>ML685779.1:3925170-4084296 GCA_007922175.1 Pelusios castaneus
TCTTCTTTGTCTTCCTCTTCCCTGCCTTCCTTTCTCTTCTTTTCTTCCTCTCCCCTGCCTTCCTTTCTCTTCCTCTTCCTTTCCTTCCTTTCTCTTCTTTCTTCCTTTCCTTTTTTTCTTTTTCTCTTCTTTGTCTTCCTCTTCCCTGCCTTCCTTTCTCTTTCTCTTCCTTTCCTTCCTTTCTCCTCTTTCTTCCTTTCCTTTTTTTCTTTTTCTCTTCTTTGTCTTCCTCTTCCCTGCCTTCCTTTCTCTTCTTTTCTTCCTCTCCCCTGCCTTCCTTTCTCTTCCCTGCCTTCCTTTCTCTTCTTTCTTCCTTTCCTTCCTTTCCTTTTTTCTTTTTCTCTTCTTTGTCTTCCTTCCTTCCTGCTCTTTCTGTCTTTGCTTCCTTCCTTTCTTTCTTTTTTTCTTTTTCTCCTCCTTCCTTCTTTTTTTTCTTTCTCTCCCTTCTTTTTTAAAACTTTTTAAAAATTAATTTTAAATAAAAACCTTTCTTAAAATTAGATTTCAATTCCAAATTCATTCCAATTAAATTAATTAAACACAATTAATTAATTAATTCTATTTACAGTCACTTTATCTTCAATTAATGCCTATAATTTCTGTCTTGTGAGTTTTCCCCAAAAATTTATTCTGAAAAAGTTTTTCACACGGCTTGAAAATTTTGCACACAAGCCACCAAACCTAGAGGGAACATTGGCTACTAGATGCGTACACAACAGCAGGCCAGCAGGCTAACATCGGTCAGTCCCACACTCTGGGCCTGGCCGGAGCCCACAGCACCAACAAAAAGTATGTGGATGCATTACTGCCTGCCACCCAGTACCCAGAAACACAGGCCAGCAGCAGACGTGCTAGCTACACATTCACGTTTTTTTCTAATTATAATACGGCCCCCCAACAGTCTGAGGGACCGTGAACTGGCCCCCTATTTAAAAAGTTTGAGGACCCCTGCCCTAAATTAATCCTTCAAATCAGGTTCCATTGAATGGACGTTTGAATTCAAGAATGGAGGAATCCCTTTTTCATGTACAGTCTGATATTACAGGGAGGCCTACAAATGGTTTTTAATATACAAGGGAGCTATTGCCCTTCGCAGCTTATGGAAGGAAAATGGACAAAGAAACCCCTGCCTTCACGATTGTGTAACAGTACAAGAGTGTAAAACCAAACATGCTTTTTCCAGCTTCACTTTAATTGTTAATCCTATTTTCGTAGGCAGCAAAACAGCAGAGAAATGTGAACTGCAGGTCACGGAAGAAACAGATATGAATAGTTGAAGACTGTGTTTTTAAAGCAAAGGAATATTATTTTCATTTGAAAAATTCCCAGTTTTTCAGACAATTATCTTTTAGCAAGTCGGCTTCAGCATACCTTTTCATTTTACAAAACATTCATTAACGATATTTGAAAGCTACAGTGTGACAATTTGTTTCTATTGGCAAATCCATGTTACCCATCTATCTTTTCAGACATATTTTTGTTGGCATTTTCAGTCATAGTTGGCTTGATGTTTCATAAAAAGAAAAGTTAATTGCTAAATAGTGGCTTTCTGGGACTCAGGAATCAAAACCAGTTAAAGCTTCCCAGAGTTAAGAAGAACAGAAAGGTTGCAAATTCGGCTCAGCATTTTACACAGTGCACTGTGGAGAAATGAGATGGAATTATCACCCTCCAAACACAGTAAAATACGAAACATGTCAGTTTAGATTTAAAACTGGCAGCAATTCAAAATTCTGACAGAATTTTGAACATTATGGATGTTTATCATCTCTTTTCCTTGTACACCATTTTCTTACAGGGGGGTTTTACACACACTCCAGGATTTGCTCATGACCAGTGCTCCTCTTTCGTTTCCAGCATTATTAATGGTAGGAGTCTTACGTTAGCACAAGAGGGCAGAGGCGGCCTTTGGCTATTGGGGGCCCTAGGCGAAAGCACATTGTGGGGCCCCCTATAGGCCTGTGGGGCCCTGTATAGGCCCATGGGGGCCCCCTGTTGCCAGCCCCAGCTCCCCACCACCATTCCCAGCCCTGCGGCTCCCCACAGCCCCAGCTCACTGCCGGCCCCAGCTCCCCTCCACCAACCCCGGACACAGGGGCCAGCTCCGCCGCCTGCTGCCAACCGAGGCAGACACGGCTTTTGGGGCAGGCAAGGGGGCCCCTTACAGCTTGGGGCCCTAGGCGTGCACCTGCTTCACCTACCCCAAAAGCCGCCTCTCCAAGAGGGCAAAGCAGAACCTGCATTGTGCCCCTCTATTGGGTGACACATAGTAGGAGGCAATCCCTGCTGCAAAGAATTTACAATCTGTAAAAACAGATAAGACAAAAGATAGATGAACGAAAATATTATTATTCCTCTTTTACAGATGGGGGGATAGAGCTAATGACATGTGAAGAACCAAATGTTGACAGTGGGGTAACAGCCATGATACAGATGTACTGTAGGTAGCAACCTTCGTATGTAACATACTCAGCTAACAGGCTGTGAGAAAGAAAACCGCCATGGCTCTGTAAATGACCTGCCGTTATCCAGAGGATTGTAGCCTTTTAGCCTTTAAGAAGCACCAAAAGAGTATTGTAATCACTCCCCACCCCCCTTAGATCACCTGAAAAATACCATGCAGACAGAATGCCATCTCTAGAAACTCTCATACACACTGTAATGCGTATATGTATTAAAGGAAACAGGACATCTTTGTGCACAGGGCACATATGGGGCAACAGGAGCGCATGGTTCAATTCCTGACACTGGTCTGGATGGGTGACCTTGACTAAGTTATTTCTTGCTCCATGCCTTACGTTCCTCCTTTGTAAAACTTTGGATTCTCTAGCTGGAAAAGTTTAAGTGTTATTATTATTAAAGTATCCAGCATAAAAACAGACTGTGGGAGGAAGGAAGGCTGGCATCAGCTCCTTATTTCATTAGAAAGGCACCCACGTTTTCTTCTTTAAAAAATTGTAATCCTTCCTTCAGAAAGCTTCTTAGTGCCCTCCTGACCGCTCAGTGTTCTCTGCCCCTTTTGCATGAGTGGTAGGCCTTGTAATGATCTGAGTGCCTGCTGAAGTATGCTTGGATGAAATAATAACTGACATTCCCTGGGCCTCACATGAAAGCAAAATGCGTATCTCAGCAAGGCAGGCTATCTGAGAGCGAACGGTGTAAATAAATAACTAGCCTCTGCAGATAGTTTTGTGATAAAAGGGAAGTGTTGTATTTGCACAGCAATATCTTCTTCTCCAGCAGGCTGGGTGGACAGCTGCTCTCACTATCTGCATCTGTATTTGCAGCTTTATCTTTATTCAGCTTTGATGCTCACTTATCAGGGACAAGTGTATTCTCTTTGCACACAAACAAACGTAAGCCAGGCAACATGTGAATTTTACCCTAGGGAGAATGTGGAATTTTTGTTTGGTATATAAACATCATATCCCCCATCCTCTACGCTGCCTGCCTGGACTCCCAGTCCCTCTCCCATTGCTGACCTGATCCTCTGCTGTTGCTGCAATTATACATGTCTCAAGTATCCCCCTTATCTTGCTAGGTCTGATCTTCCACCAGCTGCTTCCTGGTGTGTGAAGGCTGCCATTTCACCCACATAGTTGAAGGGAGATTTTTATTTCTACTACTGCACCAACCCTGTTGGTGTTAGCCTGCAAGTGTGGTTGCAGGGATGTGCTAATATGGCTCGCTGGGTCACACAGCACTTCCTTTCTCTGATGGCCCAAAAGGGAAATGAGTGGCCAAGCACAGACACTGTGCTTTGCAACAGAGGACAGGCAAAGCAGTCCACAGGAATGACTGGCCCGAAATGTACCTAGGTATATAAATTCATTATCATTTAGTACAAGCCACAAAACTGGAAATTTCTGTGGGTTTTAAACAGAAAGGATCTCTTTTGTATGGCTCTAAATGAAAAAAGAGGGAACAGCCCTACATCCAGTCTCATGGGTTGTACCACATATTTTATGGAAGAGTCTGTCCCAGAGTCTTTACAGAGCAATATTACTCAATAAAACCAGCTTACCCAATACTGCTTGTAAAGATGCCTCTTTTCTCAGTCAGGCAGATTCCTTCCAAATTTCTGCCTGGTCTTTGAGAAGGAGGGTGATGTTAATAGACACATTGGGTGCGTCTACACTACACTAAAGCAAGCTGCTTAAGTCGACTTAAGGAAAATTAAGTCGACTTTGTAAAATCCCATTTTAAGTCGACTTTTGGCTTAAGTCGACTTTCTAAAGTCGACTTAAGCCAGTGTAGATGTGGAGTACCCCTAAGTCGACTCTAAGGGCTCTCCAGGACTCCCCCACTGTCCTCCCTGCTGGGGGGGGGAATGGCACAGGGAGAGCCTGGCATGCCACCCCACAGGGCAGGCCAGAGCCCAGCCCACTCTGCCCCTATGCCCTGCCAGGGTCCTTGTCCCCCTTTGCCTCATTGTACCCAGGTACAATGGGGCAAAGGCTGAGCCCCCTGGTACTTGGCAAGCGGTGCCCCCCCTGCCACCGTGGACCTGTCCCAGGTCCACCTAGCCCCTAAAAGTCGACCTAGGCGTCCAGTGTGGACACTCTAGGTCGACTTTGTAGGGTCCCCTTAAAGTCGACTTAAAACGTAAGTGTAGACATGCTAAGTTGACTTAAATTCACAAGTGTAGACACAGCCATTCCTATTTCCCAGGAGGCCTTGCCAAAACCCAGGACAACAATTATGGCTGTCAGTCTCAGCCTGCCTGTCTCTTCGATCTCAGCCATGCCTGTGGCACATGATAGTGTAGTCTCCTGTAGGCTGTAAAACTTCGGTCTAATTTCAGTGGGGGTTACTGGGAGCTACTAAAAACTGTTCTTTTTTTCCTCAGGCAAGTGGGGAGTTTTAGCCCACCGTGCTCAGGGAACTCTGCCGTTGGGCCCTGAAGCAGGGGTCGGCAGGAAGGGCTTCTTTATAAATTGCAGTCTGCTTTTCCAAGACTGCTCCCTCCCCTTTGTTGGTAGCATGGTACTTTCCAGCCCTAGAATAGAGGTATTATTATAAGCAGGCTTAGGAAAAGAGGTCTGCTTATATGTCTCACAGAGCATACATAACCCCATACATTTACTATCCACCTAGATATGGCCTTTGCCAACCCTGAGCACGTGGGCAAGTCTCAACAGGCAGTTACCCAAGAAACAATTCTCTGTAAAAACTCAGAACCCACCCCACGTACTCTCCCCTCTTAGGCTACTTATATATCCACCACCCGTAGCCAAGGATCAGTCAGTTTCCAAAATAGGCTATCTGATCATACCATCCCCTCCATACATTTATCAAGCTCAGTTTTGAGCTCTGTGACATAAGGAAGTATTGCCCCCATTTCACAGACGGGGAACTGAGGCACGTGGATTACACTATTTATCCAAGATCTTACAGGAGCTAGGACCTGAACCTAGGCATCCTGAGCATCAGCCCTGTGCAGTAGACCACCCTTCCTCCATTTTCAGTGTGGCACACTCAAAAGAAAGGTAGGCATTTTATAGACCTGTATTAAGAGCTTACTTTGTGCCAGCATTGCTGGTGCTCAGCCCTCAACACCTCTTCTGTCAGTGGCATTTACTAATGCATGTAAAGCTACACTTCTGTGCAAGGCGTGACCTACAGCATATGTGACGTTGCACTCAGTGGAGAATGCCCTCTTGAGCCCTGTCTGGCACCTCTTTCTTTACAAAGTAAGCCCTGCATGTAATGAGAGAACTCCCTGAACCAAGTTGCTTACAATCAAGGCATTAATTTATAGACAAAAAGGAAGTGGGAGAGAGGAGTTAAAGAAAAACCAGAGGTTAAAGTAAGGGGGGACGCACCGGAATGCAGTTCCGGGGCCCACAAATTTGAGGAGCCAGAGTTCCGGGGCCCCTAAAAATAGAAAAATCCAGTGGAACGCATGTTTTGCTCTGCCCACTGTCAGGTTCTAT
Organism: Pelusios castaneus; assembly: GCA_007922175.1. Classification (NCBI taxonomy): domain Eukaryota; kingdom Metazoa; phylum Chordata; order Testudines; family Pelomedusidae; genus Pelusios; species Pelusios castaneus. Next base: position 3,931,107 of record ML685779.1, read on the forward strand.
GCCCCACCGTTGTTAATCACAATACTTATTGTGTTATGCAGTGTTTGTTAGTTTGTGACAATAATTGCTATAGACATAAACGCCATATACAATTATAAATATTTTAATGGAGCGATAACTGATGCATGTGGTATTGAGAAGTGCTTGCAAATGCCTACCTGGGCTGGGGCCCACACATGCATGAAAGGGGCCCAGACAATATGGGAAGGGGGCCCGGAAATTAGGAGGGTTCCGGGGCCGGTTAAATTATACTTTAACCACTGAGGAAAAACCTCTTTGGAAGTGATGTGTGAATGTGCTTTTCGTTTAAAATAGTTGCGAGAAAGTTAAGGGGCCATTCCTAAAATAAAGCCTAAGGGCTTGTCTATGTTTGTGCTTATGCCAGGAAAACTTTTATTGCTTGGGGGGAGAAGGGAAGTGAAAAAAATACCCCACTGAATGACATAAATTTTGCTGACAGAAGTGTTAGTGTAGAGAGCGCTACGTCAGTGGGAGAACTCTCATGCTACCACCAATATAACACGGTGACATTCCCGTTTATGCCAGCAAAATTTATGTTGCTCAGTGGGGTGTTTTTTTCACAGACATGAGTGAAAATATTTTGCTGGCAAAAGCACAAGTGTAGACATTCACTAATAGACCCCGTCCAGGAGTTTTGGATTGTGTAGGTGGAGAAGTTTTACTACTGAATATTATTGTGAGGCTGTCAAAAGCTGGAAGACAGGGATAGATCATGCCAGGAGCTGTGTTCTGTGCACTCCCACTGTGGGTCTGGTACTGAGGGTAGCTGCAGTATGGCACTTCTTATGTTCTTTGTGTGTGTTCACAAGAGAGAGTGGGAAGGGAGAAAACACAGAAATTGAGAACAGATATGAATAGAGAAAGAGAGATGGGGAAAAAAACAAGAAAGCCAAGCAGTAGCTGGTGAACATTGTGTGACTCTGGAAAAAGCTGAAGAGTGGTTTTTTGGGTTTCTTGGCTAAAGCAGCTAGGCACTGTACGCTAAGAAACTACTCCTTTTGTAGGTGGTTCCTCCTGCATTTGGAGAAGCCGGACTTAGTACATTCCTTGTAATTGAAGTTCCAGACTCCCTCAATTTCTACTTCCAACTGGAACAGCCCCGAGACCCTGATCTTTCATTAGCCACTCGACAAGGAGAACAATATTTTATGTCGTGTGAAACTGAGGGGGTTTGGCATGAAAATAGGCTGATTAGGAAATGTGAGTTCTGTAGGGCCCGCTTCTCCACTGTCTTGAACAAGATGTGTAAAGTGGTCTATAACATTCCAGATAAAAAATTTTACTCCTTCTTCACACAAGTATAAATGACTACATGAGTGGAGAATTAGGTCCCAGGTCTTATTAACTCTAAGTAAGACAAGAGAGGACTTCATATAAAAACCAGGATCCTGTTACCTTGAATCTCTAGGTAAAGGCAAGATCAAAGGGATATTTGAAATACTAGACTTCGAGAGCAAAAATTGGGAAACAACATTTCCCCTTTCCAGCTCTGGTGCTAAGAGATATAGAGGTCAGTAGCTATCATACACATAAGAGATTGTTTGAACTCTGCCTCCATTCCCAGCCCCCAGACAGCACACCTGCTCAAACACTGCATAGTTTGCAATGGTGATGTAATTCTCGATCTTCCTGCCTGATATGGGGATACATGCTGTTGCACCTGCATCATCTAAATTGCCATAGACTATAAAAGATTTAGGTCCGGTGGAACAAGAAGACACTTGATCCCAAGGGAGAATTCTGACATTCTGACCTGCTGTGGGGTCGGAGAAGGACTGACAGTTGGAGAAATGGATTGCTGCAGACATGTAATCCTTTCCATCTCCATGGTAACTACACAGGGTGTACAGGGGACACCTAGATTGAAGATTGCAGGGATTGCACCATTTTTTTTTAACTCTGATTTTGTTCTCAGATAATCATCATAAATCTGGTTTCTTGGTAAGACCCCTCTGAGTCTCAGATAGATTCCTTATGTGTAGCTGTGATCTGTCTATAGAACCCTAGAGGTCTCGGCTGAGATCGAGACTCTCTCTCTATAGCTACATGCAGCAAGAGACAGATGCTGTTCTGTAGACCTTGCAGTTAAGGAGGCATAAAACCAAGACAGCGACGTTGAAGTAACTTGTCCAAGATCACAAAGTTGCGAATAAAATACACTTCTCCCAAGTCCCAGGCCAGTGCGTTAGCTACCAGACCATTCTTTCCCTTTAGGTAAAACCACTACATCATATGCTCTGAGAACAAGCAGTCATCTTCTCCTGCTGAGCCAGGGAGCCAATGGCACCTACCCTGGAGCACATATCCATGGATGCTCCCCACCACAAAAAAAGTGCCACTCGGTCACAGCGTGTTGTACAGCAGGAGCAAACAGGAAGTAGGCCAAGCAAGGAGCGAACAGTCAATCAGTACAGGGCAGAGAAAGTCCAGTCAAAACTGTAGCAAGTTCACTGTGTGTATGTCTACACTGCAGTGCAAGCCTGGGCTCAGCATCGGGCTTGAGCCCAAATTCCCCTTCTGTGTACATGCAACTCTCTTAGACTTGGGCTTCAATCTAGGGTCCTAGAATCCTACAGAAGTGGACCAAATCAAGACCAAGTCAAACCATGACTCAGGCTTCAAACTGTATTACTTTACAGTGGAGACACACTGCACGCCCCCCCCCCCCCGCAACTCGAGGCCTGGGAGTCTACCCAAAGCATCCCACAAGCCCATTAGCCAACTTCTTTGTCCTTCTATCCCAAGAATCTCCAATAGACTGCCCTGAAAATGGAAGCCCCCCCCCTTGATGTACTTCAGCAGTTGGGGAATCAGCGTTTACTTTAAACCTTCAATTATCTTGTGACCACCACGCCAGAAACATCCTCGGAGAGCCTTCTGTGTTTGCAAAGGAGATGGAAGAGAAAAAGCCTTTTTTGCAAAGCTTGCTGCTCACGGTCATGGGAGCACAGCCAGATTTTGGTAACTCTGGTGTGAGGCTAGCAAATCAGCGGACTTTAGAGAACAAGGAATCAGCAGGCACTCAAGCAAACGGTGCAGGGAGCGGATTAAGCAGTTCAAGACAGAGCACAGGAAACCCAGAACCACATCTTGGGCAACTCACCAAGATCATGCCCATTTTATGAAGGGTGCTTGGCATTGCACAGTGCAGGTCTCCCTCCTAGCTGGCGGTGCATGATGTCCTAGTCAGCTAGGATGGTGACCTGTATGAGGATGGATAGGAATCCAGTCTGAGGACGGATGGGAATCCAGTCTGAGGACTGATGGGAGCTAACAGTAGGTGCTGCGTGAGAACAGTGACCATGTGGCAGAAACTGGTCGCAGAGGCAGCTGTGAAGCAGCAGCAGCACCACCTGGGGACATAAATGGAGAAGCTGTTTATTACTGCAGTAATAGGAGGGATTTACGCTTTATGAACCAATGCAAAAGTTATTAGAAGCCCCAACTAGCGGTGTGTATCCACTAATGGTGAATTGTATACAAGCAGCTTGGCTCCCCACCGCACATGGAGTTCAAAACAGCAACTAGGAAATGCAGAGAGTAAAAACACCTTGGAGGTGATTTTTTTTTTTTTTGAAGAGGCACAGAGTTTTCGCTAGAACCGTCCTGTTTCTTAAAAAATATTCACTTTGCATTGCCATCCCTGTAAGCACACTGCTCTGTAAACACTCCATGTTGTAACGAGCTGCCTGGAAATGGTGAACCGAACAGGGGGAGGTAGGAAGGGAGGAAATGTGTTCCTTTCGCAGATCCAGTCCAGTCCAGTTCAGTTAGAGGCAGTCCATGCAGTCCACTGGTGACAAAATCATTTGTGCCAGATTTGACTGGGGTTTGAAATTTTGTCCAGGACAGGCTGGGGAAAGGAGAGCAATGGAGTTATGCATGTTTGCACGCAGCTGTAACTGACTGACTAAAGCACTGAAAGTTAACACACCCCCTTGTTGATTCCCTCATGGATTCTGGCCCACTTCCAAGGGCTGAAAGCTGCAACCTTTTCTTGAAGCAGGAACTCCAGGGAGGTAGTCACACTGGGTGCGTTTTCCAGGGCTATCTCTACAGAGCCCAGAACACTCTTAGATGTGCTGTTCAATCACTATATGTTTGACTACTTCGCTTGCGTACATTGTAGAGTTCCCATCAGTCCTTGAAATAACAGCTCCCTCTGCCCACCAGGCAGTGCAAGAACTGTTAAGTCCTCCAAAACGTGGAAGGGCTGAGATGCTAGAAAAAGTTTCTGCCACTGCTGGCACCAGCAAACCCAAGCAGTGCTGCAGTTTTTAGAAAACAAAAAACCAGCTTTGAATTTGTCACTTACCCCATTTTGGCTGTGATTAGCCAGGCTGCAGCCAGGGAGCTTCTGTGGTCTGAAGGTGAATTGCTCACGGTGGAACTGGGGGAGGTACAGGCTGGGAATGCTCCAGACCCTTGCCACCCCCCACTGTCCAAGGAGATGACCCACAATCCATCCCTGACCCAGAGAGCTTTAGGAGTACCCTGCCTCTGGCATCATTTGCAAACACTTACTCACTCTGATTCTCTGCTGGGCCTCCAGCTCTCTTCTGCTTCAGCCGCCTATGGGATCCCTTGGAGCACCAGGGCCACCAGGCAGAGACCGAGTCCTTCACTGCTGCTGGAGAGTCTCAGCCTAGTGGGATAGCCCTTTGCTCCTGCACAGCTAGCCAGTGCCTGCGTCCCCTCAGCACCCAGCGCCAGCCTCCACAAAGACCGAGGGCAAGCCAGGCTCCTTGCACCTTGTGAGAGAATCTCAGGACCCTCCCCCGAGGATCCCACCTGCCACTCATGCCTCTTTGGGGGTGGGGGTCAAATGGGAGCAGGTCCTGAGACAGAGTGAGGATGGAGCACGGTCAGGGCCTCAGGGAAGGGGCGAAACAGAGGGTGGGGCCATGGTCCACAGCACCAGTGCCCCCTGCCCAGCTGCACCAAAGACAGGAGTCATGAGCCACCCATGAATGGTAGTTAAGGGAGGATGACAGAGCTCAGCAGAAAGAGCTGTTTGAGCAGCTTATCTCACTAATGGCTGCAAGAGTTCTGACTCCTGCTGTGTCATCCACACCAGGGCCTGAGTCCATGATGCATACCCTGAGATGCAGCACAAAACCTCTTGGAAAAGTCCATTCCTGGCGGATCATGCACTGGACCCCATTAGTGGCTGGACAAAGCAACCATGTCCCATGCAGTCCTCCACATTGACCTTCCACCCCTGTGGATGCCATCAGCTGCCTCACCTGCGGCTAAGTACATGGTGAATGGGGACAGAAGGGAAAAGAGAACAGGGGGCGAGGGGACATGCAATGGCAGGGAATTTCAGTCTTGTGACAAGGGTCCACTGTTGGTGTTTATTAATGCCCTTTGTTTTCATTTTATTTTTTTTCCTGCAACTTGTTGTTACAGGTGTGATGGGGCAGAGATGGCAGCTGGCCTGCCCAGCAAAGGGTGAGTTGTGGAACTTTTCTAATTGGTGCTTATAAATAAAGCTCTGTATTTCATCAAGAAAGTTTACTGTCATCATTGCATCACATCATACAATAATACAGATAAATACATGATCAGGGATGTACTTCAGTCACTTCCTTACATCAGTCTACCCTAAAAACCTCCCCACCCCCTATTTCATAAGTGCTCATGTCAGTCTGGCAATCAACTCCTCTCCCCGGTCACTGAATGCCCACCTCCCAAATCAATAAGCCCCATCCCAAGCACATTGCAGAGGTACTACCCGCCCTTCCACTGGGGAAGACCATGCAAGACCCTAATGTAGAAGCACAAAGTACTGCTGACTTATGTTGCCTGGGGGCTGCCAGCCCCAGCTGAGGTAGCTGCACTTTTTGGCTGAGCATCCTCGTCAGAGGCCCCTCGCTGCCATAGGTCCATTCAGCAAGACATGGCTTACTACGGGCTTCACAAAGACTGTGTTGAGCACAGCAAGTCCCAGTGGTGAAGACAGAACTGATAGCACTGACATCCAAATGTAGCAGAGGCGTCGTTGTCGTTGGGCTGGCAGGGCGCCAGCCCCGGGTAGAAAATCCTGAGCCCCGAATCTATTTTCCCCAGCAGGCACATGCACACCCAGGCAGAATGCTGCGTTCCGCCCAGGGGCCCCAGCGCAGTCTCAGACTCCTGCTGCGGCCGGGCTGGGGAGATTCAAATCTCCCGCCCTGAGCATGCTCAGACAGAGCGTGCTCAGGGTGGGAGCGGCCTGGCCCAGAAGCAGCTTTGCCGGCCGTCCCTGCAGCTCCGAGCCTCCGGCCAGGTAAGGGGGCTGGGAAGGGGCTGGAGGGAGGCCTGGAGAGGGGTGGAGGGGACAAGGAGACTGGCTGGGGGCTGGGTAGCAGTGGAGAGGACTATGGGCAGCTGCAGGGGGACTTCATGGGGGGCTGGGGAGGGATGGATGGAGTTAGAGGCCTGGAGAGGGGTGGAGGGGATATGGGGACAAGGAGACTGGTGGGGGCTGGGGAGGGGTGGAGGGGATTATGGATGGCTGGAGGGGGACTAGGTGGGGGGCTGGAGAGGGATGGACGAGGTTGGGGGATGAGTGGGGGTTAGGGACAGAGGGGCCTGGGGAGGTGTGGAGGGGGTTTAGGGGTTAAGGGGGGTGGAGTGAAGATGGGGGAAGCTGGGGAGTTAGGAGGGCTGGAGTGGGGGTTTGGGGGCAGGGGTGGGCTGGGGGCCACAGCCCTGGATCTTTTTGCTATCCAGCAACGCCCCTGGTCTGTAGACATCTCCAATGGAATTTCAACTTGTCAAAAGCACATTCAACAACCAGTCTGCACTTGCTGAGAGAGTAACTAAACAGTCTTTTGCCAGGGTCACTTGAATCAGGATACGATTTCATAAGGCAAAGCATAAAGGGGGTTTGTAGCATCGTGCCAGCATTGAGGAGGGTGGGGGTGCTGGATTATTGCAGGGGTTTCAAGGGTTGGAGCCCAGAGCCCCCTTTTTGGCCAGGGCCCAGGGCTTCAGCCCCTTTATCCCCTGCAATAATCCAGCCCTGCCTACCGGTCTGTGCTTGTGGTCCTATGCCAGAAGACTGTCCCACAAAGGGGGCATCAGCAGCTACACCAAGTGTCATGAGTCACGTTGGCTCATTCAAGTCTTCCACGCACAGGGTTGCTTCTCCTCCTCCTGTGCCATCATAAACTGTATCAGGTACATTTGGTGGGTCAGAAAACACAACTGAAATGTCCACCAGAACCTCACAGGCACTGTGCCCAGTTCCTGACACAGAAGTAGAAGTCCAAGCAAGAGGTGTTTTTCAAAAGGCATCTCCTCCATGTTGCTGGCCCTGGTAGCTGGAAGCTCACAGATGAAAAGGACTGCTCAGCAGGATGTGCTGGCAGCTATTCAGACTTCCAGTAACCTGCAGGGTGAACAATTAAGTATTCCCACAGTGCCCCATAGTCAAAGAGCTAGAGTAGACACATTGCAGGAGGGCACAGGGAGACAGGCAAATGGTTGGTTTGACTTGCATCTGAATGCTGAAGTAGGAACATCAGAGCCCTAGGTTCAAGCCTGCATGAGACAATCCTTAATACAAGACTAACAATCAGTATAAATGCTCAAGCTCTCGGTTCTCTATCTCATGGTCAGATGACTAAAGTTCCACTCACTGTGGGCTTACATTGCCATATAGCCCCACCTGAAGGCACCAATGAAGCAACGATCTCTACTTGGGCAGCTTTTGCCCCTACCAATCAGAGTGTCTGGCTGGCTCCTCTCTGTGGTTTTCTCCCAAGCCCACATGGGTGGGAGAGAGAAGGAATGTTTTTCCTGGCATGAAAAATTTGTATACTATAAATTGAATGTCGCTTTTATTTAATTCAAATCTCTAAAGTAAACACAAAGCATTTAAGATTTGTGGTACATTAATATTTCCCTAACAAACTGCTCTACATACAAGCCACAAAATTGCAGCCTGTTTTCATAATGGATTTTGTCAAACCAGATTTTAATGTACATAGCATTGGGACATGTGACATATCTATCCATAACCTTTCTCTGGTCCCTCACCCTATTTTACGAGGGTCACAAAGCAGCTCTAATTTTTACAGCAGCTCTTTGTAGCAATTTTATTGTACAGTAAGCTTCAACACTTCCAATCACCAGTGTCAATTGCTAATATACACTCTGCAGCTCAGAAAACATTCAGAAGTTCCCATGACTCTCAGCAACTCAAACCAAAGCTGTCTGCAGTTCTCATGGGTCAACATCTATTGAGCTGATCTTTGTCATCAAGGGTCTATGCTTGCAAACTAAAGGTGATTCAAAGTGTCAGGTCCAAGAAAATCATTTCTCCAGAGCCCGTCACTGCCAATTTTGTAAAGCAAAGCAAACAGAAAACCCACACACAATGTGGGAAACAAAACTTGAACACACAAATATTGTTCTTAGTTTGGAGCCTGAAAAACTAAGTATGGCCCTGCATAGCAGGAAACAGAGCACCAGAAACACTCACAAGCAGCTGAAGAAACTACAGTACAGTTTTGATTATCCCAGTGTCATGGGGGACTTTGAATAGCTTTGGATAATCAAGTTTTTAGATGACAGAGGGAGTTTTTAATATTATTAATAGGCATCAGGAGAGATGACCAAGTTTCATATATTAAATAGTTCTGACGAAATAAGGGTATATGGCATGTAACTTTTATGATTGCAGACTGATTGACTACTTCTTGGGACCTTTTCTTCTGATTTGTAATGTGGTACTAGCAGCATTACCAACCCTAGCAAATGAAAAACGAGAGAGATTGAAATTACTGGGAAATTACTTGCTGAAAAATAGGAGTTTGGGGTTTTTTAAAAATGACATTTTTATTTGGTCGATTTCCTCAACTTTGCTTTTTCATATTTTTGCACAAATTAAAAATATTTTGTCCAGATGCCACAATAAAAGATTGTGATGGGGAAGAGAGGGCACAACTTTGGTCAAAAAGTACAAGAAGGGAAATAAGCTACAACAAACTCAGGCACCTTTATAGCAGAATAACTGCATTCACGCAAGGGGTTGTACTGGTAAAACTATTTTGGGGAGAAAATCACTTCCCTAGCCAAAATAGAGTGGTAGAAAAAGTGTGAGTAGATCCAGCTTTCGTTATAAAAGACCAGAAGGACAGGTGCTCCCTCTGCTTCACAACAAAAAGACAAATAGGATGGAAGAAGAGTAGCTAAAATGATCTGTTCTCAATGGAATGAGTGGAGAAAAGAGGGCTACATGACATCCACCCTTCATTTCCTACGGATCTACAGGTTTGGAATGCAGGAGGATATGGGATGGGGAATATTGACCCTAAGCCGTGACTAGGGAAAGCCATGGAAAAGGCCTCTACCATTACGTCCTTGGCTCTGCTGAGTTGGATCCTCATCTTTAACTCAGTTTAAAGGCTGCAGCGCTGTGCTCACCTGGAGCAGAACATGCCACAAAGGTCTCTGTGGGAGGGTTCTAGCAGGTTTCCCTTTTTTGAAGGATTGCCCCTTCTCCGACCAGTGGGGAACTTTTAGTCCAAAGATTTTTGCTGCCTCTCCTTTGCTCAACTATTGTGCTCTTCCAGGGGCTTGAGCCTCCTCTCCTTCACACGAGTGCAAGTGCCTGAGATGACACTGAAGTCAGTGGAGTAAAAGTTATCATGAGAGGAAATTCAGGCACCACATGTTTAATAAAGAATATTAAAAGACAAGTTTAAAGGCAGACAAAGAAACCATCCTGAAAGACAAAGTGAAAGCTGTGAAGAGGAGGAAGAGAGAGAAAGTAACGAAGAAAAAGAGTTGGGAAAGGCAGCATAGAAGAACAAGAATAGTACACCAAGCAAATGGGAGAAAGAGCTGAGGTCAAGAGAAAGGTGATGAAATGGAAACTTATGAAGGGGAAGGGCTACAAAGAAATGGGAAAATAAGAGACCTGCAGAAAGTGAAAGAAAAAACCTTTAGAAAAGTTAACCAATAGAGAGACAAAGGTGAGAGATGAGAGCGTGGGATGAGCAATGGCAAACACAAAACAAATACCGAAAAACGTAACACAATTGTGCATTCAATTTATTCTATTCCGACTAGTTTTTCCAAACAGCAGGGATTATCACAGCAAGGCAGATGGAGGAGACCTATTGGTCTGTGAGTCTTTTTCCCCTGCAGTGCAGGCTTCTTCCCAGCACCACTTTCTTTCTTTTCTTTTGCTTCTTCCTCCCACTTTTCAAATAGCTATTAAACATAAATTAAGTTATTGACAATACAAGTTATTGTTTGTATAAGCAGTAAAGGTTGGTGTTATATACACAGATAAGGAGTAACAGCAGAGCGCAGGCAGTGTCGGTTATGAGTTATAGGAACGATACATATCATTATAAAAGTTACAGAAGTTATCTATTTTAAACTGACTGGTCTACTTGGGCTATCCTTCCTCAGTTCAGCTGTTAACTTAATACAGGCCCCAAGTCTTTCCATAAATAAACCAGGCACTGTTCCAGCGCCCAGTTTGGCAATATTAGAGTTAGCCAAGTTCTTCCATTTTCGATTCTTTAGTTTTCATTGACCACCGATTGCACCAAGACAAGTATGCACAGCTGCATCTCATATATTGTTGAATACACACCAGGATGCCTTAGCCGCTCTGGCTCCACTGAAGGTATTTCATTATGTCCGTATGAGAACCACTATTAAAATGTAACATAATACAATTCAGGCTTTCAACATGCATCACTTTGCATGGAAAGTCAAACAACAGTAATGTTTAAAAGATTGCCAATATCAAACAGATGTTTGTCCACATAGGACAAATAACTCAGATTAACAGCATAACATGCTTATTGTTTTTACGCAAACTTGCAAATACAAGTAGGACCAGGAAATGGATGCCATATCAGGTGCTAAGGAATATGTTGCAAAACCCGGGTGTCTCAATCCCTTGGCATTATAACAGAGCTGGTAACATTGTTAATGCCAATCTGAGCTTTTTTTCCACCATCGTACAAGACTATTGATACACTACCTTTTATTACCTTAAAACAAACTTTTAAAGCTCTCAGTGGTAACATTGCAAATATAACTTGTGAAATTACTTTCATTTGTATTTTTTTTTAGGGTTTCCCCCCCCACCCCTCAGTTATGTAGTTCAAACTGCAGATGTCTGGGAGTTTCACTCTTTTTCTTCAAAGCATCTGACAAAGTGGGATTTTCTCTCATGAAAGCTCATGCGATACATAAATTTGTTAGTCTTTAAAAGTGCCACAGGATTCCTTGTTTGTTTTGCTGAACTAGACTGACACGGCTCCCCCTCTGAAACACATTCTTTTTTGTTTTGCTATGGGAACATAATACCTGCCAGCCTGGATCACAGCAATGGTCCGTCTTTAGTGTATGAAATACAGTAAGCACCCCTCGAAGATGAAATGTGCCCTTTCTGATATTTCATATGGGAATTTGGCTTAATAGTAAGTGACTTTGTTGGAGTCCCTCTTCTTCTCTCATCCTCAGACAGGGCTCAATACAGCCAGAACTATGCCAGCACGTATTAGAAAACCAGGAATAGTGAAAAGTAGAGCACATGCAACAGCAGGTCTGTTCCTAAATCCAAAGCCAGAAGGGGTTGTGATATTCTTCATGCTTCCCAGTTTGGACTGTTGCTTCAAACTCATGAGTACACTTTGTTGATTGAGCTTCTTCTGGCTATTTAGCCATAATCTGTGCAATCTCTAGAGAGAAAGTTTCTTCTCTGAAAAAGCGATGACAGCAGGTTCAGCTGGCCCATATTGAGGAACTATATAAGCCACCCAGATCATGGTATGGAGATTTGTTTATACCTTTATCTTCCATTAATGAAATCAGTCAGTGAAACATATTGTGGCTGCAGCTCCTTACTGCTCTCTGAGCGCCCATCTATCCAGTTCAGGTTTTAAAAAACAAACACTAGAGAAATGTGGTGATTTATTATCAAGCCAAAGTGATCCTCAAACATTAAAATTACCCCACTGTGCATTATGCAGGAGTCCTAAATAACATACTGCAAGAAGATTCATCATTGTGCCACTGTTTTCTAAAAGCAACAACAAAAGGAGACCCTAAATTTATATATCTTTTTGGGAAGAAACCATTATCCTAAATTTCCTCGATCTTTGTTCTCAGCACTTACAAAATTCTGTTTCTACAAATGGATGTAGAACCCCAGGAATTCTATAGGATTCTCTCTCACTATGGCACCATAAAACTGTCTCATATCTGGTGCTAGTTTACTATTAATGTCATATCAATTTGTTTTACAACCAATAAATACAAAGTGGCCAGAAAAACACTCTCTCTCTCTCTCTCTCTCTCTCTCTCTCTCTCTCTCTCTCTCTCTAACTAAAACAGGAAGTAAGAGAGGGCAAGAATATAGCTGTGAGGACAGGTCTACACTGCCTGCCTTTTTCGATGGCAGTCCAATGGAGATACGCAAGTTACTTAAAATAACTTGCGTATCCACATTCAACTTCCCTACTCCTGGCTTGTGCATTGTGCTGATTCGAAGGGAGGGGCCTCTCTTTGACTCAGCAGTACTCCAGTTGCTGGGGTGGTGTTCAGGGATCAACTTCCTGATTGACTGAGTGGGTCTTCACAGACCCGAGCAGTTGATCAGGAAGTTCAAACAGATGGTAGCGAATTTACCGCCACCAGTGAAGTATGTCTGAGCACTGCTCTGGTTCACTGCATTAACATCCTGATGATCATTTTACTATACCCAACGATTCTAGGTGAACCTGTCTTAGGGCAGCACTTTGAAGACTTAAAGGGCTAGATTTTCAGAAGATCAGTGTCTTTTTGCAGGCACAATTTGCACCCATGATATTTATAAGCACATTTTCACCCACAATTTGCACCACGCTTGAAGCGTGGGCACAAATCTTAAATGGTTTCATGGCAAATACAAATCAGGCAGATAGACATGTAAAATAGCAAGAACTGTCACTTGTAAGGCATATTCAGATTTTCAAAATATGCCTTTTTTGTGAACACAATAGCTACAAATAGCTGATCAGGGCCACAGCCTAGCTGAGATTTCCCCCACTATAGCTCCACTCACTGAAGAATAATGAAATCTATATTAACAATAACTTAATTTGAAAATGTTTCCCAGAAGCTGCCTGCCTTCTCTTCTGTCAGGGAACTGAGACAGTGGTTCAGGACAGAGCTGGGTAGCTTCTCTAAAATGTGGGGACTGAGAACAACTTGTTTCTTTTCCCCATTATTTAAATTACAGAGTTACGTGGAAATTGACTACAGCTGATATTTTTCCATCTCACCACTAGATGGTAGTAAATACTAGAGCTGAGAGAAACATCACCTGGCGAGCAAGGTCTCTCCTAAGGACAAGTATACTCCAATGAAATGTCTCAGGCTAATATATTCATCCTGTGGACCTGCAGACTCCCTTGCTCCCTTTCCTAAAGACTGTGTCCCATGCTAACACAGTTCTCACTCCTTCCCTCTCCTATGTAAATGAGATTACCTCCTCTTAAGTCCTCCGTTAGCCCCTACTCATGGATGTTTGAAAAGCCCCATCCACCCCAAGACATCAGGCTTATCCTCTTTGCTCACTTGTTTTTAGCAATGTTCCTGCTTTTCAGCATGAAGCTGTTCTGGGCTCCATAGGAGGAAGCGCCAAAGCCTCTGCTGGAGACGCCTGCTGCCTCATATTGCAGTTTCTTAGCCTAGGCTGAGGAGCAGAAGGCTGCTCTCAGCAAGATAAACAACAGAGTCCCGTAGCTCATGGCAAGGCAAAATGGGCCTGTCTGTAGGAAGGAGTTCTACACAGCTCCTTCCTCTAGAGGTCCCAGACCTTTGTTCTTCTTTGGCACAGAACTCCTTAGTGGCCTACTTACTCTTAAAGCCTGGAAACTGGTCAAACCCCAGGTTACATCCAGTGGTGAGTTTCCTAAGAGTTAAGGAAATTCCTAAGTTTAAAATCAATGGGTAATTTAGAAACCATAAAAACTGATACAGCAAATGGTCACATCCTAATTCTGGAACTACTTAGGGAAGAGCTAGATGCCAGAATAATCATCGATGTCAGAAATAGAGATTATTATAGGTAGAGCTGGTAGAACAGCTTATTATTAATGTTGGCTAATACTTCCCACTATAAAACCCTGTTTTCAGTTCCCTGTACGTTGGCCAAACTTTAATCATGTTGGCTGAAATTTCATCTGATGAGTGCCTCAGGCTAAAATTTTTTTAGAAAATTAAAGCCAAAATGTTGCAGTCGTTTCTCAGAATGAAGCTAGGTGAAAATACATTGTTTTGACAAAATCCTGGCACCTTTTTGTTTAAGAAGCTTTAGCATTCCTCTGCTTTGTAGCAGAGGTTTGAAATTTGACAGAAGGGATTTGACCTTCTGACAGGGATGTGCCTTTAACTGTCCCCATGAACATCCATGCACATTTGAAAAATCAGAGTTTGGACATGCTCAGTAGAACTTATTAGATTTTTAGCAACTATCTCCCCAGATTCCATCCACACTGAGCATGCTCCAGCCCAGGGTTAGACAGGACTTGCTCTGTAATTAATTATGTGTTGTTTTAGACCAGGCAGGAGCTGGGCAGTAGAAGTGAAAGCAGGGAGATTGTCTCTCCTGTGCTCTCCATTGAGCCCTCAGATGGGCTCAAGCAGAATGGAGGTGGAAACTTCCTGATTTGAATGCAGAGGGGATAAGAGTGAGAATGGTGGAAGTAGACTAGAATTAGGACCCGTGGAGAGGGATGGGGAAAACCGGGATTGGCAGGGTGAGGACACTGGAAGTCAGCGACGCTGTAGTTCCCAGGGAGTTGTGTCCCCATTGTCTTATAAGGACTGAGCTCCTTTGATAGACTATATCTACGATGAATTGAGATCTCATCTCTCACTGAGTCATGTGGGGCATCAAGGGAGTCATGTGACTGCTGGTGCACTCTCATGTCCACAGGGGAGAACAAGCACAGGAGGCACCAAAAATACAATCCCCAAGAAGCTGCTGTGCCCCAGGCAGAGGCAGTTCAATGTCCAACTGACACGAAAAGCAGTGCTTCTCATTTTGAAATAAAAGCATTTGGGGACTTTTTGTTCTTCAAGAAACATTGTTGCTTCAACTTTTTATCCCATTTTAGCACGGAAAAGTGAAAGAATCATACCGTGTAAGACAGATGTTACAAACTGCTCTCAGAGCTATGCAAAATACAGCCATTTTGCTGGGCAAAAATGCTTCAGAACAACTGGCTTGGTCAATAGGGCTTCACAATGCTCCTTGGAAGGACCGGCCCCTCTCTCCAGTTTCACTGTCAGGTTGAGTCCAATGACTCAAGCCATCACAACCCCTTCTCTGTCTCTATTACTTCTGATATCCTACTGGGGATGGCATGGCCTTCCCTGGCAGTCAGAATGAAGAAGAGGAGACACAGTCAATATCCTAGATTTGCTCAGCATTCTGATTACAATCCTGTAATTTGTTTCCACAGGTCTCAAGAATCCAGAGGCATCTTCACTACACCCAGACCGAGATTGCAGTCCATCAGCAAAGCCCAAGGACAGTGGAGTGACAGTGTTTTGTTTTCACACAACAGAGAGAAGATCAAATGGAATTTTTCTGCTTCTGCCTCTTTTCTAATCTAGTGTATGTCTTCACTGATGGTGGCAAATTTGGCACTGTCAGATTGATTCCTTGGGATCGACTGAGCGGAAGTGGAGACACACTCAAATCAATCTGGAAATCAATTTAATAAATGCACCCCTATAAAAAAGAATAACTGCATCAAGGGGGGGGGGCATTTCCTATCAGCGCAGCGTAGTGGGGATGCTGCGCTCATTAGAATTTAGGAAGTCTACAGAAAATATGCAAGCTACTCTATTTAGCTTGTGTATCTCCCATTGACTGCTGTTAAATTTCATGGTAAGTTTAAACCAGGCCTTAGTCTGTGACTTCCTTAGGTCAGGGACACATTGGATGCATCTTGAGTAAGGCCAGAGTGCATTCAAGGCTCTATCCCTGTGAGGTGCTCTAACCCCACCCACCATGAATCCTGGTTTAGCTTCAAGCAAAGACCACAAATCTCTCCCCTTCCCACATCCATCTGCCTCCTTCCCTCCCTTTTAGGCCATGGAGAGAACAATAAATTCAGCACTGCCCTCAGTATTCTCATAACCCTTGCAATTCTGCATAAAAATGATGGTAACCAAATCTCATGCTTCAGGGCATCAGCTGGTCATTTGCAAAGATCAGGAACAACCCTCACCCTCCAATGTACAACTGACCAGATGCATCCTGGTTTTTTTTTTTAATTCTCTCATCAGCAGCAGGGATTGGAAGGACAGTGGATGAGATGAACCAGTGCTCTAAGATGGAACAATGAATCCTCTGTTCCTAGAAGCTTAGTTGGTAAATCTTACTCAGACACTCAGGGACAAACTGGTCATCAGGTTTGAGGTCAGGAAGGAATTTCCCTCATGTCAGATTGGCAGGGTCTTGGGGAAGGCAGGTTCATCTTTCTTGACAGCAGAGGGCATGGATCACCTGCTAAGATTATATGGGCATAATATCCTACCCCACCAATTCCCTGCCACTGTAGGGCCTCCGGTGTTGGTGGTACCTGAATCTCTCTTCTTTGCCTAGCCCAGAACAGTTTAGTCTCCTCAGTACTGGAAAGGGGAGAAGATATTTGGCTCTGATTTGGTCAAATAAAACCTCTTTTGAGACTCAGAAGGAAGCTATCTTATATCTCTAATGCTCTATAAAGTTGGGTACAGAGCAGGAGAGTGATTTACCCGCAGAGCATCATTCAAGTCTGTGACAGAGCTGGGAACAGAATGCAGGGGTCATGACTCTGAGACATACAAGGCTGTAGAGCAGCAGCACTGGGAAGATGGCATGAAGAGAGGGGAAGATGCTTCCTGTCAGGGGGCCCAAAGTGGCTGCATGTTCAAGCATTGGCCAGCTACAGAAAACAACTGGGCAGGAAGATTATTGCTGGCTTCCAGCTGAGTAATTGGAACTCTTCCACTAGCAAGGGCAAGGAGCGCACACAACTTTTCACAGAAACTAGTAGTGGGGAGCAGAACTGTACTGGGGTCACGCTAGGTGCTCTGATCATACATACACAAAAGCATGACATAGAACACCTTCCTCACTACAAGTTACTGAGAATAGATAAATGCTTCCTTTATGATAAAAAGAGTTAACACTTCATTCACAAAAATAAATTTCCTTCCTTGCTGTGCACCACAGCTCAGCAACTTCCCTTAGCCAAGAAAATGAGGTTTCACAAACTGAGTGAATTCAGATGACTGCTTGGGTCCTGGAGAGGGGAATAGGCTAGTAAGCTCCAAGGCCCTGGTTATAATGAAGCCTAGGTAGGTAGAAATTGAAAATTGTTACTATGGGACAAGATGGCTGGTACGTGGCCTGTATGAAATGACTGACTGCGCTAAGTTCATTTTCTCATGAAAAGATGCACACACATTAACTGGCATCCTTATTAGCAGTCATAGAAGAGAGGCTAAGGAACGAATGGGCTACGTGTTGGGATTCCCTCCAAGACCTTTTCCACTAGGCTTATCCAGAACAGATAGTCCAGTTCTGGAAGAACACTTCATCCACTTCTCTGGGATCCAAAAAAACTCAGTTCAATTTCAGCTCATCACTCTGGCTACTTTATTAGGCATGCAGCAGCTTAAACCTACGCTGGCCAGGCCCAGATGCGGGGGGTTTAGGCACAGGGTGATACCACAATTCCAAATCATGTCACACAGAATGAACAATGTCTGTGTATTTCTCCTAGCTATTCACATCTGTACCTCTTGAATCTCACTGGTTTGAACACTGTATGGATCATGTAAGGACCAACTACACTGCAGATCATGAAGGGACCAATTACCTAAGTCCTCACCTTATCTGCAGTTCAAGGTTTTCCAATTATTTCAACTCCCTCAAAAATAGCCTCCTGCACAGAGCCTGTCACACCTTGTTTAGTTTAGCAATCCATCAAGCTATATGCAAGCTTAGTTGTGCTCGCAAGATCTAGACCTACTCTATAGAGGCTGAGGTCATGTCTACACTAGTGATCTTACAGCTGCACAGCTGTACTGATGGAGCTACAACATTGTAAAATCACTTGTGTAGCCGTTCTTTGCCAACGGGAGAAGCTCTCCCTTGGCCATTGTACTGTGCACATTACCTCTTATGCCAATGAAACTTGTGTTACTCAGAGGTGGGTTTATTTAAACCCTCTGAACAACGTGTTGCCTACATTAGCGACAGTGTAAACATTACCTGAACTAGCCTTTCATTCCAAGATGTGGTCCTCCTCAGGTGATGGTTGAAGCACATCAGAAAGGAAGCTTATATCAACACATCCCTTGTTCTGCAGGGCTGTTGATCTTGTATTTTACTAGCAAAAATTCACACACACAATTCTTTTTTAAAATAAATAACCTAAATCTCTGCAATCCAAAGGCTTAAAAAAATGATACGACCACCAAGACTTGGTGTGTATGAGTACCTGTGCACCTTTTTGAAAACGTGCTGGTGAGATAATGCATGGATATTTGTCAATTCTGAGACCCTTTGGGGGTCATCTGAATTCTCTCCTCTATCAGTCTGATAGAAAGCCAACTGAGTTCAACAGAACACAAAAACAGAGCAGTCTCCCATCCCATACATGGCTTCTGGGGCATCAACAATTGGCCTGGATATTCTGTACAGAGGCTCTGCACCTCTGCAGCAGCTGTGGTACTGCACTGCTGGAGAGCCCCCGGTATAACTTTGCTATAAAACACACAAAAATAATACAACCAGGTTTGTAGGTTAGATTTTTTTCTGGTTTGATGGAAAATCCTACATTCAATTTGTAGTTACACTGAAAATCTAACCAAAACCAGAGTCATTTCTATTGGTGACTTAATTCCATACAAGAGAATGAAAAAATTAAAGAACAGCTAAAAAATATTCAAGTTTGTACAAGAATAACTAATAAGGTTAAGTTTTCATTGGATAAACATGAACCAGATACAAATGGCCATTTAGAAGGGTTGATTCCAATTTCAACATTTACTTGTCACTGTGCATATTCAAAATCAATAGTATGTTCCTTTGATATAATTCCCTGAACCCACATCTCTAATGGAATGTATGTTTAATATAGGCCTGGCATAAACATTTAGTTTCCACACTTAGAAGAGCAAAATTCATTCCATAGCTATGGATCACAACCCCTTTACAAGTGGGACACAAAATGCCAACTATAAGAAAAAGCCAAATCATTTCTCAGAAAGACAAGGTTACAAGAACTACAAAACAGGGAACACAATTACTCTGATTTACAGGAGATATTTTAAATTAATGAAATGAACGGGTATTTTTCATTGGTTTTTACTCACTCCATTGTCCAAATACTTTGTTGCTTAAATTGCATCATGGACCAGTCTGATGCAAACAAGTATAGTACTCTGGTTTTATGTTAAGCAAGTTGCTGTAAACCATTCAAAGCTCCACATGAGTGAGACAGGCCAGTGGAACAAAAGGAAAAATACTGGCATGGGTGAGCTCACAAAACCTGCCAGCTCTTCCACTTAAATTCTTGTACTTGGAGTAGATCAGTTCACTGCAGCAGGCTATGACTGTGTTGCAGTTCCCAGGCTTTTAAGGGAGAAGGGCTGGGAGAGGCTAAGATCTGCAGCCCAGTGGTTCTCAACAGAACCTCTCCCACCCACTCTTGTACTAGACCCTAACCTCTGACCAAGTTACTGACAGCATCAAATCATGTAAAGATGTCAAGTTGCAAAGAATGCAGTATTTACTCTACTTTAAACCTGCAAGTGACCCATGCTCCATGCAGTAGAAGAGGAAGGTGAAAAAACCTCTGGGGTTTCTGCCAATCTGACCTGGGGGAAATCCCAAATATGGCAGTCAACTGGGGTGTGCTACACTTACAAGTTAGGTCGACTTAAGTTGACCTAAACTACTTCCCGTCCACACTGGGCTTTTATTAAGTTGAATTAAGCGGTTCCTTAAGTCAACTTAAGAAAAGCTTAAGTCGACTTAATAACACCTCCTTTTAGGTCGACTTAAGCGTTAAATTGACCTTATTAAGTTGACTTATGCCAGTGTACATGGGGCGTAGCCCTAAGTCGACCTAAGTGCCCTAGGTCATCCTAGGGCTAAGGAGAGCCCTTCTCTCTGGTAGAAGGGAGCTGCGGCTCCACCAGGGACAAGGAGATCCCCCCCAAGGACAAGGAAGCCACTTGCAGCTTGTCCTGGGCAGGGACAGCCAGCCGTGCATGGCTAGCTCTCCTTGAGATAGGGAAGCTGCTTGCGGCTTGTCCCAAGGAGAGCCAGCTGTACATGGCTGGCTCTTCCCAGGATGAGCTGCTCGCGGCTTCCCTGTCTCGGGGAGAGCAAGCGGTGTGTGGCTGGCTGTCCCCAGGACAAGCTGCTCACAGCTTCCTTGTCCTGGGGACAGAAGCTGCTCGCAGCTTCCCTGTCTCGGGGAGAGCCAGCTGTGTGCGGCTGGCTGTCCCCGGAACGAGCCGCTTGCGGCTTCCCTGTTCCGAGGACAGCCAGCCATCTGCGGCTGGGTCTGCCCGGAGGAAGCCGCCGCTCCCTTGTCCCCAGGAGCCACGGGTCCCCTTGTCCCCAGGAGCTGCAGCTCCCCTAGCCTGAGGAGCCGAGCCATGGCTCTCCATCGACCTAGCCAGTCGATTTAGAGCAGCAATGTCAAACGTACGGCCCGTGGGCCGGATCCGGCCCCCAGAGCCCTGCACAACTCTCCCTCGCGGGACCTGTCAAGCTCCAATAAAAGGTCTGCAATTTTACTTTTTGTCAGCAGAGGGTGTTCCTGCACTACAAAAATACCCTGGAGGTGCACCCTCTGGTGGCAAAAAGTAAAAACTGCAGGTGCCTTTACCAGCCCCTTGCAGATTCCGGGGTCCCAGCTGGGCGCCTTGTTTTGAGGCTTGGTGCCTAGCTGAGCAGAAATTTTGCTGATACCTGGCCAGGACCTTTTAAAATCTGCCGCCCTGCACACACCCAGGCAGTGGCCCAGGGTGGGGAGTGGTCTGGCCAGAGAACTGACTCCAGGGGCTGGATTGAGCCCCTGTGAGCCAGGTAAGTGGGGGGAGGAGGGGTTCGGCTCCATGGGGCAGCAGGCTGGGAAAGGGATTCAGGAACTGGCGTGGGAAAGGTGGGCAGGGACCACAGCGGAGCCCCATTCAGGGAAGGGAATGGGCAGAGGAGCCGCACTGGGAAGGGGAGAAGGGAAGGGAAGGGCAGCGCAGCAAAGGGGAAGGAGTCAGGGAGCCAGCGAAACAAAGGGGAGCCCGCAAGGCAGGGGAAAGGGAAGATGTCAGAGAGCCTGTGGGTTTGGGGAGGGGAAAGGGAAGCCCACACTGCCCCAAGCGCAGGGACCCCAGGTGTTACTGTGCTGAGAAGGGGGTCAGGAAGTCTACTCGGACACACTTCGGTCCCCGGCCGGTGTCCTGCCTTCCCAACTGGCCCCTAACACCGAATGAGTTTTGACACCTCTGATTTAGAGAGTCTAGTGTAGACTCTCTAAGTCGACTTAATAAGGCCGACTTAATAAAGTTGAATTAACTTTCTAAGTGAAGACATAGCCCTGGGTCCTAATATTTTTGGCACAACCCATAGCTGTGAAAGAATTCTTTGTAGTAACTCAGAGCCCTCCCCATCTAATGTCCCAACACCAGCACACTGGGAATATTTGCTGCCAGAAGTTGGCAGACTTGATACATGCCATTGTAGGCAATCTCATCATCCTATCCCCTCTATAAACCTATCAAGCTCAGTCTTGAAGCCAGTTAGATTTTTTTGCCCCCACTGCTCTCCTTGGAAGGGATTTCCAGAAGCTCAGTGCTCTGATGATTAGAAACCGTTATCTAGTGTCAAGAGTAAACTTGCTGATGGACAGTTTATCTCTGTCTCAACATCAGTGCTTCACTTAACTTCTCTTCCTTCCTGGTATTTATCTCTCTGATATATCTGTAGTGAACAATCATATTTTTGAGCTACACAACACTGAAGGACTTTGCAGAGATTCTCCCTCCCCAGATGTGGGGGCACAAGAAGCTAGGTGATGCCTCCTTTCTCTACTCTCCCACCCCCACTATTACCTGGTGAAAAAAAACTTCAGAGTGGAGCCAGCCAGATACCCATCTGGAGGAGCAATTGCAGAAGCAGCTAAAAAAGCAGCTAAAATAAGGAGCATTTGGACACTCAGAGAACTTTCTAGAATTTTGACTGGACTTCCTGTGCTCTCTGCTAATTGACTGTTTGTCCTAAACCTCCCTTTCCCCCTTCATCTCAGCTTCATTCCACAACTGCTCCCTCCCCTCCCGCAATTCTTCTCGTCCTGTTGCACATAATCATCTTCCTTTCCCTTTCTCTCTACTTAGCTTATCCCCGGTAACATTTTTCTGTCCGTACAGCGCCCCACTCCTGGTGGGTCCTTAGGCTTACTAATATTGTGTGTATTAATAAACCTGATTAATAATACTATATATAAAATCTTGCAGGGATTCTCAGTTGCAAAGCTACTATCGTAGTCTAACCATCTCCTCAATATTGTACATGGGCATTTATAAAACATTCCAAGTTTCTGGAACATTTTAGCAGCATAGAAAAGAAAGACAAGGGCATTTTTATTTGACTTTTGTTCAGACAAACCATTTTACTGAGAGTGTTAAAACCTTGCATGCTGACTGTTTCTGTAAAGAATAATTTTGCTGTAAACAGTTACAGACACAAAACCTTTAAAAAATTACTTCAAACGAGTAGATGAATAGCAAAAATGTGGAATGAGCATCTGGCTTTCTTTTTAATAAAGAAATATTGAAAGTTGACTTTAGTGCATATTAAGAAATAGCATACAGTGCTCAGAACACCCAATAGATGTGAAAACTCATAATTTTAAAAAATGTATAAATTAATGTGAGAAAAAATATTGTGAAAGAGGAGCCAGGAGACTGACATTCAAAAATCAACAGACCAGTTGCTTTGTTTCACTGAATCAATTATATTCTACATAGTTTAACATGAGAGATCCAAAAACTGTAGTGATTATGGACCTCCAAAACAGCAGTAATTCTGCTACAAGCGAGTTAAGCAGTTTGCATTTATTTTTGTTGTACAGATAACTGTTATTCTTAACTTTTGGACTGTTACATAAAAAAGTATTTAATCATGACACAGTGAGGATTCATCGTAAATTTACATTTCATAAGTCAAAGTCAGATTAACAGAAGAACATTGCGTTCTGATTGTATCCATTGGGGCCATTCTGTTGAGAACAGCACAAGCTGTATGGTGCACATGGGAAGCACATTTGTCTGTTACATAAAATGGCTTATTATTCCCTGATTTCAGCGCTACAGACAATACTATTATTCTAAACATTGTTCCCTGTCATTGTTTTTAAGATGGTTCATCAACACCTCCTGCATAAATGAATAATATAAATATGTCTGGGGACAAAATCCATTTATGAAGGATACAGAATTGCAAGCTGAAAATTGTTCTGGATCATTTTTAAAGTGGATTTGTAAATATTCTTCTATACAATTTTAAACAAAAATATGCATTACAAGCAAGCACTTGTTGAATTATATTCTGACTATGATGGAATTTGAGAACAATGATCATTTCAATATGAATATTATTATTTTAATGCATATGGAGTTTATGGAAAATGTAAATGCTATTAAAGCTAATAGGAGATGCACATTTAAAGCTTGGAGAAGTGAGCTAAAAATATACTCTAGATCTTCCATTTTGATCTTGGGAGCCTGGTTTCCTAATGGAAGATAATACAGGATCCTCTTTTCTTTCTGACCTCTAGTGCAGGTAAACCTATTCCCTTGACACGGAAATTAAATTTTCCCCATATAACACACAGCTATAATAGCCAGGGGAACCATAGGTCTGCTGCCAACAAGAGATTTTTAAAAAGTATATTTTCAAGCAGGTGAAATACTGGTTGGATATGCATTTCTTTCACAAGTACTCTACAGTGCAAACCATATGTATTAACATCAAAATCTTCAATCCATTTGAAGTGTACATTAACTTGGATGCTGTGAAATATAGTGTAATATGATAACACTAAATGATTTCTTGACTATGACGTATTAAGCTAAATCATAGATTAGCAAACAAAGGCACATGCTTTTAAGTTTAGCAGAACATCTGAGAGTTCCTTGTTACCATAATATGCACTCCTGCTGAAGAAAGAGATTATGCAGATTACATTAACTGCTTTGAGATATTTATGAGGTAACAGGAAACTTCTGAATGTTCACAACCGTTTATGGCACATAAACTCTAAAGTTCTATTTGCTTAGCTGTATCTTCAACAAACTCTTGACAAGTTAGACAGACGTACAGTGGGCTACAATCTGGCCACAATTAAATTTAACATATCATTATACTGCACATATTCTCTTATGCACAAACACACAGTGCACAAAATAAGCTGTTGGTTCAATAATATTAATTATAATTAAATGTTTTGCATATGTAAAATAAAATCAGCTAATAATGCAATGCAATCAAAAGATCATGCACTAGATAAAAAAAAAACTTCTCCCCTGTGAACAAACGGTGCTTAGGAACTTTTTTCTGCCTTGCATAACATTTCATGATTTGCCAATTTACTTGATCAGCTTCTGAGGAACATATTTAGATAAAACTGAAAAGCAAGATACTGCAAAACATTAGCTTTGCTGTTAGCTGTAATCAGCTAGGATCGATATAACTGAGTTGCTGGAGTGAAATGAAAAGTAACAAAACCCAAACATGAATAATAGAAGAAGAATATATATATCCCCTAAATTAATGTTAGTAAATACATTCACTGGTCCACTTAAATTACATATACTTCCACTAGTCTTCAGCAGATACAGATGGATGTTCATTCATGGGGAAAGCGATGTGTAATATAACTCAGTTTATCTGTCATTTTTACAGCAAAATCAGTAGCAAATTTGTGAAACTAAGTGCATTTTCCCCAGACCAACCAGACACACAGAGGTGCAAGTCACAAATTCTGATTTATCCAATGTTCAATCAGTAAGGCTTTATTTATGTTTCTTTATAAATTCAGGAAAACATTTGGTACAATGTGCAAGACACGATAGCACATTTCTTTCGTTGGAGATCAGCCTCTGCTTATGCTTTAACGCTAACCCATAGGTAGCCTATTAAAGTCCCATATATCCAAGTTTTTACATAAAGCTTTCTTCCAGATTCTGTCAGAAGCATACAGGCAGTCAGGCCACCAAGAAACAGCAAGGATGGTAAAGTTTTCTTGAGGCTTAGTTTAGAATGAACACATTTCCCAGGGAACTTGTTTCTTCTTTTAGAATCCTTTGCATCATAAAACTCTATTAGTAACCTGTGAGCAGGTAAAAGTTCAGAGACAAATTCATGTATTAGTTTAGATTTAAAGCAGTTTTTTTTCATTTAATAATTGTATATCTTATCCTACATTTCTTCATAGACTTTATGGTCAGAAACCATTATGATCATCTAGTCTGACTTCTTGCACAACGCAGGTCACAGAACCTCACCCACCCACTCCTGTCATAGACCCCTAACCTACGACTGAGTTACTGAAGTCCTCAGATCATATCTATCAGATACTTATTTAGAAGCACACATAGAACCGTGTTGTAACAACAGATGACATATTATAGGTGTACTGTCAATCAGCCAAAGTTATGTTCTGGATCTGGGTGCTCAAAGTTAATCCCTTTAGACAACACAAATGACTTTTCTTCTGATTCTGAAAATAACACTTTTCAATTATATTACTGTATCTACTTTTATAATTATTCTAGCAAAACAAGTTCCCAAGCCCGTAAAATAAATAAAATAATATTTTATTGTCAATAATTCGTAAAAGAAGCAACTCTGAACAAAAGGAAAAGTGTCCTCATGTAACAAAACAGGGAAGATAATGAAGTCTCAGGAGACTCAAAGGATTCTGGAAATAAACTCCAACATTTTATTCTTACATGTTGTAGTCAAAATGTCTACAGTGGCTATTGCTTTATGGGCTTAGCAATAAAACCAGTTTCCTTCTACTGTTTTTGGAGAGCAATATTTTAGCATGTAAATAAATTTTGAAAATATGGAATGTTTCATATCTTTAAAAGTCACACATCAAGCAGAAATAGATATAGGTAAAAGGATCGTTTAGCGAACAGGGCACTGAACTGGAACTTCTTGTTTAGCTCTGTATAGGTCACTTGTTCTACCTGTGACTCAGTTCTGTACCTGAAAAATAGGGACAACAGCACTTCTCTACCTCACAGGAATGTTGGGAAGAGAAAATGTATTAATGGTTGTGAGATGCTCAGACACTATGATGATGAGGGCCATATATACATATCTAGATCTATAGTTGCCTTATGGATGGACTCAAAGATCAATGGCCAAATTAATCTAGTCATTGTCTTCAATGATGTTATACCAGGGACAATTACAGCCTGTTGAGTTCGAAATGGGACATAACCCTACAGGACCATTTGAGTGAAAAGTGACAGCATTTTACTTATAGGATGTAGACAGGTATCTGGAAGGTTAAAAACTCATTAAATTCATTAGTAAACACCTATTTATATCTAAGAGCAGCTGCCAAGTGAGGAAACTGAGGCAGGTCAGTTTCAGCTGAACCATGCTGCACGGGAACTAGAAAGGACTGAAGGGGACTCTGAGCTGATGTAGAGGCACATGCCTCTGTAAGTATATCAGACCATCATGTGGATCCACCATGCGCACGTCCAGAGGACATTCCAATGTGGAAAATACTATTTACCCCCACCAACGAAACAATTTGGGAGGGACTGTGAAAGAGGAAACACAGGGTTTGCTTCTATTAGTTCCCTGACACAGGGTTCTCAGCAGTGAGTGATCTGATCCATGTAAATGTTTAGGAGGTCGAAGACTGTTCCTTCTATTATTATTAAAATATAAGTTATGTTGAAACACATCAAATCTTAAGTCTTAGCAATGACATTATGACTATTGTTACTCACTTATCCTTTATTTCAAAGCGTTCATGAAGCCATCTTCTCATATACATCTGTTCTTCTGGAATATCTTTCAATTCAATTCGATCTAGGTAAATATGAACTTTTGGGCATTCTTTACACAGAAACTCTAACAAAAACAAAACAAAACAACACAACCGAGTTTTGTAAGTACTTTTTACATAGCAGAAAAAACATTCTCCAAATAAATACTAAAAATAGAGAGTAAAATGTTCAAAATCCCCAAGTGTCTTTGGAAACTAAGTACCATTTTCAAAAGTACCTAAATTACTGATGGGATTTAAATTCCTCAGAGACCTAAGTGTTTCTGAAATTGTTTTTCCATTGTCTGATCCAATTTGTAAACCCCTCCAACAATCTACCAACCCAATTGAACAACATGGAAAAAGTTCCTTCCAGATCTCAGGCGCAAACAATCAGTTGATGTTCTATAACATGGGATTTGGTGAACTCTGTTTCAGCATGCATTATTATATGTTATTGGTCATAAAATTAGCCAGTCTATGATTTTCAGATTTTGGTTTAAACTGCTAATGATCCAATACCCATTTCTTATCCCTTTTAAAATAATAAATTACAGATTTTTTTTTTAAAAAAAAAAATGTTCCCAGCTTGAAATCATGTATAATAAAATTCAAACTACAGAATCTTCTCTGGCCATCTCTAAGATGATGTGGGATAGAATGGAAATAATAATCTACAATTTAAGTGTGTAATAGCTAAAAATCAAATGTAGTCCTCAAAACATACACTTCTTCTGTCTTCTATTATCTACCAATACCCACCGGGGCTTGATTTGGATGTCACACCTCTTTTATGCTGTACAATGCTATTGACTTCAGTATCATGTCATGCCTGATAGAACAGTTTTAATAAGAGAAAATTCCATCCCATTCTTAGTAGGAACAGACTGTGTAGGATTGACGGCATTTTTTTACTCCCAGACAAAGTTTTCATTAGCGTAACATACACTGAATGAAAATATTTCAATAAGATTCTGGGGAAATAGCCTGTTTGGCTTGTTATGGATCCTAAATAAGTTAAAAGCTAATGACTACCTAGGAAGGAGTACCGTGGAAAGGGATCTGGGTGTCATAGTTGACCACAAGCTAAATATGAGTCAACAGTGTAACACTGTGGCAAAAAAATCAAACACCATTCTGGGATGTATTAACAGGAGTATTGTAAAACAGACATGAGAAGTAATTCTTCCGCTCTACTCCGCCCTTATTAGGCCTCAACTGGAGTGTTGTGTCCAGGTCTGGTCACCTCATTTCAGGAAAGAAGTGGACAAATTGGAGAAAGTCCAGAGAACAGCAACATGAATGATTAAAGGTCTGGAACACTTGACTTGTGAGGGAAGATTGAAAGAGCTGGGTTTGTTTAGTCTGGAAAAGGGGAGACTGAGAGGGGACATAACAGTTTTCAAGTACCTAAAAGGTTGTCACGAGGAGGAGGGAGAAAAACTGTTCTCCTTAACCGCTGATGATAGGATAAGAAGCAATGGGCTTAAATTACAGCAAAGGAGGTTTAAATTGGACATTAGGAAAAAGTTCCTAACTGTCAGGATGATTAACCACCGGCATAAATTGCTTAGGCAGGTTGTGGAATCTGCATCATTGGAATTTTTTAAGAGCAGGTTAGACAAGCACCTGTCAGGGATGGTTTAAAAGGGTACTTGATCCTGCCATGAGTACAGGGGACTGGACTCCATGACCTCTCATGGTCACTTCCAGTGTCTATGATTCTAATGTCAGAACAAAGTAATTATTGCTCATTAAGGAAAGTGAACTACACAGCATTGGGGTATTTTTTCCCTTTAGTTAACTTGTCTGGCTGAGATATACAAAGACCTTTTTTTAAATACCGGCATCACCAGAGACAAGATGTACGTGATACCACTTGCAGATAAAGAATCTTGGCTTCTCTGTGTTCTTGATTGATCTTATTCTTATGTTTTACACTGTCTGGTAATCTATATAATCTCGGTGATGGTAAACTTGTTTTAAAAGGTATTCACCTGGAGTTTTCACCCTTCTGCTTAGGAGATAGATGCTCTGATATCTCTTAATGTTTCTGTTTTTATAGAGAAGGTTATTATTGCTTCATCTGATAAATGGCTTCTCATCTTTTTTTTCCATTTCATATTTATGCTTAGAGCATTCTCTAAGAAAATACTAAGCCAATTATGAACAGAACTCTTCATTATTTGAACAGCCTAGTTGAAGCTGTTAATTCTTCTACACTGTTCAAATTGTTACATATTAATGGATCTAACAGAGAGTTCTGGAGTTTTAGTTGATAATATTGTTTTGTGTGTTCACAAATTATGATGAAAATATAAGTTTAAAAGGCAATATTCATGGTGCACTAGCAACAAAAACCTTAACGCACCTTCTCATCCTGATGGTGTACTTTTGGGGAAGGTGGCAGTATCTCAGTATTTTGAATGTTGAACTTAAAAAGGGACCAAAAATGCCTTTGTACATTATAGATAGACAACAGATGGAAAACAGATGGCTATTGTGGTGTAATAATCTAATAAATGGCTGTAATTTTACTTAGCCAACAGTAGAGCCATGCGAGATATGGGATATTTTGAAAAACAGTCAAACTTTAGCAAAAAGAATCACATGCACCTCATTATGGATTGTCAAAGCTGAAACCAATCCTGATTCTTGGACGGCTACAACAGAATCTATTAGGTGGTAACATGTTGCTAAAGCTATATTTACCACATGAAGTATTCTCAAAATTTTTATTTATTTATTTTTTTAAGAGATGAGGATGAGGGGCAGACAATGAAACCTCATCTGACATCTTGATGTGGGAATATGTGATACAAGTAACAAACTTGAGAAGTTATCATCCCCGTCTCTCAACTGTAATGGCACAGATTGTCTCTTTAGCAGAAAAATATTTCTATGTATTTCAATTTTCACACATTTAAGATTCTGAAATACTTTTAGAAAATAAATGAGGGATCCGTATCTTAGGCTCTGATTCTGAATCTAATGGAATGTGGGTGACTAAAAATGCACAATTCATTTTTTTTTTAAAACCAAAGGGGCTTTATCTGTGTTTTAATAAATGTTCATAATTAACTTGCATTATAGCATGACATCTTTTGGGCAGGGGCTAACAGCCTTAACATGTAACATGTAACTTTCTAAAATATGTGCAAATGGATTAGAAGGAACATATGGTTGGAAGCTGTAATAGTAAGCATGATTTTTTTCTACTTGATTTTAGCCCGTTTATCTTAAAAAGAAAAAATAACCCCCCAAAACAAAACATCAAGACATCAAAACTGCAAACTAGATTTACAAGATATTTACAATTTTGTTCTGGAGTATGGTGGGACTTTTATAAAATTTGAAATTATAAATATACACTTTTACAGTACATAATTATTTCAAATTTTATTTTATGACTTTATTCCAGGGGTAGACAACCCCTGGCATGTGTGCTGACAGTGCCACATGGGCCCATTCAGTACGGCACACGGCACCCTCTGTGGTGCCATAGAAATTGTCACTCCTGTCATAAAAAGCCACTCCAGGTGGCTTCTTTTGGGGCAGCTGGGGTGTAGGAGGTCCCTGACATGCCCATACCTCAGGTATTCTGTGGAAAGAAGCTGCCCGATGCATCTCCTTTCTCACAGCATGCTGCTGCCAAACGGAGCCACTCCAGGCAATGTCTTTCCGCGGCATGCCTGGGCACCACAGAGAGGAGCCGCTCTGAGCGGTTTCTTTCTGCAGCATCTGCCAGGATTCTTTCCATGAGCAGCTCCTTTCAGCAGTATGCCTGGGAAGCACACCCACCCTCCCAGCCATGGCTGCCACTGAATTTTTAGGCAGCTACCGCTTTTTTTTTCTTTCAGTGGAGGGGGCCGCCAGCAGCACCAGCTGAGGGTCAGGAAGGCGGGGCGAGCATGGGGGACGGCAAAGGTTGCCAACCTCCACTTTATTCTATAAGGGAACAAATAGCTCTTCCCTGACATTTATTTATACACAATTAAGTAAGAACATAAACAAAATCCCAAATAGTCTAAAATAGCATTTCAAAACCATTGTTAATAGTCATATGGCATTTTTACAACTGTTATTAAATTCTGTAGATGTATATTGATTAGATCCCTGCGTCACTGGAAAATAGCAAAGGACCAGATTACCCCCATTACAGTACTACTAACAAAAAGGAAGAGAACATATGTAGATCAATAGATGCAAACAGGAAAAAAAAATGGTTCCAAAGTTTCTGCAGTTCTATTCATCCAGCTAAACAGAGGAGGATTTGATCCCTCATGATTTGCACCTCTTGATTTTTTTAAATCAAACTAAAAAGAAACTGTTCCTTCGTGGCAAAGAAATTCCCTGTATCTGAGCACTGCCAGCGCGTGTGGATCCTTACTGCCTCCTCTGTCTTTGGAGCACAGCATACAGTTAAAGTCCTAATCCTTCCACCCAACAAAGGTTCCCCACCATGTAAACCCAATCCCATTATACATATCTGCACCAAACTCATCCTCGCAGCTGGACGGCCAGACTGGCTTGCATCCAAGGCTGCGGTGCTACTTTCTAATCTGTAGCTACAAGTGCAAACGAGATCCCTTTCTCTCCCAACCCTAATCCCTTGCTCTCAGTCCCCAAAGCACTTTTTAAAATGTGTTCCCCAGTACATTTATACTAAATGCCCCAATCTTGCTATTTTTATTATGCAATTCATTTTATGCTTTAATGTGACTAATCCATTCTTAAAAAATCTTTAGACACACAATGTCACTGCAACCATTTAAGTGCACCAGTGGATAAGAATGTATAGAGCTGCCACTTTTGAGTAGAAACAGCTGGATTTTATCACTATGAACTTCAGAAGTTTGTGGTAGTCCCATGACCTTTAATTTCACATCAATTTAACTCCCAAAAGGCTTTTGTAATTAAAATAAGCCGCCTTATTGTAGCAATTTATTACACACAAACTAAATTCAAGGTTAGGATTGTTGGCCCTAAAAGCCAGTTCTGCAACTCACCAGAATTTGTTACAATTAACAAGAGGAACAAATAAGTCTGAACTTTTCTCTTTAATTGAGAATCATGCACTGTGTCAAACTTTTGATTAAAGGCAAACTTTAGTTATTATCATAAATCAAGTATAATATGTGTTAAATGAACATGAATGATTCACATGGGACCAAAGTGGATTGACTCTCATCTAGGAGATAATGTGCTAATAAAGCCTTCAGTCTTACAAGTAACTTAACAGCAATTTAACATTTCTGATCATATAATTTTTATACTACTACTTATGATCAATCAAAGAAAGAGAAAGGAAAATATAGCAATTTACAATGTTTTAAGGGCAAGAATTATAAATCCATTAGTACATGGTGAAATTCCAAGCCCCATTATATGGGAAAGAATTCATGGTAACGTAGCACAAAGAGATATAATGTATTATTTGGGTTCCTAAAAATGTCACTGAGAGTCTCCAAGGGACAATCAGACCCCAAATGTATTTCAGTCTCAAACAAATATCTAGCCAATGGTATTTCACTAGCTAAAATTCCATCACTTTTTATATATTAATCCCATATTTTCAAAACAGATTAATATTTTCAGTCTTCAGTATAAGTACTCCTTTTCTAAAAACCTGAATCTAGCAGTTGATGAACGGTATTGAAAGTAAACTATTTCCTCTAGAGATATTTGTGAAACTTTTTAACTCCCCAAATAAAACTCAATTGAGCACTGTTACATTCTGCTGAGGTCAGAGATCTAGAAGCAAAAGGCTTTTTAGTGTGATCTTCCAGTACATGTGAATCATTGCTCCTGTTCCATACAAGGAAGTGTCACACACTAACTTCATAGATAACAATGCATTTAAGTATACAGGAACCATTTCAAATCACATGAGCCTCTGGGCTTCATCAAAAGCCTTGTTACACTGTAGGGACCAACACCATTTCTGTCCATTGTGTCAGAAGGTATAACTGTTGCCACATGAGGTAGGAACCTATAGTAATAACTGACCATCTTCAGAAAGGTGTGGGGTTGACACATTCGGCATTACAGGTGCCTTAAGAACAGTTTCATTTT
Organism: Pelusios castaneus; assembly: GCA_007922175.1. Classification (NCBI taxonomy): domain Eukaryota; kingdom Metazoa; phylum Chordata; order Testudines; family Pelomedusidae; genus Pelusios; species Pelusios castaneus. The sequence continues at coordinate 3,964,295 of ML685779.1, forward strand.
TTTCTTGCAATTTATAGAAATCACCTTTGTCAGTGGTGGCCCTATATGCAACAGAATCTTTGAAAAAATGTGCATTTTTTCCCCACTTGTTTTAAGACCATACTCAGCCAGCCTTGCACATAGCTCTGGGAGGGCTGTTCATCATTAGGTCCTATAGTCAGTTAATCATCCAAACAACAATGAACACTAGGAATGCCCTCTAATATCTGGTACGTGTCTTGCTACTAAACAAGTGAATGCTGACTCTATCCCAAACACTACCTAGTTACACTGAATTAAGACCTTATGTGTGTTAATTTTGAGGTACTTCTTGTCACTGTCTTCAATTCCATTTTTAGATAGGCTTGGGCTAGGTCAGAGGTCTCCAAACTATGGGGTGAATCCCTCACAAAGGGGTGCATAGGAATCTACTGGGGGTGAGGGCAACATAGGGCCTAGGGCAGCCTCCAGAAGACAGGGAGGAAGTACCACGCTGCCCCACTCTGCCCCTATCTACGCTCCAGCCTCAGCTCCTGGCTGGAGCCTGTGCTCCTCTCCTGGTGAGCCTCAATCCTGGCCACAGTCCAGGCCCTGGCTTCAAAGCCCCATTCCTGGCCTTGGGTGCCATCTTCCAGCCCCACGGCTGCAGCTCCAGCCCCCATCCTGGGCCCCAGCTGCAGCTCTCCTCCAGCTCCCAACCACGGCTTTGGCCTCACCCCAAGCCCTGGCTCCTAATTATCATTCTGGGGGACACAGACCAAGTAATGGGGGGCAAAACATCTAAAGTATGGGGACCACTGGGCTAGGCTGATCTTGCAGAAACGCTTATCACCGGTTATTGAGGCAAACATTTTCTCTATTCTACATAAAAGGATACTGGTTTGCATGCAATACTTGGTTAAATCCTCACAGATAAGGACAGCCCCACTGCTTTTCAGCACTGGCGCAACAGAGGTGTTCTATTTGCTCCAGTTAACTTGCATTCCTGAATGAGGATCATCACATCCTCAATGCCAATTTTTGCATCCTTGATCTCAACACAGCATTAAGAATATGGGAAGCCATATATATATATATATATGGGGAGACATAGGTACCTATGTTCATTGCTGCTCTGGCAGGGTTCTAATCGCTTCTGCAAGAAAACAGGGAGGGCCACTAATGGGCTCCTAAGCTATTTAAAGCATATGAATAAGTTCCTATACACTACAATAAATATCAATATCAGACACTGCTTTACCTTTTAACTCTGAAGGACTTTGGCAATGCTTGGAACATCCTGAACATGACATTATAGGAGATTGAAATCTGAGCTGAATCAAATTTTATTCACAGAAATAAAATGTAAAAAGTATCAGATGTATGGTATCCTTTTCAGAACAGAATATGGGAAGTATATAAGCTCTGATTGTTATGGCTACAATCAGGTATGTGACAGCTTATCTCAATAAAGCTCTTGTCCAAAATGCAAGTGCCATCATCTAGTTATTTTAGAATGTTTTTCACTTTGACGTTTATACAAGCTTTAGTCTAGACCTAATCTTTAGACTCAAACCAGTACTAATGGATTTGATCTATAAAGTAAGACACACTACTTCTCTGCTTTTTATTCTTTTATATTAAAATTAGCAAACAATTAGAAATCAAACATTAACTTAATTCTGAATGCCAGAGTCTCTCTCGTATTTGCATCTATCACTAACTGATAGAAAACGCTTTCCCTGCCAGCTCTAGTGGAAAATGGTGATGTTCCATCAACTATTGAAAGGCAACATTCCTTGTACAGGGAAGTAGCACTTTGGGGAAGGGGACATTGTGTCTGACAATCCAAGCAGGACTGACTTCTTTCAAGATACACCCATCATGAAATTCTTTTCTCTTAAGACCAAAAAAACCCCCAAACAGGTGATTAGAGACTTAGAATCATAGAATATTAGTGTTGGAAGGGACCTCATGAGGTCATCTAGTCCAACCCTTTGCTAAAAGCAGGACTACTCCCACTAAATCATCCCAGCCAGGATTTTGTCTAACTGGGCTTTAAAGTTCCCAAAGATGAAGATTCCACCACTGCCTTAGGTAATCCATTCCAGTGCTTCACCACCGTCCTACTGAGAAAGCTTTTCCTAATATCCAACCTAGACCTCCCCAGCTGCAACTTGAAACTATTGCTTCTTGTTGTCTTCTGTCACCACTGAGAATAGCCTCACTCCCTCCTCTTTGGAGCATCCCTTCAAGTAGTTAAAGGTTGCTATCAAATCCCCCTTCAGTCTTCTCTTCTGCAGACTAAATAAGCCTAGTTCCTTTAGTCTCTCCTCGTAAGTCATGTGCCCCATCTCCCTAATCATTTTCAGAGGGGTAGCCGTGTTAGTCTGTGTACAGCAAAAACAACGAGAGTCCTGTGGCACCTTAGAGACTAAGAGATTTTCTTTGGCATAAGCTTTCGTGGGCTATAACCCACTGCATCTGACGAAGTGGGTTATAGCCCACGAAAGCTTATGCTGAAGAAAATCTATTAGTCTATAAGGTGCCACAGGACTCTCGTTGTTTTTGCTAATCATTTTCGTTGCCCTCCGCTGGACTCTTTTTAGATTGTCGACATCCTTTCTGTAGTGGGGAGCCCAAAACTGGACACAATATTCTAGATGCGGCCTCACCAATGCTGTATAGAGGGGAATGATCACATCCCTCGATCTGCTGACAATGCTCCTACTAATGCAGCCCAATATGCCGTTGGCCTTTTTGACAAGGGTATATTACTTGACTCATAACCAACTTCTTGTCCACCATAACCTCCAGGTCCTTTTCTACAGTGCTGCTACTTACCCGATCAGTCCCCAGCCTGTAGCAGTACATGGGATTTTTCTGTCCTAAGTGCAGGACTTTGCACTTGTCCTTGTTGATTTCTTTTGGCCCAATGCTCCAATTTGTCTAGGTCTCCCTGAATCCTATCCCTACCCTCCAGCGTATCTACCATTCCCCCCCACCCCCCCACCTTGGTGTCATCCATAAACTTATTGAGTGTGCAATTGATCCCATTATCCAGATCATTACTGAAGATGTTAAATAAAAGTGGCCCCAGGACTGACCCCTGGGGCACGCCACTCGTTACTGGTTGCCAACTAGACATTGAGCCATTGATCCCTACCCGCTGATCTAGCCAGCTTTCTATCCACCTTATAGTCCATTCACCCAACCCATTCTTCCTTAACTTGCCGCCAAGAATGCTGTGGGAAACTGTAACAAAAGGTTTGCTAGAGTCAAGGTATATCACATCAATGGCTATTTGCACATCCACAAAGCCAGTCATCTCAACACAGAAGGCAATCAGGTTGGTGAATCCATGCTGACTGTTCCTGATCACCCTATTTTCCTCCAAGTGTTTCAGGATGGATTCTTTAAGGATCTGCTCCATGTCCATGATTTTTCCAGGGATTGAAGTGAGGCTGATTGGTTTGTTGTTCCCCGGATCCTCCTATTTCCCTTTCTTAAAGATAGGTATTATATTTGCCTTTTTTCAGTCATCCTGTATTGCCACGAGTTTTCACAGATAATGGCCAGCAGCTCTCCAGTTACATAAGCCAAGTTCCTCAGCACCCTCGGATGCAGTTCATCCGGCCCCATAGACTTGTGCATGTCCAATTTCTCTAAGAACAGTAGTTCCTAACATGACCGTCCATCACCGTGGGTGCTCTCCTTCTCCCCATTCTGTGGTGCCTAGTGCAGTAGCCTGGGAGCTGAAGACTGTGAAGACTGTGGTAAAAAAAGCATTGAGTACTTCAGCCTTTTCCACATCATCCGCCACTGGGTTGCCTGCCCCATTCAGTAAGGGACTTAACCATCCCTGATCCTCTTTTTGTTATTGACATACTTGTAGAACCTCTTCCTATTACTCTTCACATCCCTTGTTAGCTGCAACTCCAATTGCCCTTTGGCCTTCCTGATTTTATCCCTGCAGGTCCGAACAATATCTTTATACTTCTGCCTAGTCATCCGTCCAAGCTTCCACTTCTTGTAAGCTTCCCTTTTGTGTTTCAGCTCACCACAGAGTTCTCTGCTAAACCATGCTGGGCGCCTTTCATATTTGCTATTCTTTCTACAGTTCTGAATCATAGGGTCTCTTAGAATCATAGAATCTTAGGGTTGGAAGGGACCCCATGAGATCATCTAGTCCAACCCCCTGCTAAAAGCACGATCACTCTCAATAAATCATCCCAGACAGAGTTTTGTCTAACCGTGCTGTAAATGTTTCCAAAGATGGAGATTCCACCGCCTCCCTAGATAACCCATTCCAATCCTTCACCACCCTCATAGGGTGCGTCTACACTATACTTTTCTTAAGTCGACTTAAGCAGCTGCTTAAGACGACTTAAGGAAAAATTAAGTCGACTTTGTTAAACCTACTTTTAAGTCGACTTTCTGCTTAAGTCAACTTTTTAAAGTTGACTTAAGCCAGTGTAGATGTGGAGTAGCCCTAAGTCAACTCTAAGTCGACTTAGGGGCCTCCAGGGCTTCCCCACTGCCCTCCCTGCCAGGGTGGCTGGCACAGCCACAGTCTGGCATGCCCCCCACAGGGCAGGGCAGAGCCCTGCCCACTCTGCCCCGCCAAGGTCCCTGTCCCCCTTTGCCCCATTGTACCAAGGTACAATGGGGCAAAGGCTGAGCCCCCTGGCACTTGGCAAGGGGTGCCCCCCCGCCACTGTGGACCTGTCCCAGGTCCACCTAGCCCCTACAAGTCATAGAATCATAGAATAATAGGGGTGGAAGGGACCTCACGAGGTCATCTAGTCCAACCCTCTGCTAAAAAGCAGGACCACTCCCCTTAAATCACCCCAGCCAGGGTTTTGTCTAACCGAGCCTTAAAAATCTCCGAAGATGGAGATTCTACCACCTCCCTAGATAGCCCATTCCAATGCTTCACCACCCTCCTAGTGAGAAAGTTTTTCCTAATATCCAACCTTGACCTTCAGGAAATGATCCAAGACATACAGACCTAGAAGTGGAGGCTACCAAATAATTAGCATCTGCTATGCTAAAAAGATATATGGTACACTTTTTAGGTAACAAATTTGAGGAACTGTCCCAGACTAAGGTGTCAGAAGTGGTTTTGAAACAAATTGAAAAATTAAACACTAATAGGTCACTAGGACCAGATGGAATCCAAGTTTTGAGGGAAGTCAAATGTGAAATTGCAGAACTACTAACAGTGGTATGTAACCTATCATTAAATCAGCTTCTGTATGAGATTACTGGAGAATAGCTAATGTGAAGCCAATATTTTTTATAAAGGGTCCAGAGACAATCCTGGCAATTACAGGCCAGTAAGCTAATTTCAGTACCAGGCAAAATGCTTGAAACTCTAGCAAAGAACATAATTATCAACACATAGATGAACACAATATGTTGGGAAAGAGTCAACATGGTTTTTGTAATGGAAAACCATGCCTCATCAATCTATTAAAATTATTTGAGAGGGTCAGTAAGCCTGTGAACAAGAGTGATCCAGTGAGTACAGTGTACTTAGATTATCAGAAGGCCTTGGATCCCTTACCAAAGACTCTTACGCAAAGTAACCTGTCATGGAATAATAGGGAAGGTCCTCTTCTGGATCAGAAACTAGTTAAAAAATAGGAAAGAAAGGGTAGGAATAATATGAGCCAACAGTGTGCCCTTGTTGCCAAAAAGGCCAATGGCATATTAGGCTGCATCAGTAGGAGTATTGCCAGCAGATCGAGGGATGTGATAATTCCCCTCTATTCGACACTGGTCAGGCCGCATCTGGAATACTGTGTCCAGTTTTGGGCTCCCCAATACAGAAAGGATGTGGACAAATTAGAAAGAGTCCAGCGGAGGGCAACAAAAATGATTAGGGGGCTGGGGCACATGACTTATGAGGAGAGACTGAAGGAACTAGGCTTATTTAGTCTACAGAAGAGAAGACTGAGGGGAGATTTGATAGCAACCTTCAACTACTTGAAGGGTTGCTTGAAAGAGGAGGGAGCTAGGCTGTTCTTGAGGGTAACAGAGGACAGAACAAGGAGCAATGGTTTCAAATTACAGCTGGGGAGGTCAAGGTTGGATATTAAGAAAAACTTTCTCACTAGGAGGGTGGTGAAGCATTGGAATGGGCTATCTAGGGAGGTGGTAGAATCTCCATCTTCGGAGATTTTTAAGGCTCGGTTAGACAAAACCCTGGCTGGGGTGATTTAGGGGGAGTGGTCCTGCTTTTCAGCAGGGGATTGGACTAGATGACCTCATGAGGTCCCTTCCAACCCTATTATTCAATGATTCTATAAAGCTCAGTTTTCAGGATGGAGAGACCAATGCTGTTCAACATATTCATAAATGACCTTGGAAAAGGGGTAAACAGTGAGGTGGGAACATTTGCAGAGGATATAAAACTACTCAAGATATGTAAATCCAAAGCAGGCTGCACAGAGTTACAAAAAGATCTCAAAAATCTGAGTGATTGGGCAATAAAATGGCAGATGAAATTCTATGTTGATAAATGCAAAGTAATGCACACTGGAAAACATAATCCTAACTATACATATAAAATGATGGGGTCTAAATTATCTGCATAAATTATCATAATGCACAGTCAACCCTTTGCCAGAGGAGGTTGTGAAGGACAAATCTATAAGAGGTTTTAAAAAGGAACTCGATACATTCATAGAAGATAGGTCCATCAATGGCTATTAGTTAGGATGGGCAGGAATGCAAAACCCTGCTCTGAAGTCTCTCTAGCCTCTGTGTGCCAGAAGCTGGGAATGTGCAACAGGAGATGGATCACTTCTATTCATTCCCTCTGATGCACCTGGCATTGGCCACTATTGGAAGACAACCCAGTATTGGACTAGACTAGACAACCCAGTATTGCCATTCTTATGTTCTTTATACTGTTATTAGCAAAGGAGATCATACCATTGAAAGGGCTAATGCAAGCTGTTTCGCTGAAACAAGACAATATTTGACAGAGGACAACAGTATTTACAGGGCCTTGTTCATTGAACCACCCCCTTCCGTTCTGAGAGGGAGACTAAAATATACAGCAAATGCTTTCTTCTAGTGTAGAGACACATTATGACGGATTTGAAGCTGCTCTGTAATAATTTATGAATATTGTATGCTGAGCAGGTTACTGGGATACTTATGGTATGAATAGGCTGGTTTAGCTACCTCCTCTCTAGTGAAGCTACAAAACTGATTTTGACCAGCACCAGAAAAGGCCCAGGAACACAAAAGAACTCTGGTAATTTTCAAAAGGCACATTCCCTCAAAACAGGTGCAGCTGTAGTTCATGTAGTCCAAAACAGGACCCTGCTCAGGTGACTAGAGAAGTCAGGCATGCTTAGATTACACATAGAGGATGCTGAGCCTTTATGTAAGATACATGTGTGTAGACTCTTTTTTTTAAATCTTTTTTTCTCAAATGTGTGGTTCCTCCTGCAAAACAAACTACATCTTTGAAGGCTGTTTTGGTCACAGTCTACTAAAGGGAAGAACCATAGGTGCCCAACTCATTCAGACCTGCAGCGTGATGATGGTTGATGGCAGTGTACCTTAGCAAGATGATAATTGATAACTTCCACAGAAGATAGATAAAGCCATGAGGCTTCACAACTGGCAGCGGGTCAGGAGGGCGTACTGAGAGAGATCAGTAAGGGTAGAAAGATGCAGCTTTCTCTATAAATTGTAACACAGGCCCAGAACAGCCTGACTTTTCCCCTTTCATATGGATTTTCTGTAGAAAAGACTACTACGGGCATAAGCGCACTCCAGAAATTGACAATATTATTGGGTAAAGTATTTTATTTGATTATTTTCCTACGTCCAAATAGAAGCACGTTATTCATAGTTACACTGCTGGAAGACTTAAATATATGAACACTACCATAACACATAACCGTTAAGATACTGACTGGCAAAAACTCAATGCAGATACTTAAATATAAAAATGTACATAGTTTCATTTATGTATATACAAGGATATGAGCATTTTCATTAACCACCAATTCCTACAGGGGCTCCCATGTAGTCAGAATTAATCTTTAACAGAGTCATTAGTCTTGAAATTATGATTTAATGACTTTAAGGTACAGAGACTCCACCAGCAATTGAGTCATGCCCTATGCTAGAGGAAGGCAAAAAAACCTCAGAGCCTTTGCCAATCTGCCCTGGGGGAAAATTCCTTCCTGACCCCCAAATACAGCGATCAGTTCACTCTGAATATGTGGGCTAGACTCACCAGCCAGACACCCAAGAAAGAAGTCCCCGTAATAACTCAGAATCCACCCCATCTAACAGTCCATAGGCATATCTACCACCAGGAGCTGAAGATCAGTCAAACAAGGCTGTCCCATTGTACTACCCCCTCCATAAATTTATCAAGCTCAGTTCTGAAACCAGCTAGGTTTTTTGCCCCAACTGCTCCCTTTGAAAGGCTAGAACTTCACTTCTCTGATGGTGTGACGGGATGCACATCTGTGCACCCCGAGGACATGATCTATGTAGCTTTCCTTTTCAGTTTTGCAATGTAATTGTGATTTGATGCCAAATATTCTATACCAGGTTCCTTTATGAATGCTTACAACATATTCTACATAACGACCTTGGTGCCATGTTTCCTGCAGTCACATATGTGTACAGATGTGAAGCATGTTACATAGCACAGACTCTCAGAACTATCCCTAGCACAGAGGCTGGAGAATTACATGACAAAGGGAATGCAAATGCCCTCCTGGGCTCAGGTAGAAGAAAAGGGAATCACACAACAGCAGAGAGGGGGAGAGACTCTCAGGAGTTTAAAAAACAAAGACAGACCGTTTGCAGGAGAAGCTGCAGGCTTTTGCCTGGAAGATTCCCTCTTGCAACTTTCTCCAACTTCAAGCAAAATCTGGGCCCAGCTTTGTTATAGGCAGAGAATGGCTGTAAAACACCCAACGGCTGAACACCTTGCAATAAACTTAGACTATGAGGTCAGTTTAGGTAGAGATTAGATTAGTATGTGATTTATACCTTTTATTTGATAGGGGTCACTCTTGTTTCATTTATAGTATGATTCTGCCATTATAGGCCATTTTCTGACTTGAAATCGTACTCTGATCAATAAACTAGTATTTCTTTTATCTAAAGCTGTGTGGTCTTTAGAGGGTGTGGATGTGGGAGGCTAGGCACAATTCACTTCTTTGTTAAATGGTTGGATTTGAGACTATGGTGATTGGGAGTGGGTCCCAATCCCTGTAAGACAGTAGCTCCCGGTGTGGTGTCTGGGGCTCGCTTGGAGACCGATGCCTGTGGGCTAGTGGATTTACACCCACTGCCTGGGACCAATTACATGATGGTGGCTGGTGTGGACTGACTCAGGAGTGAGTGGTCACCTAGAAGAGTGGGGTGAATTGGGGTTCCACGTGGGGTTTGAGGGTTCATAGCGGCACACCAGACTGGATCTGGGGAGCAGCCTGTCACAGATGGATAGAAACCTGTGTCTAATTTCAAGTCTAAACTTCCTGATGGCCAGTTTATATCCATTATTTCTGGTGTCCACACTAGCGATAAATTTAAATAATTCCTCTCCCTCACTGGTATTTATCCTTCTGATGTCTTTACAGAGAGCAATTATATCTCCCCTCAGCCTTCTTTTGGGTAGGCTAACTATGCCAAGCTCTTTGATTCTCCTAGTAGCCCGTCTCTACACTTGTTCCTGTTTGAATTTATCTTTCTTAAATATGGGGGACCACAACTGCACACAGTATTCCAGATGAGACCTCACCAGCACCTTGCAAAACAGTACTAACACCTCCCTTTCTCTACTGGAAATACCTTCCCAATGCATCCAAGGACCGCATTAGCTGTTTTCACGACCACATCACATTGGTGGCTCATTCATTCTGTGATCAACCAATACTCCCACATCCTTCCCCTCCTCTGTCACTTCCAAATGGTGTATCCTCAGCTTATAGGAAAAGTTTTTGTTATTAATCCTGAAATGCATCACCTTGCACTTTCCACTATTAAGCTTTATCCTATTTCTATTACTCCAGCTTACAAGATCACCCAGATCTTTCTGTGTGATAGCCCAATCCTTCTCTGTATTGACAATACCTCACAACTTGGTGTCATACACAAACTTGATTAGCACACTACCAGTTTTTGTGCCAAATTCAGGAATAAAAAGATTAAATAAGATTGATCCCAGTACTGATCCCTGAGGAACTCCACTAGTAACCTCCCTCCAGCCTGATAGTTCACCTTTCAGTATCACCCCTTGTAGTCTCTTTTAACTAGTTCCTTATCCACCTTTCAATATTCAAATTAATCCCCATCTTTTCCAATATAAGTAATAATTCCCCATGTGGAACCATAACAAATGCCTTACTGAAATCTAGGTAAAATAGACCACTGCATTTCCTTTGTCTAAAAAAATCTGTTACCTTCTCAAAATATGTTTTTTTCAAAAATTATATGGTTCCACCATTATGTATCAATTCCTTTAAAGAATAAACATTGCGTATTTTCACTTAAACTTTATATTTTTACCCACCCCAGATGAAAACTCTATTAATTAAAAAAAATTCTCTAATACCTCTCTCAGAGTAAAACCAGGGATTTTGTTTTTTAAAAGTTATATGATATGGCAAAATATAGCAAAAGTGATATTCAAGATAACAATATCTTATATGAAAATTCCTCTTGCATCCTACAAGTGGAAAGTTGACATTAGGAAATACGAGTATAATTTTTATTTTAGCTTGTACATATTCAGAGGTTGTTCATGGCATTCAGTTATCTAGCCATATTTAAAAGTCAGCCACATGCTTGGGTCAAATATTTTCTGCAGCACTGAATTCTACAAGCTGACAATATGCGGCATCAAGAATGGTAGCATTTTCTTTTCTTCATCTGATCTACATTAATTGTTCTTTAATTTCCGCTAAGTGTCTCATTGTGTTTATATTAAGGGGCAGATAGAAGTGATGTGACTTGGTCATTTCTCGCTATGATCTTCATCATTCCAATTAGCTATTCAAGTGCCTTCTCACTTTTCTCTTTAATGGGTTAATAGTTCTAGTTTCAGATTCTTACATCATATTTCTAGCTATGTCTTTTACCTTTCTTTGGACTTTCAGACAGAGAAGGTGAAATAAAATTTAGACAGTGCTCCTGATGAGGATTATTTTCTATCCCTATGATTTTTCCTTATTGCTGCTGCACTCTGGCCAACCGACAATTACCTCTTCACTACTTCAAGTGACTACTCTCTATTACTATTTCCTGTCTGTTAACCATGTTTTAATTTACAAGATATTGACCATTAATCCACAGTAATTCAATCTTCATTAATCATGTTTTGACGGATTTAATCTAAATGCTTTTGAAAAATCCAAGAAGTTATTCTCACTGGGTTATTTACCTACTCTTTTATCAGACTGTACCAAAAATTTAAGGATTAAGGCATAATTTTCCCTCAAGGAAGTCAAATTGATTTGATCCTCTCAGGTGACACTGATCAAAATGCTGTGGTAACTATAAAACAAAACAAAAGCCTTTCAGACCATGTTACTTGGAACTGAGAAAGGACTTAGTTATTTTCTGGATTTCCTTTCACTCCTTTAACACATTTGCTCTTTTTATTCAGTGTTTATCATTGTCAGATGCTACCATTTCACACCTTATTTCATCTAGAATCCCCAGATAAAAACCATCTGTTCGTGTTAAAAACTTCAGGCAGAGTATATAAAGACACCAATATGAATTTACTGCTTGTTGAAGTACTAACGACAACACTGGAGACTAACCAAGGTCATTAAAAATAAACAGGTAACTAGCAGTGCAGGCTTCCCTAACTGGCTTCACCACACTCTCATCTTTTCCCTGGACATACCAATTTTAGAGGTATGAGAGAAGATAGTTTTTTGTGTAGCTACCCCTTCTCTGCACCGGCTGCTCTAAGTACTGATGTGATGTCTTCAAGAAACTGGACCGAGACCACTCACTGATGTCGCAAGAGGCAACGAATAACCAACAAATAGCAAGAACTGTCAATCAGTAATTGGACTGGATGTTAAGCAGTGCCATGGGGGTGAGGAGCCCTGTATCATATTATAGCAGAGCACCAACTCTGTGATAGCTGAAACCAGCTTTTTGTTTAAAACTCAACTCATCTAAGCACTCTAAAATCTGCATGGTTACTCAGACTTCCTTGAAAGTACCACAGGATCCTGTTTGAAATTTTATGTGCCTCGTGATCCAAATTTGGGCTATTTCCCAAGACATGGCCCCTAGAATCAAACCGCTTTTCTTAAAACAGACATGTTCTGGCAGCTAATTTTTGCAGAGAGATACAGATCAAACCAGGGCTGAGCTCATCACTCGAGGGTCTCAAGTGCTTGTGAGTGATTCCAATAGAATGCATGCCACCCATTAGCCTTTTGGGGAAAATCAAATTACAATATTACTGGCCAAAGAGTTTAGTTCTTCAATTAGGCACTTCAGCATTTGCAATGCTTGGCACTGCACCAAACAGATTACACAGACCATACACAGACAGAGCAGCCAACAGGATTTTAATGTTGAAAGTTTCACATCAGCTGGATGGCTCAAGTTGATAAGCAGTAGTCTTTCTGAACCTCGCACATCCAATAAGTGTCAGTCTGAATCCCGCCTTGAGCATATGGCTGGATAAGGTCTGAAAGCATATTGCTAAAATTTGTCTCTGAGGGGATGAGGGATGCAAACAAAGCTGCTTTGTAAAGAAAAAAAATTAGACATGCAAGTGCTTGTTGGAAGGGGAGGGGCACTTTAGGAGTGCGGTAATGGGGGCACCAAGTTGAGGGGGTTTGAGCTACCTCATTGGAAGGGGGTAGAGGAGGTGAGGGAAATTAGTGAGGAAGTGGCAAGGGAGAATAGAAGCAGAGCTGCCTCATAACACATTCTCGCCGTCTGAGTGTGTGGCTGGATCTGGGGGGGGGAGGAGTTATCTGAGCCCCACTCTCTATTTTTGTGTGCGTGCCAGGACCCTCTAGGAGAGTTGGAGCCCCTCTCACTGCCCCCACCCCATTGTGAGCTGAGATATGAGGGCCTTGCCTCTCTGGGGTTGTCTGAGGCCCAATCCCTGTGTTCTTGTGAATGTGCCAGGATCTGGGGGCCCCTACCTATTTATGGTGTCTGACTCCCCTCTCTGTCCCCCTTCACGTGAGCCAGGTTCAGGAGAGGATATGACTTTTGAGCGGGGGGCTAAGCCTTTCTCCCCCCCTTCCCTACGTGCTCTTTGATAACTGTCTTTCTGGGGATGTCTACTTTCTTGTGTGTGTCAGGATCTGGGGGAAGCCCTGCCTCTCTGGGTGGGGAGTTAAAAACAGAAAGCTTGACACATAATATGCTTGACACAGGTTTTAAACTAAGGGCTGGGGGAAAAGTTGACTGGTGGAGGAGCACATGGTTTGGACAGAAACAACCTTTAAGGAAAGATTTATTAAAGGAGATACTCTGTATACCAGTAAAGAGGAAAGGAAAGAAGTTGATAAAGTACAAGTAGGAACTGAAGAAAAACGGTCAAATGAAAAAAAGAATTCCATTCAGCTACATTATATGAAGGCGGACAACTAAATATTGACAAATTTTATAAATGCTTGTACATGAATGGTAGAAGTCTAAGTTCTAAGATGGGTGAATTTGAGTGCATCGTATTAAATGAGGATATTGATATAATAGTTACCACAGAAACTTGGTGAAACAACGCTCATCCATGGAACATGGTATTAGCAGAGTACAAAATACACAGGAATTACAGAGTAGCTGGGGGTGACACTGTATGTTGAAAGAAAGCACAGTTAAATATAGTAAAAATCTTAAATGAATTAACTGTACCATAGAACCCCCTGGATAGAAATTCCACGCTTGAAAAATAATAAGAAAATAATACTGACCACCTGACCGGGATGAGGATATTGACTGTGAAATGTAAAATCAGAGAGGCTACAAGAACAGAAAACCCAACAACAACTGGGGGGGGGGGGGGGGGGGAGGGGAGAGACGAGGGGATTTCAACTACCCCCATTTTGACTGCGTACCTATCATCTCAGAATGGGATGCACAAATAAAATTTCTTGACACTGGCTGCTTCTTGATGCAGCTAGTCTTGAGCCTCATAAGGAGAGAGCCATTTCTTGATTTAGTCAAATGGCAAACAGGATGTAATCCGAGAGGTGAACATAGCTGAATCGCTTGGCAATAGTGATCATAATGTAATTAAATGTAACATCCTCCTGGGGGGAAATACCAAGGGAACCCCTAACAGTAGTATTTAATTTTCAAAAAGCGGAGTTACAGAAAAACAAGGAAGGTAATTAAATGGAAATAAAAAGGTTCAGTCACACGAGTGAAATGCCTACAAGCTGCAAGGAAACTATATAAAATACCATAAAAGAGGCTCAAACTGAATGTGTATGCCAAGTAAAACATAAAATAGTAAGAGGGTCAAACAAATCCTACCATGGCTGAACAAGATAGAAAAATATATGGTTAAAGGCAAAAAGCCATACTTTATAATTTGGAAAGAAATCCTAGTGAGGAAAATAGAAGGGAACAAACTCTGGCAAGTCAAATGTAAAAGCACAATGCAGGCTAAAAAAGAATTTGAAGAGCAACTAGCAACACAAAAACCAACAGTAAATTTTTAAAAGTACAGCTGAAGCAGGAAGTCTGCCAAAAATCAGTGAGGTCAGAGGACCCTTACTCAACAAAGAGGATAAAACAATAAATGAAAATGTGGAAATGGCAAAGGATCTAAATAATTTCTTTGTTTCAATCTTTACTGAGACGGTTGGTGGAGATTGGATGTCTGATGCAGAGGAGGGCAATAGAAATGAGGTAGGGTCAAAAGCTAAAATACGGAAAAAACAAGTTAAAAATTAACTTGGACAAGTTAGAGGTCTTCAAGTCACCGGTGCCTGATAATATGCATCCTAGAGTACTCAAGGAGCTGACTCAGGAGATATCTGAGCCATTAGCTATTATCTTTGAAAAAATCATGGAAGACAGGTCCCAGAGGACTGGAAAAGGGCAAATATAGGGCCCAACTACAAAAAGGGAAATAAGAGCAATCCAGGGAATTATAGACCAGTCATTTTAATCTCTGAACTGGGAAAAATAATGAAACAGATAATTAAGGAGTCGATTTGCAAACATCTGGAAGAGAATAAGATGCTTAGGGCTTGTCAGCATGGATTTGTCAAAAACAAATCATGTCAAACCAATTTGATAGCTTTCTGTGATGTGATAACGAGCCTTGTGGATGGGGGGAAGTGGTAGATGTGGTATATCTAGACTTTAGTAAGGCATTTGATACGGTCTCACATCACATTCTCATTAATAAACGGGAGGTACAAACTAGATGGAGCTACCATAAAATGGGTGAAAAACTGGTTGGATAACTACTCCCAGAGAGTAGTTATCAACCAGGCACATTCAGGTTGGAAGGATATAAAGAATGGGGTGCCGCAGGGTTCTGTCCTGGGTGCGGTTTTGTGCAACATATTTATCAATGACTTAGATGATGGCAGAGAGAGCAAACTCATAAAGTTTGCAGATGATACCAAGCTGGGAGGAGTTGCAAGTGCTTTGAAGGATAGGATCACAATTCAAAATTATTTGGACAAAGTGGTGTAATGGTCTGAAATAAATAAAATGAAATTCAATAAAGATAAGTGTCAAGTACTCCACTTAGGGTTGAACAACCCATTGCACACATACAATATGGGGAATGACTGCCTAGGAGGAGTACTGCAGAAAGGGATATGGGTGTAATAGTGGATCACAAGCTAAATATGAGTCAGTAGTGTAATACTGTTGTAAAAAAAGCAAATGCCATTCTGCAGTGTATCAACAGGAGTATTGTGAGTAAGACATGAGAAGTGATTCTTTCACTTGCCTCTGCACTGATTAGGCCTCAATTTGAGTACTGTGTCCAGTTTTGGGCGCCTCATTTCAAAAAGGATGTGGAGAAACTGGAAAGTGTCCAGAGAAGGGCAACAAAAATAATTAGAGGACTGGAACATTTGACCTATGAGGGAAGATTGAAAGAGCTGGGTTTGTTTAGTCTTGAAAAAAGGAGACAGAGGGGATATGATAACAGTTTTCAAATACCTAAAAAGTTGTTATGAGGAAGGAGGAGAAAAATTATTCTCCTTAATCACAAATGGTAGGACAAAAAGCAACAGGTTTAAATTACAGCAAGTGAGGTTCAGCCTAGACATTAGGAAAAAATTCCTAACTATCTGGGTGATTAAGGACTGAAATAAGTTGCATTGGCAGGTTGTGGAATCTCCTACACTGGAGGTTTTTAAGAGTAGGTTAGACAAACACCCGTCAAGGATGGTTTAATGGGGGTATTTGGTCCTACCATGAGTGCAAGGAACTGGACTCGATGAACTGTCATGGTCCCTTCCAGTTTCTATGATTCTAAGACAATCAGGGTGCTAAAGAATCACTCAAGCAAATGCTGGTGCAGAAAAGCTAAAACAATTCTTTGCATCTATTTTCACAATGGAGTATGTGAGCGAGATTTCCATAACTGAACCATTCTTTTTAGGTGACAAATCGGAGGAAGATTGAGATGTCAAAAGAGATTAAATTCACCCAAGAATTCTGAAGGAACTAAAAGATGAAATTGTAGAACTACTAACTGTGGTATGTAACCTACTGTTTAAGTCAGCTTCTGAAACAGCTGACTGGAGGGTAGCTAATGTAACATCGATTTTTTAAAAAGGCTCCTGAGGCAATCCTGGCAATTACAGATCGGTAAACCTAAATTCAATAACTGGGATATTAGTTCAAAGTAAAGAAGAGAATTATCAAACACATAGATGAACACAATATGTTGGAGAAGAGATAACATAGCTTTTGTAAAGAAAAATCATGACTATTACAGTTCTCTGAGGGAATCAAAAAAAGCATAAGGGCAAGGGTGATAATATAGCTACAGTGTACTTGGACTTTCAGAAAGCCTTCAACAATGTCCCACACAAAAAGCTCTTAAGCAAACTAAGCTGTCATGAAATAAGAGAGAAAAGTCCTCTCCTGGATCAATAACTGGTCAATAGATTGAAAACTGACCATTTGTTCCTACCCTTTGTTTCCTTAGTGCAGAGAGATAAATCATGAGGTTTCCCAAGAATCTGTACTGGAACCTGTGATGTTCAACATATTTATAAATGATCTGGAAAAGTGGGTAAATAATAAGATGGCAAAGTTTGCAGATGATACAGAATTACTCAAAATAGTTAAGTCCAAAGCAGAAAAGTTACCAAGAGACCTCACTTTAAAGAGGCTGAATGGATGACAAAACAGAAAATAAATTCTATAGATAAGTGCAAAGTATTGCACATTGGAAAAACAGAATCCCAACTATACATATAAAATGTTGGAATTTAAATTATCGGTATTTGAGAAAGGAATCTTGCAGTTATCATGGACAGTTCCCTGAAAACATCAAATAATGTGCAGCAACAGTCAAACAAGCTAACAATGTTCGGAATCATTAGGAAAGGAACAGCTAACAGAACAGAAAACATCAAAATGTCATTATATAAATCCATGGTACACCTAAACCTGGAATACTGGGTGAAATTCTGGTGGCCTCATTTCAAAAAAAGATATATTAGAAGTGAAAAAGATGTATAGAAAGGCAACAAAAATGGATTAGGGGTATGGAATAGCTGCCATACAAGGAGAGATTAAAAAACTGGGACCATCCTGCTTGGAAAGGAGAGAACGAAGGTGGGATACGATAGAGGTCTATAAATCCATGAATGGCATGGAGAAAGTAAATAGGGATGTGTTATTTACTGCTTCATACAATACAAGAACTTGGGATCACCTGATGGAATTAAGAGGTAACAAGTTCAAAAGAAATAAAAAGTAATTATCCATACAATGGACAGTCAAGCTGGGAAAATTGTTCCCATGGGATGTTGTAAAGGTCAAAAGTAAAACTGGGTTAAAAAAATAATTAGATAAAAGTGCTCTAGGTGACCCTAAACTTCCAACTACCAGAAGCTGGGACTGAATGACAGAGGATGACTCAGAACTGTCCTGTTCTGTCAATTCCATCTGAAGCATCTGGCACTGGCTATCCTCAGAGACAGGATACTGGTCTAGACATAGATGGACCGACCATTGGTCTGATCCAGCATCGTTGTCCTTATGTTCTGGTTTTTTCGTAATTTATGTTGCCAATATTTTGCTTTATCTGGAGAGACAATGTATGTTAACATAATGCCCACTCTACTTTATCTCTCGTGACTACCACTGAACGCAAACTGTGAGCAAGAATTAACCAAGTCCCTAGACACGCATAGGTTCTGAGACAATGACACAGGCTCTTATGAAGAATTTTGATTTACAGATATGAAAGCATCTTGGATTTCTTGAGAAATATGTTTTAACTTTATGGAAGTCAATTTTCATTCACATGGGAAATACTGCTTTAGCATAATAAATCTTTTGCCTTCAATTAGAATGGGGCTTATCAAAAGTTTGTTTTCCATGCAATAAATTCCAATCAAAGCTTTAAATTGAAAAAGGAATGTCAACTTTATCTTCTTTTGAAAGTTAAGATGATTGTGCAACCATTTTATTTATTCTGTGAGTTAAAGTTAACTTTTAACTGCAACATGAATATTTACATATCATATATGAGACAGTCTATAATACTAATATTAGGAGTTTGTCTATATTAATTCAAGAGCCTTGAATGTACAGCAGTGATACCTCAACCCATGTTATGTTAATTCCTCAACAAAACAGCTCTTAGGCTATTGCCTGGCAAATAGCAGCATGGTATTGACTTTTCAGAACATACCTATTTTTCTTCTATTTTGTGACTTGATAGTTCAAACGAATGACAAATATGACCACTTTAGTAATTTTTCATATGTTCTTATATGCCCTATAATAAATTATGTAAATTATGTGACTACTACAATAGTCTGGTATGTTTTGGATAGAGGTTTCATATGGCTTCTTAGTAATGAAAAAGATAATTATTTAGATAAAAGTTCATCACATGTGTTATTAGTTTTTCTGTTACTGAAAGTATAGGCAAGTGAGAGGCCACAATCATCTCGACCTTCCCAATTAGTTGTCTGAAGGATACATCTGAAAAATTTTGTATTTATTTATCATCATCAACTTATGCAGCACTTTACAAACAGACAGAAGATATTCTTTGATCAGAACACTTAACACAAGATAAAAGTTCAAAAAGATTCTTTTTTTAAAGAGAGAGAGCTAAATATTAAGTTTGAAGAACTGAATGGAAAATCATGCTCTCAAAATGTTTACTATAAACATTCTTAAGGTTTGCAAAATTACAAACTGAATCAGGTTTGCAAAAGTGCACCTTCGCAATACTCAGTGCTAGGGAGCTGCCAGAAGAGTTTGAAGAGAACTGTGAGATGCAAAGTAATGATGTATGGAATCCTTACCTAAAATAATTAGACAAATAAAAAAATATCAGATGTCTAATATACAAACTTCTATTATAACAGTAATGGGGAAAGCAATTGAACTTTATGGGAGCAGAAAGTTGTGTTTAAAAAAACCTCTGGAAAAGCTACAGCACAATTAAAGATGCTGGTTTAATATTGACACTGCTTAAAGTTTTATTGGACATATGCCCTCTATGACTAGGTTGGACCTAGAAGACAAAATGCTTTGGAGTTCAGAAGACAACGTATTTCACATATTCATATTTCAAAAAAGTTTAATACATTCTTGAAAATAGTTTATAATTGAACAATAAATAATATGGACTTGCGAACAGCTGAACTACATTTCTGTCTGTCAACTATGAGTTATTCTTAGATGGGAGAAGAATAAGGAAGAACTATAGGTAAGACAGGCCTGACAAAATTGGCTCCCAGTTAGGCACCAGCAGTTCTATTTTTGGTCACTAGAGGGTGCTCCTCCATAGCATTTCCACAGCGGAGCTAGGAGCCAGGCTACAAACCCTGATTGCCATGGTGACCTGGTGCCCATGTTTTGTTGAGACCTGTTGTAAGAGGACCTTAAAGTCTATCTCTAAGGGAATCTTAAAAAAGAGATTTAATATAAATAAGTCTTGCAATGAAGGAATTTGCTGAAAAATTATTTTGAAAAAATGTGTGTCAGCTAATATACAAAGTCAGATATTTAATGCACTGAAAAGACAAGTGACAAACAACAGCAGATTCAACAATGGACACTTTGGCTTTGATTATTGAGAGAGGCAACTTAACGCACCCAGACAATGAGACCCAGAGTGACAGTAATTCACTAGTTGAAGCTGATGAAATGAAAACATCTGGCATGCCAATATTGTTGCAAATAAACATGAGTTATTTTGTAACAGTAAAAAAATAAAATCTGTCTCCTGTCTTAAGAAATGTAGGACTAATTAGTTTAGTTAGAAATCTCCATTAATTCATCCGTGTCTATTTCATTATTTTCAACAGCAGATAATTGAAATTAACCTGCATACAACATTTTCTATAAGATTTTCAATTACATTTACAGAAATAATTTCATTTGTAAATTCTGTTATTCATTTTTAAATAATGTTGATAAGGTTATACTTTCCCTTGTAAATGTTAGCAGTCAGATTCTAAGGCTTTTTCTGACATATATGAAACACTTCAGAGATAGCCAAAGACAAGATGCACATGACAAAAATATGGGGAAAAGAGAGGAAGGCTTAAAGCAATTTTGTAGTCTCCTACTCCTGGGTTTAGCAGAAACTTAAAACTTAATGTCATCTGACTGGCAATGGCCACAAGAGTTCATCTTAACCACTTGGGACCATCCAAGGACAGATGAGTTGGCCATGGGAATACTCCCTGAACTGAAGGCCAGAAGTTGTGGCATGGTGTAGAAGTCGACAGTTCAAGAACTTCTGAATTGTGTAGGAGTCACAGTACATCATCCAGGGATTCCCAATGCGAAGTCCTCAGTAGGTTGGAGCTATTGAGCTTTATGGGTGCTGTTAATCATCGGAAAAGCACAAAGCTACTAAACATGTGTTTTTATAAGACTATGTATGAATTAACAAATTATAATAACTCACCAGTCATGGATGGTGCCACTTTTCTTTGCCCTTTGTGGTCCACAGTACCTTCATATGCTACTGTAACATCATAAATGGCATCTAAATAATTCTTCATTGAGTCAATGGCAACATGAGTTGCCTTTACCCGTGGTGTCAGCACATGTTTTAATACTTCAAGCCCTAGGAAAGAGCAAAGAACACACATTAAAAGGGTAAAAGTAACTGGATTTAAATGCTGAAAATATACAAAAGAAAAGCCATTTTTAAAAGCTGATTGTTCAGAAGTTCCCAAACTGTGATCTGTGTAGAGCAGTCTGGCTACGTATTGCATTAAAAAGACAGAACATTTTAAATGTATTTTTATCTAATCAACCGCTGTAATTGCAATAGATACATTATATGATTGTTAATGGAAAGGAAAGCTGGTCCATAAAGTAACTGATGTATTAAAAATATGGTTCACTCTATGAAAAAGTTTGGGAACCTCTGTAATAGTTAGGAACAATATTTAAATGCCATGAGGGTAGGGGAGGAGGAAGAACGTCCCTTCTATCTTCTTTTTGTTTCACTGAGGTATAAAGTGAATTGAAATAGTGGAAAAATATTACAACATAAAGGTTGTTTCTTGAAATTTTGTATTCTGGAACCAACTCAAAGTAAAACAAACACAGATAACTTCAAATAAGTTTAATATTCGCCCAACATCTTACTCCCTGTGTGCAACTTATTTCTCCACTAAATATTGCATTCCAAGACCTTCCATATCAGTGAAATATAAAATCTATTCACATTAGACAGGATACTATTCTGGACTCCATTGCCAAAAGTGTAAATGGTGAGTTCAATATACTGATGTTGTTTCTCCAGCGTAGATACCCATTCTCTCTTTCAAAAGATACTGTAAAACAACCACCAACCCACAGCCTGAGAAGTCAGATGTGATTATTCTCACAGCACATCAACTCCAATTTTTCAGTTTACTAGAGGTGTCTGATTCATAGCAAGAGGGCTGATTAAGATGCTGCTATATTAATGGCGCAGATCTCCTCTCTGGATGTATATACCTGAGCAACTTCTGTTCCTGGCCCTTCCTCGTCCCATTTTCTCTACCATTCTGTTTTCACCAGGTACAGCATGGCATCACTACAGTACTTATGCCACCACTGAAGGAAGCACTGTCTGAAATATCAGCATCATCGTAAATGGGATTTTGCTGTGAGGGAATTTGGAAAAAGCAAGGAAGGACAGTAAAAACATGTAAATTCTCCAGCCCCACATCACATTCAACCTGGAGATATTTGATTAATCCTGCTTCCACACTTTTATAAAGTCAAGCCAGTAACGGAAAAGAAAGAAGAGATACCATGTCGAGATAGGATAGAAGAAAAATGGTAATACCTAAGGTGTGAAATGAGTATCAGGGTAATACTACTGAAATACTCATTTGATAATAATTTTACTCATGGAGAAGCACAGAAATCAGAGACTGAAAAGAGACAAGGTTGCTTTGTTCAGATATTTGCAGTGGATAACTATTTCCTACAGAACACACTTTAGTGCTTTGTCCACTCCAATTTTAAACGGAATCAAGCAGTGTGGGTTTCACAATGTCAACTGAGAGATTACTATACAGTCTAGCAGATCTTACTTACAAGATATTATCCTTTCTATTCAACCTAAATTGTTCTTTCCTCACTTCTATTCTATTATTGCTAATTGTACCTTTTGGATCACTAGACAATTCATCTTTGGGACAGTAGTAATGCAAACACAGTTATGTGTTTTGATTGGCTCAGCACAGCCATTTGATGTATAATTTTTGATAATGCAACTGACAAGATATTTGTTTAAAAGCACTGCATGTCAAGCATGAAAAATTAAGTCTCCACACATCTGACTTGGAAGCTGTGTAGCAACTGGAAACGGACATTTAATTCTTATGAACTTTACTCCCCACTTTTGCTTTTTTTTAAAAAAAAATTTAAAAACTAAAGGCTTTCAAAAGTTTCTCTTAAAACACCTCTTCATGCTAACTGAAGAACTCATAAGCCTTGAATACTGTTCCAGTTTATTCTCTGTAAATGACTGAGAAAGAATTCTTTGCACAATGGGGGGGAAGAGGGAGAAGGGGAGATTAAAAAAAAAAAAATCAAAGCTATGAATTAATAAATGGTATTTGCCAATGACTGTTAAGATGGCTCATTGCCTTCCATCAATAAATTATAACTCCCACTAAAGTCAGTAAAGTTTTATGTGGTCTGTGGGAAGATTAGATCCCCAGGTAAACAAACATCTTTTTATTTGAAATATGGCTTAAGACTAGTCCAACAGCTCATAGGAAAATAATTTTCAAAGGTAACAATTCCATTGAGAAGACAGGTACAAAGGGAAGTGGGTGGAACATTCACTCCTTATGGAGATGCTGGAATACCCACTGTATTTTTCACACACAGACACACAGTAAAAACGATCAGATGAAGATCTAATTCAACAAGATAACCAAACAGGTGTCTAACTTTAACATGCAGTCCCATTGACTATTATAGTCAGATGATGAATCAGGGCTTTAGAAATGGCTTAGTGAAAAACTGGAAAAATGTTTACTTCCAGAAGACAGGTGCATAACAGAAGATAGGTTGAGCAGATGTGATTGTACTTGTAGTGAGGAAATGTGGAATGAAGAAATGTGAGCAATTGTGAAAGAATGTGAAGAGGTCTACACACCCTGAAAAAATTGTTGTTAACCTTTCGTAACTTGTTCTTTGAGATGTGTTGCTCATGTCCATTCCATGTTAGGTATGTGCACGTCCTTGTGCACGGCTGATGGAGGTTTTTTGCCTCAATGCAGCCCTAGGACCAGCTCTGGAGACATGTACTCATGCTGTGGTATATGAGCAGCGACCAGCCCTGAACCCTCTCTCAGTTCCTTTCTGCCATCAACTCAGATAGCAGGGATGGAGAATGGGTTGTAGAATGGACAAGAGCAACACATCTCAAGGAGTGAAAGTTACAGAAGGTTAGTAACCATTTTCCTTTCTTTGAGTACTTGTTCATGTTGGTTCCATGTTAGGTGATCCCTAGATGTCCCAAGCAGTATCCCTGGAGTACCCACTTGCAATACTGCACTACCAAAGCTAGCATCATCCTGGGCCTGGTGGGTGATAGAGTGATGGGACAAGAAAGTATGACCTGAAGACCATGTAGCAACTCTGCAGGTATCCTAGATCGGCACCTGTGATAGGAAGGCTGCTGCTGAGGCTTATGCCCTGGTCAAGTGAGCTGTTACAATAGCTGCCAGAGGCACTTTTACTTGCCCATAACAGAACTTGATGCAGGCTGTTATCCACGAGGAGATCCTCTGAGAGAAGACTGGGCAGATCTTTTGACCTTTCTGCCACTGTGATAAAGAGCTCCACCAGCCTCTGGAAGGAGTTAGTCCTTTCAATGTAGAAGGCCAAGCCCCATCTAATATTTAGCGTGTGCAACCTATGCTCCTCACTGGATCTCTGTGGCTTTGGGAAGAATACAGGCAGGAATATATCATGGCATGGTTATCGTGGTTTTATGACATCACCTTTGGCAAGAAGAGGAATGGGGTTGCAGCTGGGCTTTGCCTTTGTAACAACACTGGGTAAGGCAGTTCTGAGCTGAGTGCTCTGATCTCAGATATCCTTTGTGCTGAGGTAATCACCACCACGAAGGAAACTTTCCAAGAAAGAAGCAGCAAACTGCAAGTTGCTAATGGTTTGAAGCAGGGACACATGAGCCTTGAAAAGACTAGATTCAGGGCTCAGGGAGGAAAGAGTAAAGTCCTGTGGGTAAAGTCTCTCCAGGTCTTTTAAGAACCCAACTGTCATGTCATGGGAGAAAACTGATCTCTCCTGGACCAGAGGATTAAAAAGCTGAGATAGCCACCAGGTGAAGCTTCAGTGATGAGAGGGATAGGCCTTGATGCTTGCGATGCAACAGGTTGTGCACTATGGACTGTACTGAGGATCAGTGAGGAGAAAGGTTCCAGTTAAGGCCCAAGAGGAAAATCTCTTTCATTTGTCCAGACATGTTCCGCTGGTAGAAGACTTTCTGCTTCCCATCAGAACCTGTTGCACATGCACTGAGCTAGCCTGCTCCTCTGCACTCAGCTATGCAGCAGCCAGGCTGTCAGGTGCAGGGATGCTAGCTCTGTATGCAACAGACAGCTGTGGCCCTGGGACAGAAGGTCTGATCAAAGTGGTAGTTCCAGCAAGGTTCCTGTAAAGATTTGCAGCAGGGTGCTGAATCAATGCTGTCACGGCCATATCGGGGCTATCAGGATCATGGTTGCCCTGTCCCATTTTATCTTCAACAGAACCTTATGGACCAGTGGTACCAGTGGGAAGGCAGCAACATCCCAGCTCAGGAGAGCAGAAAGGCATTGGACAGAGAGCCTCTGGTGAGCCCACAGTTGGCACTCTCTCTTCTGTCTGGATGCAAACAGATTAATTTGGGGAGCTCCCCACCTTTGGAAAATCATGCCAGCAACCTTTGTGTGAAGTGACCACTGGTGATGAGATGAAAATGACCTGCTGAGTGTTTGTCCACCCAAGTTAAGGATGACTGGATGTGCAGCTTAATTGTGATCAGAAGGTCCAGACCATGCCTGCCGGGAATGTAGACTGATGTTAGCCACAACTGTAGGAGTCAGAGACACAGATGAGTTTGCTGGACCATTTATGTTCAGGCTGCCATGTGTCTCAGCAGTCTGAGCCATAACCAAATGACTGCGATCAGGTAGGATTATATATCTGTAATGAGACCTGACGGGACTTGGAACTAGAACTCCTGAAGAAAGGTGTTGGCCCATGAGAAGTCAAGAATTGCTCCTATAAACTCTATCCTTTGAATGGGGGACAGGGTCAATTTTTGCTGATTCATGACCAGGCCCAGATTTTGATAGATAGATCTCACAAGACTGAGAATGTAATGGAACTGAGATTACAACTTGCCCTGGATGAGGCAGTCATCATGGTATGGGAAAATTAACATCCTTCAATTCCTCAGGTAAGCAGCTACCCCTGCCATACATTTTGTGAAAACCTTGGAGTGGAAGAAAGGCCAAAGGGCAGTGCTGTGAATTGGAAGTGTCACTGGCCCACCACAAACCGGAGGAATTTCCTATGGTCTTGGGAAAATGGAAATACGCATCCTTTACATCAAGGGTAGTATATCCATTTCCTGGGTCTAGGGACAGGATGATAGAGGCAAGAAAGACCATGCAAAACTTCAACATCTCGAGATATCTGTTACGGTGACACAGGTCCAGGATGGGTCTGGGAGCTACTTAGACTTTCGGTATAAGAAAGTATTGAAAATAAAAGCCTTTCCCTCTCATATCTTGAGGAACTTCCTCCATAGTCCATACCTGTAAAAGGGTTTCCACCTCCTGAATGTAAAGTTGCTTATGTGAATGGTCCCTGAAGAGGGATGAGGAGGAAGAGTGAGAGGGGGATACAGAAAAAAACTGCACGGTTTAACCATCTGATATGGCATTGAGGATTCCACAGCCCGATGTAATCTGGGCCCGTGCAGAAAATTAGGGGAACAATCAGTTTAAAAATAAATGGGAGGTAAGGGAAGCAATGGATTCTGAGGCCAGACTGGGATGCTGTCTGCCAGCATACCCTCAAAATGCCTGAGAACCATTCTGATAGCACGCAGGGCCTCACTGGACAACAGAAAAGGGAGAAGTGGAATGGCAGTGCTTAAATCCCTTACCTCTGTCCCTTCTCTTACAGGTTTCTTGCTGCGGCTGATCTGAGTATCTCTGGTGGATGGAACTGTCTCCTTGATGCTTCTGATGTACATAGGCCAAGGCATTGTAAAGTGGCCCTGGGATCTTTCAGGCCGTGAAACCTGGTATTAGTTTGAGGGAGGCTTTAGCTACCATCTAGCCCTCTTCAAACATGGACACAAACTCCTGCCTATTGTCCTATGGCACAGAATCCTTGAATTTACCCAAATGTTATAATTGCATCTCCCCAGCAATGCCTACTGGTTGGAGATTCTGAAGACTGGCTGTCGCATAAATCTTTCTTGCAAACAAGTCCAGCTTCTTAGGGCAGGTCTTCACTGATGGCAGCAAATTCACCGTGTCAGATCGATCTTCCAAATCGACTTATCAGGAAGCCAATCTTGGAAGACCACCCTCACAGAAGGTGTAGCACTGAGTTAGAGGGAAGTCATTTCCCTCCGACTCAACACACTGAAGACACCATGGGAAACAGATGATAGACAATCAGAGGGAGCGACGCAAGGTATTTTAAGTACTTAGCCATAAATCCAGTGTGTCTATTTAGTCCATGGTTTTTACTATCTTGCGAAGTAACTAATTTAAGCTCCCAGGCTCATCTTTTGAACATGGAATCCTTTGTGAATGAGGACTGGGAAGTCAGCTATAGAGCAATCATTTTGTGAAAAGTGTTCACCCATGGGCTATACAGTGTTTTTGTCTTCTATCATTTTTCTGTGTGAGTTTGAATCTAGTTATGATCTTGTTAACCCCACAGTTATCAGGACATTTAGTGCCCTGGATGAAGTATGCCACATATACACAAAGCATTATTTGGAACAGTGACATTTGTGTATTCAACATTACATTGATTATAAAAATATTTTGAAGCATAACATGGTGGCAGTGTTTTTTTAGCTTGTGAACGGCCATTTCAAAGGCTGCCACTATGTTATCTTTCAAAATGTTTATTCGGTAAATGTAATATTGAATATTACAATATTGTGCCCGCAACTATATAATTACTGGTATGGACATTCCATTGAACACATATAATGTTGTGTTAGCTTTCCCAAATATATTTCTTTTTGGCCTGAAATTTGTCATTGCCCCTGCTGCTGCCGCCGCCGCCGCCACCAGGTAGATCATTCTGGAAACATTTAGAGTCACCCAGACAAGGAAAAAACAACAACAGTGCCTCTAATCAGTGAGTGTTCTGTGACTTGATTTTCAAAATCTGTATTGTACATAGTATTCTCTGAGGAGTCAAAACAATAAGAATCCTGTGGCACCTTAAAGATTAACTAACTAGTCTTTAAGGTGCCATAGGACTCTTGTTTTTGCTGTATACAGACTAATATGGCTACCCTTCTGGGACTTGTCCCGGAGAAGTATGTGTTTCATTATTTTTTTTAAAAATAGGACCATGAATGGGGTCATTGCTCTCAATAGGTCCAAAATGTTATTGGAAATCAGGCCTAAATGGGAACAGAGTTCTTTTCATCATCTGTCTTTCATTTAGGCAGCTATATGGGAGCTATTGGGTGTTGAGCTGTTTTCATAGATTCCAAGGCCTGAAGGGACCACTGTGATTATCCAGTCTGACCTCCAGTATAACATAGGCAAAAGAACGTCCTCCAAGTAACTCCTAGAGCAGATCTTTTAGAAAAACATCCAACTTTGATTTAAAAAATCACAAATGATGAAGAATCCATCATGACCCGTTGAAAATTGTTCCTGTGATTAAGTACCTTGACTGTTAAAAATGTATCCCCTAATTTCCAATCTTAATTTATTTCGCCTCAACTTCCAGCCTTTACATCATGTTATGCCTGTCTCTGTTAGACTGAAGAGCCCACAATCATGTATTTGTTCCCCATGTAGATACCTACAGAAAACACGAAGTTTTGAAAATATAATCCTATTTTGGAGAGTAGGAAGGTCACTGGGAAGCTGTTAACTTTGAAAACAGGAAGAAGTTCTTCCTCATTCCAGGAGTTACTGGTGACCTCTGAAGGCTTAAGCACAAAGTAAGCTCTGATTGTAGGCCTTCCATCTGGTTAGAAATGAAGCTGACCCAAGACATATCTTAAAAATTAAAACTGTAACGCATTATTTAATATGGCTAGGTCAGTATGTTGTAGACAAGTGAAAGTATTGGGCACACATCTTTTAAAAGTATCTGCTTTATAAAAATCTTAGGTATTTTTGTAATCACTTGATAATCTTTGCTAAAGTCAACATATCATAATTTAAAACCAACTAGTTACATTACAGTTATTTTGGCAGCATGCCTGCATCCAATTCACAAAACAGATTGTGCTTAAACTGTTTTTAATATTGGGCAATACAAAGTTAAGACTGTATACTAAAGTATTTGAGGTCATGAGATTTTACTTTAAAGGCCAAAAAAAACAAGCTAAATATCTCATGTCATACTTTACCTTATAATGTTATTCTCATTGCTAATATATAGAGATGAAGCTAATTTTTTAATTTCACCAAGTTAGTAAACTATTATAAAATACAAAGTCTTAACAGAGAAGTTAGGGAGGCCAATTAAACCAAAAAGAAACTACCTTTATTAATTTCAACCCAGGGGAAAACCAATCAACCAACCAACAAAACCCCCTACGCTGCAGAAATGAATGGGAAGCTTTCCCTTTTAAGTAAGAGGGCTGAAGCTACCACCATCTTTAGAAATTAACATTTTCATTAAACACACACAAAAGTCTGAGCATTCTTTTGTATTCTTCCTCAATACAAGTCCTATCTGAAAGCAATGAACAGAGAAAATGCCAACCACAGCATGGAAAGATCAATGGATAGTTATAATGAATCTGATAAAGACAGCAAATGATACATAATCAGAGACCAAAGTAGACTGAAACCTAGACCTCAGAGTCAGGTAGATCAAAACAAACAAACAAACAAACAAACAAACAAACAAACAAACAAACAAACAAACAAACAAACAAACATCTGCCTTTTGCCATTCATAATATTATTGCTGATAAATCACTGGACGAGAAACCTGGCTGACTCATCTACCAGAACCAATGTTAGATCAACTGGTTCCATTCTTTTTTACTTCTCCCCAGATACTGTATATATCTCAGTTCCAGAGAGAACAGATCTGGAGAAAAGAAGCTATGCTATTATTTCCTACCAGGTTCAGACACAGGAAAAATCTCATTTGAATCAGACTCCTTTGAATATCTCCACTTGGTCTGAGAGTCCGGAGGGACTAACCTTGAAACTGTTTTAATTGAAAAAAAATCAGACACTAATTGCTTCTTAAAGGAACTGACAGAAACACTAACATGGTAATGAAATCCATAAGACTTTTTAACTGGTAAAACTTTAACATCCTTACAGAGTTTCTGATTGAGTAGTTCAGAATCTACTATTCTAAAAACTCCACATTAGGGTTCTCACACAGTTTCTGAATCCAAACCAAACCCAACTGTGAAGCACACACTGTGGGGTATGAACACAGGAAATGGAAACATCTTTCTCTCCTTCCTCCCACCAATCTTCCTTCTCCAGAGAGAAATGAAATTTCTCTGTTGCAAGAAGAAACCACTACTGTGGAGTACCAGAAGTTCATGGAAATTCCAAAAACTTTGAACTGTGAAATTCCAAAACTTACTTAGGGAAAGTGCAACCAACCAAGAGGCCAAGAATTAAGAAGGATCAATGGAACACACTCATTACACACCAACAACTGTTATGGAGACTATTCTACCTCAATGCCAACCAAAATTACTGTGATTCACAGACTGGTTTGGGGCATATTGGAGAAAAATACAAGATTTGGCAATATTAGTTTTAAAACTCCATAATGGTGTTTCCTGTGGATGAAAAATGGAGACTCTGAGTTTAGCCTTTTTCAAATGCTTTTTAACGTGTTCAGATAGAGCAGTATTCAGTTGACTAGACTTGTATACAGTGAAATCTCGATTTTATTAACTAATTGGGAATTGAAAAGTTCATAAAATCAAAAAGTTCATAACATTGAACACCTGAAAATTACAGTATGGACAATACATCATGTACATAATGAACGGTAACAAATGTACACAATATAAATTCTTTTTATTTGTTTGATAGGACTGGATCTCTGTCATGAAATATTTCAGTTTTTTCAAACCTGTACAACCACTTGAATGTTGGATGAAGAACTGAAGTCATATTTGGTAGCAGAAACATGACCTGAACAGCAGTAAAATGATATAACTGATCATTCATAGGACTGATGTTCATAAAATTGGGGTTCTAGTATATGGTTACATCTATTGATAAAAGTGATGAACTCTGCTGACGAGCTGGATAAGAAAGATGCATTTTATTGACCTACCACTTTTTTTTTGATCCTAGAATTTCTTTTCCCTACATGGCTAACAGATTTATTATTAAAAGTTAAAGAGAGAAAGATAGTTCTAAGTTACATATGGAAAAGGACACAGCCCTTGCTCAACTATGATGTGTGGGTAGGAACCTCTTCCTATATTACAAGTATTTTTAGGCCCACATACTCTCCCTTTACTGGAATAGATTGAGAACTATGTCAATAACACCATACTAGCGAACTGATCAAGAGTGAGGTTATAAAAATATCACAGCTATTTTCACTGGAAGTAAGCTGCTCTGTGGCAAATTCACATCTCCTGTTCCCAGTATCTTCAGATAAAGACACTGTCTGCTATCCAATCAATAAGATACACATTATCAGGACACCCACACAGACAGAAAACCATCTGTTAGGCGGCAATCTTAAAATGATTCTAGCATCATAAATTTATAAAGCCCCAAGAAAGATTCATAGTATCAAAGACCAAACATGCAATGGAGAGACTTTGGAGACAGAAGAGGAAAGTGAAGGGGAACGTCTGAGAAATGTGAGAAAATATGCAGACAGGTAACAAGTGAAAGTTGTTTTGTTAGCTCTTAAAAATACAAACCATGATGCAGAATGTACTGTATGTATGATAAGCAATGTAACAGACCAAACCATTTCACTGCTGTTTTGGAGACTACTTTAGTGACAATGTCATTTTGTTCATGCCTTTGAGACATCCAATAAAGAGCTGGACTTGCGTTACCAGATGTCATAGTTCTGAGCAACTCCACCAAGGGCACCCAACTCTAGGCTCCTGGCTCCTCAGCCATTGCCTACCTTGGGTAGAGAGCCGCATCGCTCTCTCTCTCCTGACTAGGATTTTTCCAGGCTGATATCCCTAGCAAGCCAGACTGCCTAAACAAGCTGGCAACTGTACTCTGCTTTCTCTTTTGAGTGCTATGAACAACATAATTGCCAGCTGTTACAAGTTCCCATTCAGCTCCTACTAAGTACATTTATTCTCAAGCTGAAAGCATTACAGAAAAAACATATTAACAACAATATAAGCACCTACACACATGCTAACAAGCAGAGATGACCTGTAACTGCTGATAATGGGCAACACAATATAAAGGTTCAGCTTCTCCTGGAGCAACTCAAGTAACATGAACCTTCTTCTCTCCTTGGGAAGACTTACCCTCAGCCTCCCCTCCAGGAAAGCAGTGTCCACTTCCTGCAGCTCTCAGCTATTGTTCCTGACTCTCTCAGGGGACACAGCTCGCAGTTTGCCAGTTCTAGTAGCTGCTTCATAGAGAGAGGATAGGGAAGCACCATGCAGCCAGCAAACCATGGCAGAAATCTGGGGATCACGTTACTTTGCATGCCCCCCATGCACTGCCTCTGCTAATAAGCTTACCAAACGTTACCCCTGAAGTGCTCTGATAGGAGTCAGTCCTTCAAACGCCACCAAGGGTTTTTTCGGCGGTTACAAGTTCATAGCAGCTTGAGCTCAGGACTAGCACAATCATGAATAATTTAGTGGGTTTCTTCTTTACACAGTTTGGGCCTTTCATCTTCAGATTCCAGGAGCAGGTGATCAGCAGACAAAGCAGACTGTGAAAAGATACAATGGGATCTCACGAAGCCGGGTGACTGGGCAACAAAAGGGCAGGTGAAATTTAATGTTGATAAACATAAGATAACGCATACTGGAAAACAATCTCAACCAGCCATTCCCTCTGAAGCATCTGGCATTGGCAAGTGTGGGTGTGATGATCATTCTTATGACAGTGGTCCTCTCCCGCTTCAAAAGGCTGGAGTTTTTTACATAACTAGGGGGTGGGAAATTTGCATTCACCTCCGCACTTCAGAAGTTATATGAAAACCCAATCCACAATACCACATAACCTTTGCATTTAATACAATGGACTCCAAAGATATTTAAACTTCATTCAGTAAGGTTTTTCAAGGATATTGCAGGAAATTGCATTTCTGTAATACCAGTATATTCTTGCTGAATATCAAACATATTTTATTTCTCCAGGACTAGTTCTCTGAAGTCTTCATTACCTGGTCCATCTTCTCTACTACACACCAGTAATTTGATAATGGCAGGCAAAATTCATTGCAGATAGTTGAAAGGATACATTCATAACGAACAAATTGATACTATGCTAAGAAAAAAAGAGCATACTCAAGCACTGGCCAATTATGACAATTCTGCAGTTTTCAATGTAGCTGCTTAAAGCCCGCCATCTAAAAAGTAGTCTGGTTTTAAGCATTTCCAAGTAAACATAGTTGCTAGTGGTTTTAACGGGAATTACTGTTGTTCAGCGCCTCTGGAAAAAAAAACTTATATAGGTGCCCAAGTATGGAATGTTAGGTGAAACATTTTAGCCTTTAATTATGGCTTGAGATCACAATATCCCTTCCTTGTTATTGTCTCTTCTAGAACAAGCTAAAGATAATGCCCCTAATCTTGCTTGTGACACTGTAAAATTCGAAACGGAAGTGCTGTTAGAAATACCATTTCTGCATTGGCTTCTTGCACAGACGGGACTCAAATGATAATTAAAGGTATTAATAAAAGTATTATGAATCTTTCTGGGTAAGACAGAGTCCTGTTACCACATACTTATCTACAAGGAAAGAAACTAACTCCCAAAGAAGCAGGGTTTGCCCATGAAAAATCAACCCCACAAAAACATTGCTTAACATCTCTTTCCCAGTATTATACACCCCCACCAAAAGAAACAAAAGATATTAGGGAGCTCTAATCCACTTCTTCCTTTTTCTCCAGTGTTTCCAATCCTCCACATGTGGAACTTCACAGGTTCACATTTTCAATTAACTCTACATCTTCCTCTTTACATGTTACACTGCATTTTCTATTCATAGAATCATAGAATAATAATAGGGCTGGAAGGGACCTCAGGAGGTCATCTAGTCCAACCCCCTGCTAAAAAGCAGGACCACTCCCACTAAATCACTCCAGCCAGGATTTTGTCTAACCAGGCCCTAAATATCTCCAAAGATGGAGATTCTACCACCTCCCTAGATAGCCCATTCCAATGCTTCATCACCCTCCTAGTGAAAAAGTTTTTCCTAATATCCAACCTTGACCTCTGCAGCTGTAATTTGAAACCATTGCTCCTTGTTCTGTCCTTTGTTACCATCGAGAAAAGCCTAGCTCCCTCCTCTTTGGAGCACCCCTTCAAGTGGTTGAACGTTGCTATCAAATCTCCCCTCAGTCTTCTTCAGTTTGCTTATATAAGAGTTGAAAGCATGCAAAAGCAAGAGAACACTAAAATTTCTATTTTTGTAAGATAGTGGTTTCAAATAAACATTTCTATATATTAAAATACTACACATTATTTTTAAATGCAATCCAAAACCAGTGTTCGGATCTGATTAAGTCAATTGAAATAACACTTTTATAGAAAGTTTGAGATAAACGCCTGTATGTGCAGGAAAAACCTAAATTGTAAGAATAATATTAATAAAGATAATCTTTAGATTTAATTAATTTATTTTTATTTTATGTGGGTGTGCATGTGTGCGCAAGAATGTATCTAGTTTCTGGCAATGGTCACTTAATCAGATAGATGTTTATAGAAAATTCTTGATTGTTTTGTCTTGGTTTGATAATGATAAATCAACTTTAATTTTAGACCATTTTAAAATATTTTCTCATCATTTCAGAAGTTACTAAAGAAATTTTAGGAAAAGAAAGGGCTCAAGTTCATTACCATTTATTTTAAAAACTTCTGAGTGCCCTTTATAATATCTAGTGAATTTCATGTTTTCCTAAAACCAATAAAATGTTGAAAATCACATCCTGCTTTCCTGCTTGTGACGGTATAGGCTTAACCACTAGAGAAAGATCACTATTAGATGTGATATCCTGAGTGAAGTGTGGAGAAGCTACAAACTTAGATGTAGAAGTATGAAGAAAAGTTTATGCATAAACTGTGTGTTTTACTAAAATACTGATCTCCAGCAGAGGGCCAGTAATATGCTGTAAAGGGTCTGTAAATTTTTACCAAATAAAACAGTAAACACCGCTTCCACTACAAAGGACTAAAGGATCAAACACTAAATCCCACTGAAAATATAACACACACCTATGTGTTATTGCTCTCCAGGCTCAACAACTCAAAACCTCTGACTAGTGCAGCCAAAAATCAAAACTGAAAAGATGCTTAAGATTCTAGACCACTACCTAAAATACAAGTATACACATCATTGGGAAGAATAAATCAGACATCAACAAGCTGGGTTGCTACAGATCATATATAGAGCTATCACAACTAGCTAGCTGACTACCACACCACAACGAAATGTGCAAAGCTATAGCAGACTTTCCCCACATGTAGAATCAGTGACCACAAACTGAAAATATGGAATTCAAGGGAAGCAAAAAACAGAGTCAAAACTTGGAAAGGAGCGATTTTGCACCCAAAATGACAAAGGGGAATTGAAATGGACACTTTCTACCCCAATATGCCAAATACAAAGAAGTGTGAGAAAGAAATTTCCTCAAAGTATCAGGAATCATAAAAAGACATCTTATCAGAATGTGATAAGAACAACTGTGCCGGACTCTGGAAGAAAGGAGAGATGACATTGTGTTACACAGTTACCTGCATCAGGTGAGGAACAGAAAATAAATGGATACAGGTGATCAAATCCAAACATAGTGTGTTAACCCTATCTTGGGTAGGTTGTGTCTGTCTCTGACAGATACCCAGGGGCCTTTCTTACTTACACTCTGGCAAAACCTGTATAACTTGTCATGCCTATAAAGTCTCTTGAATGGAATTGTTACATTTATGGCACCAAACTGAACAAATGGGTCAAGCAATTTCCCTCTTTTTGTGGAACTATCATTTAATGCTTTAACATCCCCCCACCTTCCCCCAAAAGAAGTCTCTTGTATACCCAAGACTCATAAAATACTTCTGGAGAACACATTTTTCTCCTCTGAAATACACCGTATTGCATTAAAAATCTGATTTTATTTTTAAGATGTTGACTATTCTTATTCCAATTAAAATGTAAGAGGTTGCCTAGAACTCTCTAACACTCACTGAATGTGAATAGTAAATGTTTTTAGAATGTTGAGGTCACCTCACTATTTGATTATACAAGTATCTCAACATATCACTATAAATCAACTTCTCAATAAAGTAATACCTATATTTTAGTACCTGTGACCGAATACACTCACGCATGGATTTTCCAATGGCATCTAAAGGAACTGCAATAGGATTTGGGTGCTTATATTTTTTAAGCTGTTTTTTAAATCTCAGCTTATGATGAAAAGTGAAAAATTAGTGCAAATCCTGATGAGTAAAAGATTTTTAAAATGCAAAAATGCATTTAAAATGCAAGAACACTAATGTTTATAAACAACACTACTTCTATAGCCTTTATATACTGAAACATACCTGAGTAGCACTGGATGAAATCCTGGCACAAATGAATTCAACGGTAAAACTCTCCTGGGCTATTTCAGCCATTATCAATAACAGTCTTTCATTGCCCAGATATAAACAATAAAATGAACACATGGGGAAAATACATATACATTTACTTTCAGTTTTTCTGAGAAAATGTTGGTAGGCAACATCAGGGAGGTTTCTTCCCAGGGCTTAAAGTTACTTCTAATTCCATTGTAGTAGCAGGAAAAAGTTAACTTTGGAGCAGGTCACAGGGGCTCAGTTTGCACTCAGAGGGCCATAATGCTATTGAGGGAAGTTCTTTCTGCAGCAAGCCAGCTATGAGGTTAAATTCAATAGGAACCACATTAAGCATTTGCATCCAACTTCATCCTTCTCTTCTCATATCTACATATATTATCTATGGGATAATTAATTAACTCCTATTTGCACACACAGGCTTAAGGATGTGGAACAATTTATAAAATTTTTCATCAGATATACAGAAATATTTGATTGTACTGTCTAATCAGTTTGTGTCCATTTGAGTCTCTGCCCCCAAACAAGAATATTTCTGCCCTCTAACTCCATTGTTAGCCTCCAGAAGTTTTTGGCATCCTTTGGATTTTTGTAAACAAAAAACCTGGCAGTACATTCAACCGAGAACTTGGCAGAGAGCATCATGGCAATTTTCGAGTACAGTTCACTGAGCTCATTTTTCACTATAGAGAACCCTATTCTCTTTTCTGAGAGCACCGTGGTAAGGGAGACCCTTGCTCCTCCCATGGAAATTTCCCCATGTTCCACAATTTTCAATGTCAGCTTCTTCATACGCAAATTGCCACAAGGCACAAACAATTCTATGCATCTCTTTTGCTTCTGTTTTAGAAACCGGAGGCTTCCTAACCAAATCAGGCTGACATGATACCAAATTTCATGGTTCAGCAAACTGCCATGTGCAAGTCTATTTAAAAAAAAAACCTAAAATAAATAGAAATAAAAAACACCTCTGTTTCGCCAGAGATCTCAACTGGATTAAATTCTTTGTGTTTGACTTTCTCCCATCTTATGCATACACTGCTAAACTTATTTACATTTTCATATTGCATCATGCCAGAGGCTTGTTAATGAGATCAGTAACCTGCATTGCAAGTCTTTGAATGTTGATCAAAGTGTTTGATTTTTAACTCTACAGTCTACCTA
Organism: Pelusios castaneus; assembly: GCA_007922175.1. NCBI lineage: Eukaryota > Metazoa > Chordata > Testudines > Pelomedusidae > Pelusios > Pelusios castaneus. Next base: position 4,002,106 of record ML685779.1, read on the forward strand.
TCTTGCAATCCAGTCAATTTGAATGGGTAGTCACTGCAGACTTTTTATAACTGATGTTTACTAATATTTATAATGAAGCAAAGATACATGTCAATCTTATACACCAAAGATTGGGGGGAATAAATTCATTGTGCATTATGATCTTTAACAATTTTGTATATTCATATAACAGTTACAGCAAATGGTTTTATTCTTTAGGTATCAGTACTTCAATTGATGCTGAACAAGTATTTCAAAGAATTGTATTTAATCAAATTTGTATAAACATTTACGGTTTAGCAAAAATAAACTTAAAAATCTATCAAGAGAAATGTCTCCATGTATTTTTATTCAAGTTTCTATTTATTAGAAAAAGAAATCCCCCTCCCACCCACCCACCAGTATTTGCAGTCCAAACATCAACACACTGTGCTAGGGTATAAGAATCAAAGTGTAACTGGCTATAACAAAGATAAAACTGACCAGATTTTTATTGTACAAATCACGCAAAGTTTAAATAGTAGATTATGAATTTTGAATGACTAAACTGTGAAATTACAAGTGAATTACTAATTTTTATGAAATTAAAAGTTAACAAAAAAGGATTCTACAAACAAAATATACTATTTTTACAACTGTAGTTCAGTTTTATGATATTTCATAACATATCAGTAAACTTTACTTTGAGAATCTTTCCATTGCCTTGAACAGGAACAGTAACAAATCCACACTGAGCTATTACATCTTTCCTAAGAGGTTGAGGAAAGATTTTTTTTTTTTTTTTTGCAACAAAATGTGAAAATTAGAAAAATGCAGAGGAGGAAGACTCTGTTTTAAAACTGAAATAATTTTATATCCTAGTAATAATTATATTAAAAGGATAAATCTTTAATATTTTGAAAAGAGTTTCTCTTAAAATTTAAAACAACAGAATACATCACTTAGAAGGTGCTGGAAAAAAATAAGCAGATGCTATGAAACATCAAGGATCAACTCCCCTTCCCCGCAACCCACAGTCAAGTGACAAAACAGCAGAGATAATTAAGACCACGAAAAAGCCTCACTAAACCGGTCATTCATTTTCAACAGGAAAATGAAGAGATTTATATATTACGACTTTTACACAAACACACATACACCACAGAGTCTTCCTAAGAAGCAGAAGTTACACCCTTTTATGATAAAGTTAACAAAAGTTCAAAAGTCTGACAATATCAGCATGCAGATTCACATACTTCTGAATTCAATTCAGTATCTCACAGAAATGACTTTCCAGGATCCACTGTTGTATTCTTTATTTTACTTCTGATCAACAGGGAAAAAAAAACAAATAAAACCAGTAAATGCATTCTTCTAACTGTCTATAAACATTCTGAAATACTGACTCCTACTTCCAATTGGCTCATAATGACAACTTCCATTGCCTACTTGAAACAGGCATCTTCATGTTTTCTTCCTTGTTTTCCCTTTCCATGTGGGAGAAGCTCTGCATAAACATCTGCCAAACTAACTCTTTATCCTCTTTCAAATCCATCCTTCAAGCTCTCTTTTGTCATGATGCCTACAAAATCTCAAGAGTTAGGCCACCGGTGTGCTGAGACACCTATTATGATGACCAATCATCGTTCCTTTGTATTCCATCTGTACTCTCTTGTTTCATACATAGATTGCAAACTCATTGAGACAGGAATTGTCCTTTGTTTGTTTATACAGCACCGAGCACAATGGGGTCCTGTTTCATGACTACAGCTTCTAGGAATGAATGTCTGAAAGAAACTTTCCCTTTGGCAGGTCATTACACATTAAGGGTGATTATACATGTACTGGCTATCAGCAGAGGCAGGATGCTACTCTTGATGGATGAGTAGTCTGATCTACTACGGAAAATTCACATATTCCTAATAAAGCTCTTCTAAAGTATTCATTCTGAAGTATAGATATTATAGATAAAAATAAATGAGAAAAGGTAGTTTCTGAAAATGGACATAGGCTTATAGAAAGTGAAAACATACATTAAACTTTAATTAAGTAAAACTACATCTTTACTGAAAAAAATCAGTAAATCAATAGTGGTAAGATAAAAATGGTAGCTGATTTTGTTAAGAGTGATTTATGGAGAAGACAAACTCAATTCCCAATTCAAATTTGAAGAGATCTGAAGTCATCTTTTATACATTACAAAATACACAAAAAAAGTTTCTCATTCCCTGTCTTGCACATACACATATGCATGATGTTATAACAGAGTAATGTTCTCTCCCTTTTCATTCACCAAAGTTTTTTGAAATTTTGCTCACCTTCTTTATTAGCAAACAACTGACTATCTGCAATGACTTTTGGCATCTCTGGATTGTAACGAGTTCCCTCTGGAAAAATCACAAGATACATCTGTGGGATTAAAAAATATATATGCACATATATTTAAAATTAGGCATAGTACAATATTTCTAAAAACCTTAATACAATTTAGGCCTTACACATGAGATTAAGATCACATGCCAGCTGCAGCTGCAAGTATTGGAAGAAAATCAACAATCATTATAAAGCTACAGGCGGCTTACTTAAACTATGTTGTGTATATAGCTGATTCATTTGCAAAATTACAGATTAGTGTTTAAAACTGTTTTCAACCATTAACCCAATTTTCAGGGTTTTATAAGTTTGCAACAAAAAGCCCATTAGGTGATTTAACAAATTTTAAGAGGGAAGATAAAAAATACCCATATACCAAAAGGAAGATTAGGGAGTCAGTTGAGGGGAAAAAACAGCAGGAGCAGCTGAGCTAACAACAAAATTTTTGTTCTCATGCAATAATCTTTAGTTATATTAGGGGGGGAGGGAGGGAAGACAAGTATAAATAAACAGACAGTATTCAGCTCAAAATACAGTGTCAGAATTAACTTTTAAGTATGAAGTTTCTACTCTTTTCTATTGACATATCACAGTGGACCTGAAGTGGATTTTCTGCTTCACCACTGATGTTGTTTTCAACTTAACTTTCTTCACTGTTATGTTAAACTTTACCTAACACCCCATAAATCATCAGAAGTTCTGTTAGTTGATCAAATATAAATTCTACAATGTTACATGACAATATTCCATACCTCTGATTGGATTTCCATTAAAAACATATAGAATATGCCCTGGAAAATGTCATGTTGTAACAAATGTTAACTAGCATGAAATTAAACACGATTTGATTTAATACAGTGTAAAATCATGTCAGCCAGTCATGGCTGATATATAGCTGACTTCTCTGGTTGTCATGGCAGAATTTGATCTTGTGGGAAAAGATCTGAAGGAAAAAAGGGTAGTGGCTTCACAGATAGGCAAAGGAAGGTAGCTGTTCCACACATAAGGGTAACGGAGAAGTAGTTATGGGAAGGTTTGAGGAAAAAAGCTTGAGATTTGTGGTATGAAGTCTTTGGAGGGAGAAAGGATGTGATAAGAGATGAGAGTGACCATTAGGGAAAGTCCAAGCTATGAAGACCAGTAAAGGGGAGGAAAAGAAGCTTGAGATTTATGCAACTGAACACAGTGAGCAAGTGGAGAGGTAATATAGCCACAGTAACAGGCAAAAATCTTAGCAGCTACATTTTCAGTTTACAGTAGGGAGCAATGTGGGTGGTTAAAAGAGCTGCAATGTAGGAGGCAACGTCTTGATTGCTGTATGAAAGGCTTGACCAAGTGAGCTTCAGATGCACAGAAAGAAAAAAATAGGATGGACTTTAACAGTCCTGGATGCATAGGGAAAAGAGAGGGAGGAGTCAGAGACAATATTAGGCAAGAGTGACAAGAAGTAAAGTGGCCACAGTCATAGAACCATAGAAAAGTAGGACTGGAAGATAGTCGCAATCAGTCACATGCATTGCGGCAGAAGTAAGCATTATCTAGAGCAGGGGTGTCAAACTCATTTGTTATGGTGAGCCAGATTTGACTTAAATGTACGTCAAGTGGGCTGTACCTACAATAAATTGAAACACTAGGACACTCTCACAGCATCATGGAGTGCTGTGTGTGCAAAACTGTGTTCTGCGATACCACTCTCTCTTTCTCTCTCTGTTAGGGAGAGAGCGTGGTCTCGCAGAGTGCAGTCTCACATACCCAGCACTCCGAATGTCACAAGACCTTACACTCACACGGCATTGCGGGGCGCTGGGGATGCGAGACCTCTCTCCCCCTCCCTCCCCCCCCCTCTCCTTCCTAGAGGGAGAGTGCTGTCCTGCCAAGTGCAGTCACTGGCTGGATGGAAGAGGTTTGCGGGCTGCATATTTGACTCCCCTGATCCAGAGCAACTATCCCTGACAGCTGTTTAACCTATTCTTAAAAAACTCCAAATGACAGAAACTTCCCTAGGTAATTTGTTCCAGTGCTTACCCACCTTTACAGTTAGGAAGTTTTTCTTAATGTCTAACCTAAATCTTCCTTATTTCAATTTAAGCCCATTAATTCTTGTCCTGTCCTCAGTGGATAAGGAGAACTATTTATAACCCTCCTCTTTATAACAAACTTTTATATACTTGAAGAATATTATCATATTGCCCCTCAGTCTTTTTCTCCAGACTAAACAAATCCAATTATTTCAGAGTTTCTTCGTCTATCATGTTCTCTAGAACTTAAATCATTTTTGTTGTTGTTCTTAGGACTTCTTCCAATTCGTCCACATCTATCCTAAAGTGTGGTACCCAGAACTGGACTTAGTATTTGAGTTGAGACCTTATTAGTGCTGAGTAGTGGAAGAATGACATCTCGTATCTTGCTTACATTTCTGCTAATACATCCCAGAATGATATTCACCTTTTTTGCAACAGTATTATATATCGGACCCCTATATAGTTTGTGACTTTAAACCCCCAGATCCTTCTCTAGCGCACTGCTTCCTAGGCAGCCATTTTCCATTTTGTATTTGTACAATTGATTATTCCTTTCTAAGTATAATACTTACATTTGTCCTTATTGAATATCATCCTACTTATTTTAGACCATTTCTCCAGCTTGTCAAGATAATTTTAAATTCTAATCCTATCCTCCAAAGTACTTACAACCCTTCCCAGCTTGCTGTCATCCACAAACTTTGATACTCGCTCTGCCTTTATCCAAATAATTCATGAAGATACTGAACAGAACTCAACCTAGGACAGATCCTTCAGGATCCACTTGATATGCCCTTCCAGATTAACTGTGAACCATTGATAACTATTCTCTGAGTGTGGTTTTCCAACCAGCTGTGCACCCATCTTATAATATGTTCACCTAGGCTACATTTCTCTAGTTTTTTTATGAGAAAGTCATATGAGACTGTATCAAAAGCCTGACTACAGTCAAGTTATAATATATCTCCTGCATCCCCCCCATCCATAAGACTTGTTAACCTGTCAAAGGAGGATATTAGTTGGTTTGACATGATTTTTTTTGACAAATCATATACTCATAGACTTTAAGGTCAGAAGGGACCAGTACGATCATCTAGTCTGACCTCCTGCAAAATGCAGGCCTCAAGTCCTCACCCACCCACTCCAGCAATAGGCCACCAACCTATGACTGAGTTATTTACCTCCTTAAATCATGATTTAAGGACTTTAAGATACAGAGAATTCACCGGTAGGTGAGCCATGCCCTGTGCTACAGAGAAGGCGAAAAACCCCCAGAGCCCAGGCCAATCATCCCTGGAGGAAAATTCCTTCCCGACCCCAAATATGGCGATCAGTTAAACCCTGAGCACATGGGAAAGTCTCAACAGCCAGTTACTCAAGAAACAATTCTCTGTAATAACTCAGAACCCACCCCATGTACGCTCCTTATGTTATCACCTTATTATCTTCTAGGTTATAACAAACTGATTATATGTTTCAAGTTAAGCTACCTGTTCTATAACTCCTAAGGATTGTCCTTATTCCCCTTTTTTATAGATAGGTACTATAAATGGCCTTTTCCACTCCTCTGGGATCTCACAAATCCTTCAGAGATAATTGCTAATGGCTCAGACATCTCTTCAGCTAGTTCCTTACGTATCCCAGGATGTACTTCACCAGGCCTTGCCAATTTGAAGACATCTAACTTGTCTAAATAATTCTTAACTCGTTCTTTCCCTATTTTAGCCTCAGATCCTACCTCATTTACACTGATGTTCACTTTGTTAGCTGTCCAAACACAGATAACCCTTTTTGTGAAAACATACAAAAACGGCAATTTACACTTTGGCCATTGCTATATCTCTGTTATTGTCTTACCCTTCCCCTGCCCTTACTCTTCCTCTTGCTTCTTACGTATTTGTAAAATATTCTCTTGTTACCCTTCATGTCCTTAGTTAATTTGATTTGGTTTTTGCCTTGGCCTACCAATTATCTGAGTTTGCGAAAGTCCTGCCTTCTTGAAGTCCATTGTCTTTACTCTGCTGTTTTCCTTCCCACCATTGCTTAGAATCCTGAACTCTTATCATTTCATGATCACCTTCACCCAAGCTGCTTTTCACCTTCAAATTCTCAACCAGTTCCTCCCTGTTTGTTAGAATCAAATTTAGAACAGTTTCTCCATTACTCACTTTCTTCAACAGAAAGTTGTCTCCAATGTACTCAAAGAACTTGTTGAATAATCTGTGCCCTATTGTATTATTTTTCCAACAGATGTCTCAGTAGTTGAAATGCCACATCACCACCAAGTCCTATGCTTTGGATGATTGTGTTAGCTGTTTAAAAAAAAAGACTCATTCACCTCTTCTTCCTGATTTGGTGGTCTACAATAGAACCCGACCATACCATTACTTTTTTTTTTTTTTTAAACCCCTTTTATTCTTACCCAGAAGCTTTCAACAGGTCTACCTACCCCTTCTACCTCAAGTGCAGTGCAGGTGTATACCCCTTTGATATCCAAGGCAACACTTCCTCTCTTTTTTTCCTGCCTGTCCTCCTTAAACAAGCTAAACTTTTCTATACCAATTTTCCAGTTATGTGAATTATTATAGAATTTAAGCCAGAAGAGACAAGCAGGCCATCCAGTCTAACCACCTGTATACCACAGGTCACCTATACCACCCAGCATCTGCACACTAAACCCAACAACAGAAATGAGACCAAAGTAAATGAGATCCACAGATGATTAGAGTATTATGTGCCACAGGAAGATAATAGGAGGGACCAAGCTGCACCCAGTGCTCAAGGCCCCTACAGCAGCAAGGAAATAATTAAATGAGATATTGCCAGATAATTCTGACAAGTAACCCACTGGAGAGAAAGGTGAAAATCCCCAAATATCTCAGTCAATCTGACCAGGGGAAAATTCATTGCTGATTACATCTATGGTCATCAATTAGGACTTGTCCACACTAGAAGAATAAGTCAGCATAAGATATGTCAACTTTCTGCCACTGCTATAATTACAGCAGTGGCTAATGTACACGCTGCTCTCCTTGGGTCACTGGAGTGTGTCGTCACAGGCAGCATTTCTACCAACCTAAAGGGCAGTGTGGGGAGCTAGAGATCCAGATCTCTGCCAGGACCTGTAGGCTCCTTGTGGGCTGCCCTCTCACACCCCGATCCCAGCTGGGAGCGCAGCTGCTTCCCTACATCCTGCCTAGTGCTGGGGAGTCTGATGGCAGCTGCCCACATACCACCCTGGAGCCAAGCAGCAGCTGCACATGTCTGGCATGCTGCTGAGAGCCGGGCGGCAGGTACCCGTGTCCCATGACGCTGGACTCCAGCCGTCCGGGGCAGTGCCAGGAGGCAGCCACCTACGCCCCAGCTGGCAGATGCCTGTCAATGTGTCCCGCTCAGTCCTAGCTCACAGCCAAGAGCTGGGCTACAGCTGCTTGTGGCCTCTGTAGTCCCAGATTGCATCTGGGAGCCGGGAACCCGCTGCCCCAGGCTTGTAGCACCAGGGCTTGTCGCCCTGTTTCCAGATGGAAGTGGGAACAGCCCCTCCATCACTGTAAGGGGACACAGTGTCTATGCTGACACTGCGTCACCCTAGCTCTGCCAACAAAGCCCTACATCCCTCTCATCAAGGTGATTTTATTTTGTTGAAAAACAAGGCAGTTTTGTCAGCGCGCATGTGCATGTACATCAGCATTATTTTGTCGACAAAAGCTGACTTTTGGTGACAAAACTCTATGGTGTGGACCAGGCCTTAGACTCTGAGCCTGCAGCTATGCCCATCCTCTGTTTCAGAAGAAGTAGATTTTAAAAAACCCTTTAGAATACTGGCTGGGAGGAGAAACACAGTGCTCAATATCGCTCAGGATCGAACCCTAAGTTTTGATTTGTTCTTGATGTTTAGTGAGATACAATAAAGTCTACCTTTTCAGGTACCAAGTTAAGATTCCCAGCTTGCAGTTCAAAAATGTATTTATACATTAGCATGTTGAGAAGATCAGTAATTGCTAAAGAATATGGAATGTTAAAGTAATTTTTTCAGTTACTTTTCTGCTGCAACAGCAATAATGCTGTAGTAATATTAAAACTTAGTTATAATGCCCGTTTCATGGTGGTATGGTTAGAAAGTTGCCCTACAAGCTTCTGTGACAACTCTTATTGCCCTTATGATGCAAGTGTAAAATGTTACAATTATATAAGAAATAGCTGACAGTAACCAGTACAATTTAATAGTTTTGTGGTTGCGTTTTCCATTATTTCCCTTTTGCAAAAGTTCTTAAATATTTTGCCTATTAAAAAAAGAAGATGTGATGATGGCACAGCTAAGTTTACATTTCAACAAGGATTTAGCAAGTAAAAGTGACATTTCTGGAAAGAACAAAGCAATTTAGTAGTTCATAATCTCCCGGTTCTAACAAGAAGTTGCAGAGTCTTTCAACCTACTGGACTGTGAGAATATCTTGCAGATCTAACAATCAAATTCCCGCTTTTGAATAGAAAGGTCTTCTGGTACACAGTATTTATTTAGAAAGGACAAAGCTACTCTGAGCAGCAGAAATGAGAAGGGGTAATATGATTTTACAGCAGTTTACTACAGAAAGCAGGGAGGAGGCCACTCTTCTTCTCTTTTACCCATCTAAGTTTAATTTATTTAAAAGAATGAAAAATGAAGGGGATCACATAACATGAGGTAGTAAATATGTAATTTATATACATTTATATTATACATGCAATTGTATAATACACATACAAATGGCACAAATACACACACCTTATACAACAGGTGTCCGTGTCTCTGTGCATAACCAATAGCTGCACTAAAGTGATAACTGTCTGCCTCAACTCTGCTCCTAACTTACCTGAACTCTCACGTTTCTTTGTCAATGGAGAGTCATCACTCCACAAAGCTTAAACGTTAATCATTTGATTCTTTTGTTAAAACTGTAGGTGAAAATGATAAATAATAAACTGATCCCAAATGCAGATCTCCCCATCTTTCTCAATCTGCAAACAATCCTTTCACTGACAGTTAAAGCAATGAATAAGGTAAGATGTTTTACAACACTAAATAAAAGGGTTTGGTTTTTTTTATATATTGTCACGCTCTGGTCATTGAATTGAACAAAAGTGGAATGCCTGACTGCAGCATCAAGTAAACCAAATTATTATTCTAAGATGACATGGTAATTAATGGCAGACAAGGTATGTGACAATATTTATGCTTGTGCTAAATTCATTAGCACACAAGTCCTGTCTGATTAAAAGTTCTTCCATTCAAAACACAATTTGATGTTTTGTGGACGTGTCATATTAGATTTCAGAATTGCCAAGTATCTTCATGAATAGTGTGTTATGTGTATACGGTTATCACACTCTTATCTCAGTAAGGTAAATGGTGCATTAAAGGTCATTTAAAACATCTATATTAGAACTATTCTCAGACAAAGTGGATAATGGAAACTAAAATTTCCCCTGAAATAATGGACCCATGTAAGGGGGAGAATGGAAATTGAGTCTGGGTACAGCTCAGTTTCAGATTAAGGCCATCTAGTTTGACCTCCAGCACATTGCAGGTCACAGTACATCTCTTGCAACCTTTGAATGAATTATTGAAGTCCCTGATTTAAAGATTTCAAGCTGTACAGAATCCAGCATTTACTCTAGCTCAAACTAACAAATGACCTATGCCCCATGTAGCAGAGGAAAGAGAAAAAACATTCCAAGTCCCTGGCAAAATTCCTTTCTGACCCCAAATGGGCTGATCAGTTAGACTCTGAGCACCAGGAACCTGGGAAAGAATTCTCTGTAGCAACTCAGAATCTTCCACATCTACTATCCCATCTCTGGCTATTGGAGATATTTGTTACAACAGATGATATTGTAGGCAACCTCATCATACCACCTGCTCCATAAACCCTTACAAGCTCAGTGTTGAAATTAGGCAGATTTTTTGCTTCCATTACTCCATTTGGAAGGTTAACCAGAGCTTCACTCCTCTGATGGTTAGAATCCTTCATCTAATTTCAAGCCTAACCTTATTGATGAACAGGTTATATCCATTTGTTCTTGTAACTCCTCTAACTCCCTGGTGTTTCTCTCTCTAATGCATTTATACAGAGCACTCTTATCTTACCTCAGCCTCTCTTTTAGTTAGGCTAAACAAGCCAAACTCCTTAAATAGCTTCTCAGAAGCCAGGTTCTCCATTCCTCTGATTATCCTAATTGCCCTTTTTCTGTACCTGTTCCACTCTGAACTCATCTTTCTGAAACATGGGAGACCAGAACTGAACACAGTGTTCCAGATGTTGGGAACCCCTGCTTTATATCAATATCAACATCCCAGAAGTGAATAGGGAGCCTTTGAATCAATTGTAGTACCAAAGCAAAGCTCCCTGTGGCTGACACCAATTGCTAAACATGCAGCTGGATAATGTACCAGTCACAATTTGTGAGTGGACTTTAAAAGTCATGCCACGTAGGGAACATTACAGTAATCCAGTCGGTATTTGGATTTTATTTTTCGGACTGTTCCTTTCTTAAGGACCTGTTTTCATAGCTTAGAATACTTCAAATGAGACAGGCCACTTCACTAAATGATGCCACCATGACATCAGCCAACGTATTCAATACTTATTTTATATTCACCTTACAGACTAGGCCATATTGATTAACATATTTGCTATGTGCTCACCACTAAATGTACAAATATGTTTAGCTATTTCAGAAATATTAACAGTCTCTGCTGGATTACTCAAGGATCCTGAAGCATTGTTTTGGTTAAATATGGGAGTGTCACTTAATCTCTACCCAACTCCAAGGATTCAGTCAAACATGCACATGCCTAGACTGGGGGTGGGCAAAATATGGCTCACAAGTTGGATCTGGCCCACTGGGCATCTCTGTCTGGTGCGCGGGCGCCGGCCGGCGCTGTACGCACCCACCCACACCCGCTGGCTGTCGGCCGCCCCCCCCCCCAGCCAGCTCCCCAGGGCCACCCCCCACAACTTCTTGCCAGTTCCCTGGGGTCTGTTCTCCCTGGGGCCAGTTCTCTGCTGCTGCACGGCCCACCAGCAGGCTCTGCATTGCCCCCCTCCCCGCCAGCTCCGCCCCTCCGTGCCAGCCCTTTGATGCCTTCCTGCTCCCTGGGGCTGGCTCTGCACTGCCACCCCCACCTCTGCTGTTCCCTGGCCAGCTCTCTGCCGTTCCCCGCCACCAGCTGGCCCCATGGCCCACCTATCAAAACTATTCCCCACACCTGGCCTAGATACTTATGACCCATAACTGAATAGTGGAAGCACCCAAAATCCTGGTATGCCTTCATATTTAAAAAAGAGAAAAAGGAAGATTTTGCAAACTATTTGCTTTTCATGGTTACTTCAAGCTGGGTCTTCAAGTTAGGTTGAGATATTTGTGTGAGAGAGAAAGGCAGAGAAAGATTCTTTCTGCAAATTTACAGCAATGAATATGATGCCTGTTTACAGAGAGAATACAATGGTTCTCATTTGTGATGAGAGGACAATAGATAATTATTCATATGTAAGCATTTCTTCTGTGGTTTATTTTGCAATTGGGGTATCTGCTATTTGCTGCTACAAGTTAAGTGTAGTGTGTATGTTCACTAGGATATTAATCAATGGCATGCTGCACTTGAAAGAAAATGGAAGATTTCTAGCCAGACTGACATGAAGCACAAATATTTAATGTAGTCACGTGGTAAAATTTCAAACACAATGTAACAGCATGAATCTAACCTTACTGAAATATTAATATTTAATGGCTATGTCTACACTTCCTAAAGTTGGTTCGAATTAGTTAATTTAATTAGTTAATTTATTTATTTCAAAATGCCTCTCAGCAACTCTGCCTGTAACAATGCAGACAAAAAAACAATTTCCCTTAGGAGTAGAGAGCTTAAAAAACACCATGCGACAGTCCTGTCTGTTTCTCTGCTCCCTCTCCCCACCAGAGTCCACCAGGGGGCCAGAAACCCACACCACCTCCACCCCAGAATCTAGCCTAGACATTTGTACTTCCCCCCCTCCCCCCGAGAACCCAATCGCGGGGCACACCTCAGCACACATACACTTGCACTCCCCCCCAGACCCCAGTCCAAGCTGCCCCTCCCCCAGGCACACTCTATCCACCCAAAGCCCAGCTGCATTTCCTCACCACCACCCCAGCACAGATCACACACCTTGCCCACCCAGAGCCCAGCTGCGAGGATTCCCCTACAGCCCAAACACTTGCATGCACTCCTTCTACCTTTGAGCCCAAGGATCCAGAGAGAGAAACAGCCTGATTCTGGGTCCTGGGCTTGTACAGACATTCCTGCATGCTACCTCCTTGCCTCAGGACGTTCGGGGGAACTGCAGCAGCTGGGAATCCACTCGGCTGGATTATTACAGGGGCTTTAGGGGCTTAAGCCCCTAAAAAAGGGGGCCCTGGACTCAAGCCCCTAAAAGCCCTGCAGGTAATCCAGCACCCTGCCTGGCTCAGTGCTGGCAGAGCAGGAGCACTGAAAGCGCTCTTTCCCTGCTGGCACTAGGTTGGGGGGGAAAGAGGAGGGGGGAGCAGGGCAGGCCAACCCTGTTCACTCCACCCGGGGGGTGGGGCCAGCTGGCTCCCACCCACCGCCGCTCTGGCTCAGCCTTCTAGGCCCCCACGCTAGCCCCCAACTCCGAGGCAGATTGGCCAGAGTGGGGCCAAAGCAGGAGTGCCCTCTGGCCCCCAGGCTCCCCCAGCGATGGGGGGGGCATAGTTGAGGGGAGCAGATGGAGGGGGGCCCGCAATGGGGGAGTCACCCAGGCCCCCAGGTCAGTTAATCCAGCCATGAACCCACTAGCTCTTTCCCACCCACCATCTTCTGATTGCAAGCTGGGGCATGCACCTAGTGGTGGAGTAGTTCTGTAACTCATTTCTGAGGGGGGTGAGGGAAGGAAGTTCTGCACAGAACATTCATTTCTATGCAAATTCTGGACTGTGTAGTGACTCAGAATTCCCCCAGAAATAATGCAATACTAAACTAAATGATATTTCACACACTAGCTAAAGACCTACAGAAAAACTCTGTCAAATATTTGGTTGTCATAACTGAAATCCATTTCCTACTTTTATAAATCTAAACTGATACTTTTGCTATTTACACCTTAACAAATGATGCCCACACTAAGAATAGAGAATTAGTGTAGAGAACTAAGCGTAGAGCATTAGGGTAGAGAACTAAGCGTAGAGAATTCTTCCTTGGGAGTCTGCCCGCATGCTCAGGGTATTAACTGATCGCCATATTTGGGATTGGGAAGGAATTTTTCCCCAAGGGCTTTGGGGTGTTTTTTGCCTTCCTCTGTAGCATGGGGCACGGCTCACTTGCTAGTGGATTCTCTGTACTTTAAAGTCTTTAAATCATGATTTGAGGACTTTAATACTCAGTCATAGGTTAGAGGTTTATTACAGGAGTTGATGGGTGAGGTTTTGTGGCCTGCATTGTGCAGGAGGTCAGACTAGATGATTATATTGGTCCCTTCTGACCTTAGAGTCTATGAATCTAAGCCCCAATTGAGGAATAGAGGACAGAATTAGACTCTTCAAAAAGGCTGCTTTTATATTTAAAGATAATCATGCCACATCAAATCATTGATTATTGAAGAATATTAAGACCAAACAAACTTTATGATGGCTGCAGCTTTAAAACACATGCCATTATTAGGACTCACCACTAAAAGCATTTGTGTGTATGTATATTTCAAATTTAGAATCAAAAAAATATAGGGCTGGAAGGGACATCAAGAGGTGATCTAGTGCAGCCCCCTACACTGACCATCCCTGACAGATGTTTATCTAACCTGTTCTTTAAAACCTCCAAAAACATGGATTCCACAACCTCCTTTGGAAATCTATTCTAAGGGGGGGAGGGGTGTGTGTGTGTGTGTGTGTGTGTGTAAATCTAACCTCAATCTCCCTTGCTGCAGATTAAGCTAATTACTTGTTATCCTATCGGCTGTGGACATGGAGAACAGTTGATCACCATCCTTTTTCAAAACTGCCTCACTTTCTTGACCCACACACAAATTGTGATCCAGTACTACCTGCAGATCTTTTCCAGCTGTATTACTACTTAGCCAGTTATTCTCTATGTTGTAGTTGTAAATTTTTCCTTCCTAAGTACAGTTACTTGCCCTTGTCTTTTGTGTTTGTCTTCATTGAATTTCATCTTGTCGATTTTAGACCAGCTCCCCAATTTGTCAAGTCCACATTGAAATCTAATCCTGTTGGCCATAGCAGTTACAAACCCATCGAGTTTGGAGTTATCCACAAATTTTATGAGCACAATTTCCACTCCACTGTCACAGTCCTTAATGAAAATATTGAATATTACTGGACACAGGACAGCCTCATTTCTCTAGTTTGCTTACGAGAATGTCATGAGGGACTGTGCCAAGAGCCTTGCTAAAATCAAGGTACAGCATGTCTCCTGCTTCTCCCCTATTGATTAGGCCAATAACCCTGTCAAAAAGGAAATTAGATTGGTTTGGCACTATTTGTTCTCGAAAAAAGCCATGTTGCCTATTACTTATAAACCTATTGTCCTCTAAGTGCTTACAAACTGTTTACTAATTTGTTCCAGTATCCTTCCAGGAATCGAAGTTAGGCTAACTGGCCTATAATTCCCTGGGTCCTCTTTGTTCCCCTCTTTCAAGGTAGATAATATGTTGGTTATTTTCCAATCCTCTGGGACCTCACCCATCCTCCTTGAGTTCTAGAAGGTAATAGCTAGTAGTTGTGAGATTGCTTCAGCTAGTTTCTTAAGTATCCTAGGGTGAATTTTATCATGCCATCGATACCAGCATAGATGCATCACCGTAGTTATGGCAGCAAAATCCTGTAGAGTAGATGCAACTTATATTCATAGAATGTTAGGGTTGGAAGGGATCTCATGAGGTCCTCTAGTCCAACCCCCTGCTAAAAGCAGGACCACTCCCACTAAATCGTCCCAGCCAGGGTTTTGTCTAACCGGGCCTTAAATGTTTCCAAAAATAGAGATTCCACCACCTCCCTAGGTAACCTATTCCAGTGCTTCACCACCCTCTTAGTGAGAAAGTTTTTCCTATTATCCAACCTCGACCTCCCCAGCTGCAACTTGAAACCATTGCTCCTTGTTCTGTCCTCTGTTATTACTGAGAACAGCCTAACTCCCTTCTCTTTGGAGCACCCCTTCAAGTAGTTGAAGGTTTCTATCAAATCCCCTCTCAGTCTTCTCTTTTGTAGACTAAATAAGCCTAGTGCCATAGCCACAGCCTCTGTGATTGGTCCCTAAACGCTTCTGCTATTCTTCATCCTTAGCAATTTGCCTGTGTAGGATTCCTTTTTCACATAATTTACAATATAATTGATCAATTGAGATATCTCCAGTGTTACCAAGTGGATTATAATACACTAAGCCAACAAGGGAGAAAACACATCATTTTAATGTACAGTAACTAATGTAAATGAAAACATAGTGATTCCAATCACTGAATCATGGACCATAAAAGGGAGTCATGAGAAAAGTCACTTGGCAGTAACAGTTGTTCTTCAAATAGCAAAGTATCAAGAGATTTTCTCTGTAGCAGACGAAATTATTAAGTTTTAAAATGTCACTTACATTAAAAATGATTAATCATCCTGATAGCTGATTAATTAACATTCTGTAAGAATGTTTCTTGACTTTCAAAAGACCAAACTGATTTGATACACAGTTTAAAAAAAATCAGTCTGACAGGCATTACTATAGTAGGCAAGATGCTGTTTTAAAATATAGGAAACAGTGAAACTGGCTGTTTCAGGAAAGAAATTCAGCTGCCAAAAATGGAAGCTCTAAGGGTTGAATGGAGAAGACAGTGTTCACATACTGACTTTTTCCCTACATAATATGTAGACTTTAGATTTGTTGGTCAAAGCTTACAGATGCTTTAACTAGAAGTCTTAATTATCAAGAATAACCAGAGAAAATACATAAAGAAAACATGCACGATTGCTTCTTTTGTAATTTGCAGATATTTATTATTTCTAATTCCTCTGATCTAGTCACTTCCAGTTGCAAAGATCAATTAAACATAATAATAAAATAAAGAGGAAAAAAAAGTTTAATCTTACTGGTGTCTCAGCTTTCACCTGGGCCTGCAGCTTGTTTCTCATTTCTTTTTCATTAAATTTGGCACTTCGTTTTACATAGATTCCTCCATGCTAGCATATAAAAATTTAAAAATGAAAAGTATTTAGTATTTATCACATACATTTGATGAAAGAACAAATGTTTAGATTTGAATACATATTTTAGATTCTATAGTGACAGGTCATTAGAAGCATCTACTGAAATAACAAGAGCCTGTGTAGTAGAGAACTTTCTCATTCAAGATGAAAGACACACCATTTTACATTTGCATAAGCAATACATACTCTTCAACAAAGTTACCACCAGAAGTGTTACACATGCAGACCGCAAAGTCCACACAAGAATTAGAAAGCATCTGAACTGTTTAATAATGTTAGATATTGACTAGAAGATAATATTGGAACTGACATGAGCTCCTGCAAAAATACACACACAAGTAGTACCACTGAAATTAGAGGACTCTTTGCTTGAATTAAAATATTCATATGCATTAGTATTTGCAAGTCAGAATTTTCAAATATAGATGTCTTGCTGTAAATAACAAAACAAGACGAATACTGAAGGCACGTGTAATAGGCAGCGCAGTGTTGCTACTGTGGCAGAGCACCTTCTCTGTCTCAGGGAAGCATAACATTGGGATCTTTTGGGGGATTCCAGTGTCCCTGGATTGTGAACCTGCAGAAGTGGGCACACCATCCTATGTGGTATGCATATGAAGTACCAGTTACAGATGGAAGACGACTGAACAGTACCGCTTTGAGGACGTGGCAAAGTTGAGCCTGCCAATCTAGAAATATTAGCACTTCTTTTGCAATAGAAAGCTTTTGATTTGTGCTGCCTGTGCAGTTGGCTGACAGCCAGTGCTATGAAGTTCTTATTTTGAAACATGGATATGTTGTTGAAACTAAGAGTCCCATCAACTTGAGACAGAACATTACTTTTTGAGAGTGCATTAGGTACAGAGTTTCTACTGCTGATTTTCCTCAAAGAAGATGCCTGAACAAGTACTGTGCTTGCCTCAGTGTCTAAGAGAGAGAAGATTTCCTGAGTGGTTTGTTAGAGTGACTTCTTCAGATTTTTCATGAAACCATCCAAAGAGAGTACATGCTCAGAGAAGAGCATTAAAGGAACATCTCTGCAAAAACACTTTTATTCACCAATCCTCCAAATAAGAATACATAAGAACTCACTCTCTTCTTAAGTGAGCTGCCACTGCACATAGACATTTTGAGAATGTTCTGGGGGTTGCCTAAAGTCCAAATGGAAGGACCCTGTACTGGAAGCAATCCTCTCCCATTGTGAAACTAAAATATTTGCAATAAGAACAACTGGAAATATGTAAATGCCTGTCTTTAAGCATTAACTGCAAACTAATATTTCAAAGGGAGAGTATGAGTCCACCTTGGGTAGTGTACAGAAATAAGATGTCTAGATGAAAATATTGAGCTTCTTGAAGTCTAGAATAAGGCAAAGGACTCCACTTTTCTTTTTCTGCAATTCAGAGAGTACTTTGAATAAAAACCCGTGACCCTAATTGTCCCTTGTTTCCTCCTCTTTATCCCATATTTTAAGGAGATCTAGGATCTCTGATTTCAACAGGTTCTTGTTAGATAGAAGGGGAAGGTAACTGGAAGGAGAGATTTTATTTATTTGCATTGAATATCTTTTGCAGGCAATCTCTAAAATGAATTTGTCCATGATTATAAAAGTCTAAGCAGACTAGTAGGGGCAAAAAACCTAGTTGGCTTCAAGACTGAGCTTGATAAATTTATGGAGGGGATGATATGATGGGACAGCCTAATTTGCCAGTTAACTGATCTTTAACTTCTAGCAGTAAATATGCCCAAAGGTTTGTGATGGGAAGTAGATAGGGTGGGTTCTGAGTTACTATTGATAATTCTTTCTGAGGCATCTCTCTGGTGAGTCTTTCCCACATGCTCAGTGATTAGCTGATAGCCACATTTCCGGTTGGGAAGGAATTTTCCTCCATGACAGATTGGTAAAGCTCCAGTTGGGTATTCACCGTCTTTTGCAGCATGGGGCATGAGTCACTTGCTGGTTGATTCTCTGTACCTTGAAGTCTCTAACCCATTATTTGAGGACTTCAATAACTCAGTCATAGGTTAGGGATCTATTACATGAGGGTGTGAGCGAGGTTCTGTGGTCTGTGTCGTACAGGAGGTCAGACTAGAGATCATACTGGTCCTTTCTGACCTTAAAGTCTATGGGAAAAATAAATGAGCTGGTCAATCTCCAAACACAGGGGAGAGAACATGGACTAAAACTCCAACCGAGCTCTTGGCCTGAGGTCACAAGGTTGACATACTGTCCAATACCAGAGCTGTTGAAGATGCCTAATTGCCTTCTGATCTCAGTTTGAATCTCTCTCTCTTTGCTTGAGGAAACTGCCAAGAACGTTGTTGTTGAGGATATTATTGCCTCCTTTGAGGAAGGTGAAATGACAATGAAGGGCGTGCTGTTTTTGGTACCTAAAACTAGTTCTTGTGGTCTTTTCCTGTCCTGCTGATTGCCAATTTCTTGGTCATCTGTGTACCTATGATCAATTTTTTACTGACACTCATCAGTGCTGGTACCAAATGGTCCCCCTTCTTCAGAAGGAAGAGCCTCCACCTCACCTTTCTAGAGGCAATTCTGAAAATTTAAGCCAAGCACGCCTTCTGATAAAAATTGTAGAAGCAACAGATCTAGCTCCTGCATCTGAAGTCAATAGATACTATCAAGGCATATCACATTGCTCGCTATCATCACAGAAGATCTTCAAGTGCAAGTTTCCTCTGTTCATTCAGGAGCAAGTCAAACACTGACATTTTCTTTCAAAAATGCTATTGTTAGCACACCACTTGTTAATTCATGGCTCTTAACTTACTGAGGAAGATGAATTCCAAAGGCGTAGCCGTGTTAGTCTATTGTAGGAAGACAACAGAGTCTTGTGGCACTTTTAAAGACTAACAGATTTATTAATCGCATGAGCTTTCGTGGGAGAAAATCCCACTTCGTCAGACTCTTTGAAGATGGAAGAGGAAGATGAGAAGATGACTATTCTTTCCAATAAATCCATTTCCTTTCCATCTTTATCTGAGGAAATAGAGCGTACTAACCCATCCTTTGGTCTTTGAACAGCAGCTTTCACAAGTAAGAAGCCTGAAAAGCCCTCTTGGGATAAATGATGTAATCTGTCCATCTTTTGGGATATTGGCTGAACTGAGGCTGAACTTGTACAAATGAGTTTTGTGGGTTGCAAAAGCCTACCTAGTATTAGCAGTGATAGTCTGTTTGAAGAGCGAGAGTTATATTTGGCAAAGTGCTCTCCAAAAATAGTAGTAAAAATGAGCATAAAGTCAATGGTTCATTAAGTCTTCATTACATGTTCTGTCACTCCCACCAAGGAAACCAAAGAACATAACTACAGGCAAATAGCCAGTTGTAGCATGGCTACTTGCCCAGCCAAGCAGTGATGGCTAATAGCGGACCCGAAGGAAGCACAGAAAAAAAAAGTCTCAATCCTGCTATCCAGGGATCCAGCAGACTGGGAACATAGATACAGTCAATTCTGCCAAAACCCTATTGCTTTTGCCAGCCCATCTTCTGTCCATAACACTGGTCTTAGACCAGACGAAGGTGGGAGAGGAAGAACACACATACTGTAGAACACTTACAGACTATGTTTTTGTGCAGCAGGATCACAATGAGTCATCATTTTTTAGGTCCCATTACTGCCTCTACAGAATCACAAGTCTTGGTTGCATAAGCAGCACTACTTAGCAAGGGGAAGAACAGGGCTGCTTTCAAAAGAACAGATTCAGCACAATATGGAAGAAAATACAGCAACAGTAAGAGGTAATGATTTGTGTGTCACATAGTATGAAGTAAAAGCTGGATTCAGCCTTAGATATCATTACGCCCGACTTACACAAGTCTTGTCATTACTATTCTTAAAAACGTTAAACATTTGTTTTAATTTTGGGAAAGGCAGAGCCCCAGGTCCCCTCTTTATTAACTTTTTCACATTCAGTAATAATGGATAGACTTGCAATTCATGAAGTAAATATGAATGCAGGAGTACTTAAAGAATAGACACAGAATCTGCATAATGCAAGAGTAAGTAGAAGAGCTCACTGTATTACACCCCTTTTACATGATCCATGGTAGCTATTGATCACAAGCCAAGGAGGAAAAAAAACAAAGCAATGAAAGAAAGAATGAGATGCCCTGTACTGGCAAAATGTTTCTTTTTGCTGAAACACACAGGGGTACACCACTTGAAGCTACTAAATGGAGCTTTAGTGGTCAACACAGACTGCACTGTGACAAACACACACTTCATCAAGTTAGCCATTCAAGCCCAGACATATTCTAAATAATATTTTTCTGCTGAATTATTCCCAAAATTCTCTGCTGACCTTTTATGCAGCATAGTGGCATTTTGGTCGAGAAGGCTAAAACAGTTTTAGGCTAAAACTGTTCTACAAACCCACACCAAAACATTAAGGTCAACTTTAGATACACTGCTGTTATATTTTTAGCTAATAAAACAATCCTATGCCACAGCAGATTAATGTAAGGAGCTTCTTTGTTTGTTATCATTAGAACTCCATTTCCAAAAAGAAATTTGTTAGCTATGCAGTCATCTATATATCCAGTTCCCTAATGTGTACTGTATTTATATTGTATTTGCTCTTGAGTAATATCAAAATATATGTATATTTCTCAAAACAGATTTCTGGAAGTCTATAAGTCTATTTCTATATTTCCATGTTTTTCCCCTCTGTATTTTAAAACCTGTTTCTAGATCAACAATGAACTATGTTTACAAATATGTTTCCTTAGCGCCTGAATTCTGCACAACTAGGTATCCAAAATATGTGTATATTCCAAACAGGATGTTTACCTGAGATAAGGAATATAAATTCCATGAGTATTCCGTAAGTATATATCACTGGAAAGTTTTAGTGGAGTGTGAGTGACATCACAGAGAGCATCAACAGGAAGAAGAGGAAGTGTTTTATGTTTTTGCAGTGTTTGGTGTGATAAAGACAATAAAAATACCTATTAGCTTGCGCTACAGTCCTGGTGTATCACTTTTCAGTAATTTAAACACATTTTCTTAAATATACATGACACCACTGTCTGTAACTGATCTTCCATTTCTGTCCCTGAATTAGTAATATACCCATCTCTATTTAAGGTCTTTAATAGCGTGAAAAATGTTGTAGGGCACACAAAACTACATAGGTTTCAGTTAATAACTATGTTCTGTAGAAAAGTGTAGCCTACATTTCACACTATTTTCCAGAGGAACACTCTATTGACAGTATAGTAATCAGGAAATTGAACACAGGATATTCCAGAGAGCCATAGCAAGATTTTGGAAACTTACAAAAATAACTGGGTAGTGATATGATAAATGATGCAGCAGATAACCTGAATTGTTAGCATTATAATAAAAGCAGATTTAGACCACCACAGACATAGTGACCATATGCAAGGGCAACAGCAGTGTGTCTCTTCTTCCTCTCTGAAAAAGCATGGTAAGACAAATAAAAGAGCATCAGAAACTTAAAAATTTTGGTTGGGGGTTGAAAGGGATAGGGGAAGGAACAGAAAAGGAAGTGTCATGGTCTCCAGAGCACATTCTCCCTGTCCTCAGGACCCAAAAGAAGCCCCTTCACTGCAGCACCACAGGTTTGGGCTCTCTGCATATATTTAGGGTGAGTGAAGCAAGAAAGCAGACACTCCCTATGACATTCATCCCTTCATTTCCACAGGGTGTTTGAAAACTGATGCTTGGTCCAAGCAGCACTGAATTTGGCTAACCCATCTCTACAACTACTACTGTGAAGCAATGGAGATGCCAGCCATTGGTAGCAGTTACTAAAGAAACCATGCTGGAGGGGTTGGCCTAGACCGGGGTGTCAAACATGTGGCCCACAAACCTCTTCCGTCCGGCCTGTGACTGCACTCCATGGGACCACACTCTCTCTAACAGAGAAAGAGAGAGAGAAACAGAGAGTGTGTTCTCACATACTCAGCACTCCACAATGCCACGACTGTCAGGTCTCGCGACATCAGGAGTGCTGGGTATGTGAGACTGCACTCTACAAGACCACCCTCTCTCTCTAACAGAGAGAGAATGGTATTGCAGAGCGCAGTTTCGCATATGCAGCACTCCACAATGCTGCATGAGTGCTGTAGGATTTCAACTTATGGTATGATTGGCCCACTTGAAGTACATTCAAGTCAAATCTGGCCCACCACAGCAAATGAATTTGACACCCTTGGCCTAGACCCCTTTTAAAGCTTTATTGGTATCATGAGATCTGTACAGATGCCTACACTTTAAGGGGACCCTAATCATTCTGTAGCACTAGAATGAAGGTCTCCCTTGAGAAAATGACAGAGAATATCCTCTCAGCCTGTAAAGGAAAATCTGACTGTGTGTGGTCTATAAATACACCTAACTTTTTTAGCAATAGTATTCAGTCATTCATAGTAGACACCATATAATCCCCCTCACAAAGATATTTGCATACTCTTGGACTGAGCTGAAAGAGAAATGCCAACCTGTCAGCTCTACCAAAGATAAAATTTGTTTCTTTGCCAAAATTGGTGGCTTATCAAAATAAGTGAGAGAAATTACACAAAGATGAATCTTTAGGAAAAGGGGGATTTTTTTTTTTTTTTTTTTTTGCTGGATTGGCTAACACATGCCCATTTGACAGTCAAGGGAGGAAATATACATGTAAAAGATGTGCCTCACATTTACAATCCATAATCTATTTACAACCCAGCACTTTCCTTCCTGAAACTGGGTTCACAATACACATCCCAGAACACCTTTAAGAGATGCACAGATACCCACAAAAACCACACATTTTTCTTTGGTTTAAGTTGTTTCAAGAAACTATCACACTGTATGAGAGAAGTGATCTACAGTTATGGCCCAAATTCAGAGATGAATCTAGATGGAGTGTAAATGGGTCTAAATTGCTCCTTTCTCTGTCGCTTGTTATGCATGTTGTACTATCTTAAGCTTCAGTCACATCCACTTAATAAGGATCACTTGCATTCCCCTTGTACATCTCCTCTAGCCTTTTGTGTCTGAGTATAAGAGTATGAGTGTACAAGAAAATGTAATTTAAAAAAAAAAAAAAAAGGCCTGGAAGTGTATAGTATAGTAAGAAAAGAAAGTATGTGTAAAGAACATATAGACAAGTTAGAAGTGGTGGCCCACTTTAGTTTAGACAGGTAAGATCCTACGATCACTGAAGTCAGTGACAAAATTCCCTCCAGTGGGGTCAAGATTTCTCCCCTATTCGTTGGCTGTAAATTATACTGAGAGCCCAGTTCTCCTCTCTTACTGGTTTTACACCATTGTAACTCCATTGACTTCAATGAAATTACCCACAATTTAGAGAAAGATGAAAGGAGAATCAGTCTCTTACACATGGGCAAGCACACATACATGAGGATCTGAAACAGAGAACAAGAGTCGAAGAACCCAAGTTAGACAACAACTTTTCAAGTTTTCCATGATTTAATTTTGATAATATTCTAAAAGACAATATTTTGTTCATTACAAGGATTAGTTCAGAAATTTTAGTTTAAAAAGCTAAATGGATTCTCTGATAAACAGCTGTCTTCTACATCAGTGTTATATAATTGTTCTAAACCACTCCTGTGTAAAAGACAAAAAGCAATTTTCTTGTTAAAATAAAGGTTCACAAAGAAAATTTTGACTCATTACTATTCTTTCTTAAGTATTAGAAATGCGTATTTAAAAAGATCATATATTTTATACTACACGTGGGAGAAAGGGGAAAAAAGGGAGAAAGTAGGGGAAAAAAAAGACAAATGGGAGTTACCTGAGAAAAATACCACCCATACAATGGAAGCCATTTCAACCCATCTTTCAAAACGTATCGGACATGCCCAAGAGCATTCTGTCTGATTGCCAACATGTCTGCAACAATCCAGTCAACTGCAAAAACAAAAACCCATAACTCTTTAGTCACACTAGGCCTCAAAGGAAACAAAACATTTTGTATACAGGATAGCATTAAAATGCTTTTGAAACAGTAAACAGTAATTACACTTCTGAAAACAGAAACCTCACGAGAGGAAAAAAAACATGTAGTAAACACTCAAGATGACTGATCTTTTTCAATGGCAATGCTAAGAAATTTTTCCAGAATCATGTTTATTTGTTATTTCCTTGTCAACTTTTCCCACACTTTAATTACTCCTGTTCATTCATAATTTTAAATATTTCATTCCAAGAGGTGGCTGTTTAAATGTTTTGGTTTTTTCAGTATCATAGAAATGTAAGATTGGAAGGAACCTTGAGAGGTCACCTAGTTCAGTCCGCTGCACTAAGTCCGGATTAAGTATTGTTTAGATCAGTGTTTTTCAACCTTTTTGATACCAGGCACCAGTTTGCTGCCTTCCTAAACTCCTCAGGAAGATCTCAGGGACATGCGCTAAGCAAGAGGCTGATCATTGAGAAACACTGATCTAGACCACCTGTGACATGCGTTTGTTCTTAAAAGTCTCCAAAGATTCCATAATCTCTCTAGGCTATTTGTTTTAGTGCTTAACTACCCTTACAGTTAAGGCAGTTTTTCCTATCATCTCATTTAAATCTCCCTTGCTGCAATATAAGCTCATTACTTTTTGTCCTGTGCTCACCCTCCTCTTCATAATAACCTTTATATACTTGAAGATTTATCTTGTACCCCTCTCAGTCTTTCCTTCTACTGCCTAAACAAACTCAGTTTTTTCAATCTTTTCCTATAGGTTGTCTTTTCTACACCTTTAATAATTTTTGTTGCTTTCCTCGGGACTTTCTCCAATTTGTCCACATCTTTCCCAAAGCATGGTGCCCACAACAGGACACAGTACTCTAGATAAGGCCTCATCAGTCCTGTGTAGAGTCTAAGAATTACTTCTTGTGAGCTGTTTACAACAATCTTTTTTTTAATTTATAACAATAGTGTAACATTGTTGATTCATATTTAATCTGTGATCCACTATAATCCCTAGATCCTTTTCTGCAAAACTCCTTCTTAGTCAGTCATTTCCATTTTACATCTATGCAACTGATTATTCCTTCCTCAGTGCTGTACTGAATTCCATCCTATATATTTCAGATCATTTCTCCAATCTGTCAAGATCATTTTGAATTCTGAAAGTTTATGTAGAATTAGGAAGTTCTATTAAGAGACAACTGTTTAAGAAAAGTTATTCTTATTATAGTATTAAACTCCCTTAAAGGATGCTATAAATTCACATATCTCTATATTTGATACAGAAAATTCTTCAAGGGAAAGCGCTTCACTACATCTTTAACAAGAAATAAACAATTTAGTTTCAGATCCTGAAACTTAGTGACACTTGAATTTTTGCCATCAATTACCTGCAAAGACTAAGAGGCTGATCTTGCACAAGCATACATTTAAGGTACTGCATGTATAAAGTTATGTGTATTCCGTGGTTACCCAAAACCATGCAGAAGTAATAGTTGTGGGTATCTGGTCTTTATGCAGATA
This sequence comes from Pelusios castaneus, assembly GCA_007922175.1. NCBI lineage: Eukaryota > Metazoa > Chordata > Testudines > Pelomedusidae > Pelusios > Pelusios castaneus. The sequence continues at coordinate 4,028,166 of ML685779.1, forward strand.
ATTGTAGTGGAGGTTTTAGGAAGAGGTCACTGGAAGAGAGGCATTTGGCAGAGTTAAGGTTGAGATACATTATCTGTGGTAATTAGTGGTTGTGCTAGTGATGAGGCCTATCTTTCTGGGTGGAGGAATAGATGGTTATGTACTATTACTTCTCCTTTTATTTCTTTATTGTTGAAGATTTGCATTAGGCATGTTCTTTGCATCTACCTTATCTAACACACAACATTTTGTGTGTATACACAAACTAGATTTTCTAAAAACATTGCATTAGAATCCATTTCCCTACTGGCAACTTCTTATGTCTCAGAATTTAGAAAGTAGACATCTGATGACAATCTTCTTATTTTAATACATTAAACATTATAGTCAAAATATTTTAAAGGTACCTTTTTTCCCATTTTCTAGTTTCATTTGATCAACTGCAAGTTCTATTTGTGGCATTTAGGCATGTGACTCTTCAATTAGATAGCACAAAGAGCCATCAGATGTAGTCAATTTAACAGGAAGTTCTGTTTTAAGTGACTAGTTTTCTATACCATGTATTAAAAATATACTTTCCCTTCCTCCAAACCTGGAATATTCCCTACTTTGTATGCCTCTATTTAAGCTTGAGAGACTCCCTCCACTTCCTTGCCAATTATTTTTTCCTTCTTTATGACCCCTACCTCTGAGGACACCATGGATTTTCCCTTTAATGCTGCTATTTAGATCAACTGCCAAGACCAATGATGAATAGTACAAAACATTTATCTAAAGCAAGAACAGACTTTTAAAGAAATAAAATGGCATCACTATAATGGAGGGTCCTCAGCTCTGGGATGTGCTGCCTTCACTAGTTTGGCAAAGTCAGATTCCATAAGATTCCATAGATATTCAGAGCACGGTGCAAGACTGTCTTCTCTTGGGCTTTGGCCTAATGGGGCACTTAGGAAGTGCTACAGAACTGAAATGATGGATGAGATTTTTCCAGGCTTGACACTGATCAACAGCTTTGGTATAAGTTCCAAAGGGGGAACTTGCTAAGGTATGCTAAGTTAGGTACAGTATCTTTACTGGTGATCATTTCCCAGACACTATGCCATAAGACAATTTCACGAATACATCAATTTTCATTCAATTTAGAATAAATTAAAAGCTTCCATACACATCCAGGCAATTCTTTTGAGTTACAAAACCCAAATGCAATATTGTCAGCTCATCCTTTTAACAAGCAGCATCACATAAATCAAATACCAACACCCCCCACCCCTCATATATACCTACCTCTTCTGAGGAAAGCTAAAACAAAGCTCGTAAGTTTCTAGGTACTAATTCTTAGCTGAAGTTTTCAGTGGGATTTCTCATTCCGACAACCACTGTTTGATGAGGTGCACAGACCCAATCAAATGTTTAGCATGGAGGTAACTGAACCATGATCCTTGGGTTACAGGTGGTATCTGTCTTCCCTGTAGAGGAATCCAGACATAAGGAAACTTGGACGAGCAAAGCTGGATCAAGTTACCTTATAATGCATAGCAGATTGGACTAAAAGACTTATTCCTCCAAGGTCCTGAGTGCCTTCATTGAAGTAAATGGAAATTAAGATATTCAGGGCCTCATCCTTAAGGATGCATAAGAGAGGAAATAATTTCAGGAGTTTCTCTTGCTGAATTTAGCTGCACTATAAGAGGAGGGGCTAAGGGAGACATCTTGGTTTTAAAGTTTAAACGTTCTGACTTACATTTTGTGGTCTGTACAGATGGGGCAAACCTTACAAGGTGCCAAGTGCCCTTAATTCTTATTAACTGTGCTCTTGCCAAGTAGGATCATATGCAAAGATATTTTGCAGGTCCAGGTACAGAAACACCAACAGAAATGTAAGGCCCAGGTGCTCTTGTGAAGGTTATATTTATCTGGACTCATATTAGCTAATAATCTGCATTAACAAACTGTGACATCCTCCTTTTAAGAAATAAGTGCCTATAACATACATTTCAAGGTGACTTTTCATAAAAAAAAAGTCCCATTACCTTAATCAGAATCAACTCTATTGCTGAGGTTGTTCTTTAAAATAATAGATTATGTAAATACTATGGAGATTTAACTAAAACATATTTAGTATCTCTACTTAGGATAATTATACTGAGGCAAAATATTTCTCTTTAAGTAACATACCCAACAGCATGAAGATTCTCTTTTCTATTTTTCAACAAAAAAGTGCGCAAACAAATGAGATACAAACCTGTACACTGATGATTTGATAAGTATACTATATTTTCTTTATTTTTTGGCAAATCCCCATAGATTATTATCTAAAAAAGAAATAAAACATTACTTTATTATTTACATTCATTACTTCAATTAATAAAAAAAACTTAATTAGCAAGCTTACTAATAAGCAGAGATTCTCAGCAAGTTACCTCCACTGACAGAAAAAGCCTTTAATGAGATCTTATCAGGATCTATTTGTGTATGATCTATTTCTAAAGTGAGAGCAATGTTTATACATTGCTTCTGAAATAAGAAAGACATTTCCCTATTTGAATCTCAAACCTACAACTGGATCAATTCTGGCAGATCCTTATTTCCATGTGAATCATAAACTCATGGAGTTTAAGGCAAAAAAAAGGACTAGTAGATCGCCTAATCTGATCTCCTACATTATACAAAATTTCACCCAATTACCCATATACTCAGCCCAATAACCTGTGTTTTACTAATGCATATTCCAGAAAAGCATCCAGTCTTGATTTGTCTGGCTTCAGCTTTCAGCCATTGGTTCTTGTTATGCCTTTTTCTGCTAGAATAAAGAGCAGATTAGTACCTGGTGTTTTCAGCCCATGAATATATGCAATCAAGCCACCTCAATCAATCAAAATTGATTTAACTCTTTAAGCCTTGCATTACAAGGCATTTTCTCTACCCCTCAAATTGCTTTTGTGACTCTTTTCTGCACTTTTAGTTTTTCAATATTTTTTAAAAAATATAGACACCAGAACAGGGCCTAGTATTCCAGTATCTGCCTCATCAAAGCCTTAAACAAAGGTAAAGATCACCTCCCTACTCTACTCTCTACTCCCTGGTTTAATATATACCCAAGGATCGCTTTAGCTGGTTCTCCCATAGCATTGCACTGGGAGCTCATGATGATATTTTTGTTCAGTGGGACCCACAGACCTTTTCCAGACTCACTGGTACCCAAGATACAATCCTTCAGTCTGTATGCATGGCCTGTTTTTCATGTTCCTAGATGTGTGACGTTACATTAGGCCGTACGAAGACACTTTGTTTGGATGGGCCCAGTTTACTAAGTGATCCAGATTGCTCTGTATAAATGCCCTGTCATCAATATGATACCACTCTGCCAATCTTTACATCACTTGATAACTGCAATTGTATATTTACTTTCAGACCATAGATGAAAATGTTAAACAACATGAGGTCTCCCACTAACTGCTATGGAACTGCTCTAGAAACAATCCCGGTCAGTGATTATTTCTCAATGACAGCTTTATGCGATGTCAGTAGCTAAATCTTACTCTTGTATAGTGCTAATTTTTTAATCAGAATGTTATGAAATACTAAATCAAATGGCTAACAAAAGTTTAAGTATATTACATTTAAGCAGTTTCCTTTATCAACAAAAATGTATAATATCAGGAAAGAATAAAATAAGGTTTGTCTGACAAGTCCTATTTCCCATAAAACCATGTCAACTGGCATTAAATGTATTCCTATATTCCAATTTTCTATCTATCGAATTGAACTGAAGGCGGAGTCCTCTGTCAACTTTTCCATTACCTTGCCTCAAAATAACGTCAGGCTAACACTGCCCTATATTTATTTGAGTCAAACCACTCGTCTTTCTTGTACACTGGCACAACATTCGCACTCTTCCAATCCCTAGAATTTCCCTCAAACCCCATTAACATCTCCTCAGTCAGCTCTTTTAGTATTCTTGACTGCAAGTTACCTGGGCCTGTTGATTTAAAAATGCTTATCCCTAGTAGATATTACTTAACTGTCATATGAGGAGTACATCATCCCATTTCCAAATACAGAACAGAAATATTTTTTGAACTTTTCTGCATCATTATCAACATGTAGTGATGGAACTCTTCCATTGTAGGATTTCCTTTGTTCCTAACAAACGCTATAAAACAAACACATACATGCACGCACAACCCTCAGTTCATATTGCTGTTACCTCTGCCAGCCATGGATTTTTCTCTTCTATCTTTAGCTTTCCTTATCAATTCACTATACTTCCTAACTTCTAATTTATATTGACTGTTACTTCTTTTCCCCTTTTCCCATTTAGTTTATTACATATAAATTTATTTATATCTAATTGCTGCCTTTACTTCAGCTCTGAACCAGGGTGGGCTTTTAGCCAAAGATGATTTACTGATTGTGGCATCATTCTTTTTACCATCTGAAAAACTTCTAAAAGAAACTGCCCATTTTCATTCTCATTTTTCTGCCTAATTTTTTTTTCTCCCAATCAATTTTACTGATGATTTCCCTCAGTTTTAGGAAAACAGACTTTTTGAACCACTAAATATATATTACTAGTTGGGACGGTCGTCTTTTTGCCCATATTGAACGTAATCAGGTAATGAGCAACCACCAACTTCCATTAAAAAAGTCTCAAAATATTTTTCAGTGGATTAGCTTTAGTTCTTGGCTCTTATGACCAGATATCTCTGTTCAGGCCCAGTGAAGTTTACCACTTCTATTTTTATATTTCCTATTCTTAATCACTGGAACCAGCTTTTTTAAACTATGTTACATATACATCCAGCTCCTCTACTCCTAAAGACAGATGGAGAAAACAGAAAATGCTGAACTACTGCTTTGTGTGGATTTACACACCCCTACACCAATTACTTGATTACAGTGTCTGCAGAAAACTACATCAGTATATGGCAAAGAGACATTCATGTCAAATTCAGTTCTGGCATAAATGGGTGTAACTCTCACTAAATTAACATTAGCCCAATAGTCAGTACTCTAATTTAACACTGTCTTTGTCATTTGAATTGTTGTAGGCAGTCAACAAGGAAAATATCCAGAATATATCACAGCCCTCCAATATAATTACGAAACTTGGCTAAGCATTTTCCTGTGTGAAGATATTATAGATTATGAGGCCAGAAGAGATCACTGTTATCATCTAGTTTGATCTCCTGCCATAACCACAGGTGATAAAACTTCCCTGAATTAAAGTTTTATTTAGAGAACATTATAGAAAGAGATCCACTGTGATAAAAATCTGCCCCTCATTACTAGTCCAAATGTGTCTAACATCAACGTCTAGCCATTGGGTCCTGTTATGCCCTTGTCTGATACACAGAAAAGTCCATTATGAATTTTTTGGTCCTCATAAATTGTGAAAAAGTCACAACTTAACCTTCTTTTGGTTAAACTAAATAGATTGAGCACCTTGATTCTATCACTACATGTCATGTTTCTCAATCCTTTATTCATTCTTGCAGCTTTTCAAACCTTTTCTAATTTATCAAAATTTTTCTTGAATTGTAGACACCAGAACTGGACACAGTACTCCAACAGCAGTCATATCAGTGCAAAAACAAAGGGGATGTAACCTACTCACACTTGTTTGCTATTGCCCTCTTTATACACCCCAGGATCACATTACCTCTTTTAGCCACAGAATCACATGGTAAATTTTAGGGAGTTTTAATGCCAACTGTAGATATTGTACACTGTTCAGAAACAAACCAGCAGTTTAGGCCGTAAATCTACAATTCACCTGCAAGAACTCCACTGAAATCATAAATCATCTAGCTTAGGAAACTAAGCTTTATCTTTTTAATATGGAAACGTAATGTAATCAATTCTTATTCCTTGGCCAATTTAGTGATAGAAAGACAAGGAATGCATCATTTGATTTGTAAAAAAAATCTACAGAATTATAATTTCAATGGTGTCACCTTCTGCACCCCTGGTTACCAGTTCCAGGGATCCTCTGACTGGTGAAAATTTTAAAAATACAATTCAGTTGTAAATGCATCGAGTTGGGTATTACTGAAAAAACTTTTCTCTCATAGATGCAAAGGCACCAAACATGACAAACCTATAACAGTATGTAGCTATTTATTCGAGAAAATATATATATGTATATATATTTTAAATCAGCATTTTAAAACTATATATTAACACAGGGATGCATTGCTTACATAAAACAGAAAATGATTATTGGTAATTCTAGGGACGTTAGCCTTGACATGCAAGACAGAAAACATTTATTCATCAAAGTCATCACCAGTGCTGTCTTAGTCTAGGGCACCACTGCTAAACACGTTCTCATACTAGTCTTTGTCCACACTGCATGTCACTGACTCTCTCAGCTGTTCCAAGCATATTTAGAGAAAGAAAATAAGAGTCTTCAGAGGCTGTACCAAATATTTTCCAGTAAAATAATTTGGTCTTTCCCAACCAGCCTTTCAATAGTGTTACATACTGAAAGGGTATTGAAACCTGACAGTGTGGTGGCTTTAATGGTTCGAGTGACAGAAACAAATCACTGAGGGATATCTAGTAATTCTGTCCCCTAGCAGTAGGCACAAAATCAGTCTTGCGAAAACCTTTGGCAGCATCTCACAGAGAGCACTAGAAATTCTGTCTTATGCAAAAATCCAAAATGTAATAGCACCTCTCTCTATGACATTGATGGCAATGCAAGATAACTTAAGTGTCAGCCTCCCCATAGGATCCACAAAGAAATTCAGTGAACAGTAGCAGGCAGCAGCTTTACTAAGCCATGGAATCACAAAATTCTTTTCCTGCAAGGTATGGTCTCATTACTGTAGGTATAAGAGAATAGCTTCTTCATTGTGACTTTGGAGATATTTGTGAAGTCAGTGATTTTGTCCTGGACAGGTGCAATAGCACAGAGTCTCTTCTTTCTAGTAATATTTTTAATGGATTGTTCTGCATATATGTCAAATACTGTACCTATGGTGGTCCATCTTGTATTTTCTATGTTGCCTATAATGAAGTATTCAGTCAATCAATCTCAGCAGGTTAATCTTTTCTGGTTTGTCAAGCCCTTGTACCTCAGCGATACCATCTATGTGTGCTATGCTGAGTCCTATGTTGGCATAAAGTACTGGCAACACTATTAAGAGGTGGTAGCTTAAGAAGATGATGCAAGATGTGCATTAGTTTGCTCTTCCCTAGGCATACATGCACTATTCTGTCCCATTCAAAAAGTAACCGTGGAGCTAGCAGTAATGATTGGCAAGGTGCATATGCAGGTCATTCACTCTTGCACTTTGTGTACTGCTGAGTTAAAGGCTAACCATGCTGGAATGTATCTTTTTCCTGAAATGGTGTGGTATGGTACGTCCAGGGTATCCGGTCATTTGAGGATACGTTATCTAGCTCTTCAGCTGATGGCCTACTCAATGATTTTTCATCCTTGCAGTGCATCCCACTTTTGCACAATAACCAAGTGAGGTCAAGACTCTTCAGCTGATGGCCTACTCAATGATTTTTCATCCTTGCAGTGCCTCCCACTTTTGCACAATAACCAAGTGAGGTCAAGATTTGTGAATGCTGAAAGCTCTATTGCAGTTGATTCGACTGATGTTACCCTGAAAACTGGACATCTTGGCTTCAGAATTCTTGGATCTTGGCAGGAAAGCAAACAAGCCATGAAGTCAGGAAACTCCTCCATGAAATAGTTTTTACTGGTCCAGACAGCACTTGAGACTGGGACAGCTTCCCCTTAATATGTTCCTGATAGCAGATAGCAGCAGCATAAAGGATACCTTTGCCACCTACAGTATCTTCAACAAAGTCTAAATTATTAGCAGCACAAAATATACACCTACCTTTGACAAATTCTGGAAGCATGTACAACCCTCCATTCACTTCCAAGCAGTGAAGAACTTCATTTGCAATTACAGTCTCCAGGCAGACTACTTTGCTATAGTCAATGGAGGCACCAATCATAGGATAAGTTGCCCAAGGAATTTGCTCCTACTTCTGGAATGAAATGTTAAACCAACAGCCACTTGTAGTGGTAGATTATATGTCATACTGTTATCTCTTTTGTTCAAACTCTTGTATATGAGGCTTTGCAATAAATGGCATCCTTGTGCTCCACTTGCTCACTGTCATACTTGCTGGTGATTAAGTAATTGCGACTATCAATGCAAAATTTCAAATAGTACATGTCACGTGGTATTTTTTTCAGGGTTGGCATCAACTATGGATCTCTGAAACTCTCTTACACTGCAGGACAAAATACTTTTCCATGAAAATTTGGCAGCTGCAAAAATAGTTTTCATATTACTGCTGACCTCAGCACTTTCTTCTGCTTTTGATAGAGGAACATCTTTTGCAGTTTTTAAAGATATATGATGCAATTCATTTTGGATGATAGGATTGCTAAAAACTCTATCCATATCCCACAGTTCAGATTCAATAAGTACTTTAAGTACATCGCTGCTCAGCATTTGTTCCTCTTCAATTCCATTCAAAGCACATATTTCTCTTCACTTAGCCTTTGTAACAACCATTTTTTCTCATCCACCACTTTCATCACCACTTTCCCATCCATTAGAGTCTAGACTCTCTGCAAGCCAATTTATGAACTCCACCTGAGTTACATAGTTTTGCAGTAGTAAAATCAGTAATTAATTCCTGTTGCTTTTTCCTTCTGGTGCAACACATTGCATTTATTCTTGGCATAACAGATGTGATATGCAGTGTAGTATTCATGGATTTATTTTTTTTTTTCAGTCAACACACCCATTTACTTTCCATACAATATTCTTGCTAAGAATGACTGCTTCATACAGTTTTCCATCTGTCTCGTCTTGAAACTGTGCTTGCTAAATGCCTTTACTGCAGAAGGCGGCGGCATTCTTGAAGCACGTCATACGACCTAGGAGAAGGTCAAGTCTCACACATAGCTGACATTTGTCCCGGCATCGTCAACATTTTCTGATGTTTGATGTACTTCCACTCCAACTTTGCCAAATTCAGTTTGGGGTGTAAAACACCTCCAAGCATTATGTTTAACCAGGTCCTCACCAATGGTCATCTCCAAAGATTCAGTGACTAGTCAGAACTGTTCATCTCTCCAGTGGTGCCTAAAAATCTTCAAGACCAAAGTAAAAACAAGGATTTTGTAATAAGTTCCATTGAGATTGTAATTAATTTTTATGTACTGTATGTTATATAAATAACCACATACTGTTTGTGGATGGATTCCAGTCATTTCTGGCTAGATGTTGATGTTTTAACCTACGCCTCATTACAACTCTTTTGGAATAATAAATAAATCTGATGATACTACTGAACTGTTTCCCCCCCCCTCCCCTTTTTCTGAAACAGTTTGAAACACTTCCATTTATAGTAATCTGTAATATTTAAAAAAATGAATCGTGTATTGTTATGAGCATTAGCTAATAACAAAGTACAGTCAGTTGAGGGACACTGTCTAACTTTGTGAGGGCTGCATGTTTGACATGCCAGTGTCAAAGTATCATTAAAGAAATGCTGATTTTTAAAATTTTCTCTAATATATATTTACATAATTGTTTATTTTTGCCATGTTTGGTACCACTGTGTTGCAGGGAGAAACAGCTTTTGAATGAGACCCAAGGTGACTCCTTTCTGATGACACTGTATTATCAAAATTTCCATCAACAAGAGGACCTGAAATTGGGAGCTGGGAAGGCAGCAAGTCCTCACTGCCAGACTGCAGAGGATGACACCACTGAAATTATGATTCTGTAGATTCTTATGAATTCAGTGACACCTCCCTTACTTTTCTTTCATTAACTTGCCAACAAAATTAGATATGCTTCCAGACATTTTCATATGTACGTGCCTATAACAATGTTACACATGGTTCTAAAAGCTATTTTTTTCCATACCTACGGCCACTGGCTCCAATGAACACTTTCTGAGAAACACCACACACCAGAGGAGGGGGGAAAACTAAATTTAAATCCAGTCCTTTGAAATAACACTCATGCAGAAGGTCATTGAGCAATACCAGCTATTTCACAACATTTAAGTCTTAGAAGAAGAATTAAGAACAAGAAAAAAATTGTGTATTAAATATTAACCTTGTACAACAACAGACTGATACATTAGAGAAAAATCAAGTGGAAACAAATGTTTTAAACAAACAGAATTTTAGTGTTCCCCTTCCTCACCCAAAATCCATGCCAGCTCTAAGACACACGACTAAAAGCATTTCCTCATGACTAATAAATTAGAAAAATTAATTTAAAGAACAAAACAGAACTGTTTCCCAAGATAGCATCTTCTCATATAGCCATTATTATCTGCTACATCCCAAAGGGAATCTGAATTATTTATTTCTAAAGGGTTGGGTCTTTCCCTAGAATTTTTAACTTTTTTTTTTTTTTTTAAAATAATCACAGTTCAGTAAAGCACTTTCACTGAGCTTTTTCTAAATAGATTTTTTTTACAATGAGAATTCCATAATACTTTTTCAATGTAAAAGATGCAAAAATTAATTTATTCAAGGCACATTAAAACAAACAAACAAAAAAATCTATATCCAATAAAAGAGTGTTTAGCTACATAAAATCTATATTCTCTGGTTTTGAATTGTAAAGTACTCTTCCAGCCTTTTTTCTATCCTTTATTGTAATATATATATAAAAGGATCCATATACTGTCAAGTCTTGAGGGAGAGGATAGCTCATGTTAACAGGATGTAAAGGTTTTCACTTCTAGGTCACTGATTTTAAATTGGCCCATTTCAGTGATGACCAAAAGGTTGTTACCATTTGACAGCTGTTTGGTGGCCTTAGTGAACTGAGTATTAGACACTCGTCCGCTAGGAACTGTACCGAAACTACATCATAAAAGCCACTATTGCCCTTGTCGGCAAGAAGAATCGGACAGAAACTATAGGGCCACCATATCACTAACAGGTCTCTCCAGGTCTGAGTTGGGGAGTACAAGAGGGCACAGTTGAGAAGCTTGCACTGTTATCATTCACGTTTTACTACTCCTTAATGGACTACCTTTGTTTTCAGTACTGTGCAACTGGAATTTTCATGGGCACTAAACACAGCACTAGTGGAGACTTTCAGCACTCGATCAAACAGAAATTTTACACTCTTACCATAGCAAGTTCAGCTGAATAATCTCACAAAGACCTTAAATAATGGCTTTACAAAGTATATTATAAAAATCTTTCTTCAAATCAGTCTTGTATGATTCACACAATAGATAACAAAATGTAATTTCTCATCCTTCACCATTGTGGATTAGCTCTATGACACTGAACTGGTACACGAACAGATGCGGGTACTCTTGGTTGTGGCTCTTGAAATAACAGATTATACTTAGTGCTCAGAGAGGGAACGTGAAAAATCCACTTGCCTATGATGAATATGGGAAGTGAAGCTTTCCTCAGAACGTACTTTCAACTTCTAGTCTATCTAAGTTTTCCTATGAATATGAGGGCCTAAGATTTATGGTTGCAAAGATGAAATGAGTGTAAACTGTGCAGTACTGTCCTCTGAAGTCCACAAACAGCTCCTGCCTCCTTTGTGCTGCTTATAATTTTGCCAAGCTGCAAAGAAGTGAATTGGTTTGTCTTGTCAATCCCAACAGCTTGAGGTGTGGGAGGAGGCATGGGCTGTTGGAAGTTACATTGGAGAATACCTCCCACCCTCAACCCAGACTTTCATATCGAGCTTCGGCTAGTAAATTTAATTTTCTACCAAGCAAGTAAAAGTGCTTAAGCTTTATGTATACATTAGTGGGAGAGACTGATGGCATAAGAAAGAAGAGTATGTCTTATGAGCGATTGTGGCAACTAGAGAAGAGGAAAAAGAACACGGAAGGAAGAGAAAAATAGCCAGAGAAGGAAAATAAGTTAAAGGGAAGAGCAATGTAGTGAGCTAAGTTTATTAAACAGACATTTAATTGATAATACAGAAAATGCAGCACAAAACTATTTTAGCCTTTAAATTACAACTGTGTGATTGTTGGAGCATGGCAGAACAGGTATTTTTCACCCTGACTTCTATGCTACTTAGTTTTGGTTTTTTCAAAGCCCTGTGCACAGTCCAGAGGCATAGCCAGCCCGTTTTCTGGCCGGGTCCCCTAATGTGCAGGGTGGCACAGTTTAGGGCAGCATCCAGTCATGTGACTAGAAGCTGCCTGAGATGCTTCACTTGTTACTTAGCAAGTGAAGTTGTGGGAGGTGGAGGGAGTGGGAGAGGTGGCGCGATGAGGCCCACCCTCCGCAGCACCTGGCAGCAGCATGAACTGGCACCTCTGCTTGTGGCCATGGCTGCCAGCTGCTGGTTGGCCCCACAGCTGCCGTGACGAAGTTTGCACTGCTGCTGGGTGCTGCAGTGGGCGGGCCTCACCTCCAAGTGGATGGGCCCCAGCCCACCCATGGCTACGCCCTGGCACATTCTATGTAGTATGATTCGCTGCCTATAGTCTAACTCATCCATTTTGGTCACCGTCAAAACACCAGTTCAGTCAAGTCACTGACTGATGTAAGATGCTAATTGACTAACAAAGGGGGAAAGACAACAACAGAAAATGTGGAAATGGTGTAAGTGCCAAAAAGGTTAGTAGTGATCAGATGCCTAACAAAGTGTACACCCATGAAAATGATGTAGCTTCTGAGGCTAAAATAGGGATAGAACAAGTTAAAAATTACTTAACGTTAGATGTCTTCAAGTCACCAGACCTGAAGAAAAATATTCTAGAATATTCAAGGAGATGACTGAAGAAATATTGGAGATATTATAAATATTATCTTTGAAAATTCATGGAAGATGGTAGAGATCCAAAGGACTGGAAGAGGGCAAATATAATGCCTATCTATAAAAAGAAGAATAAAGATAACCTGAGAAATAACAAACCAGTTAGCTTAACTTCAGAATCCAGAAATATAAAAAAAACAAATAATCAAGCAAAACAATTTGCAAACACCTCAGAGATAATACGGTGATAAATAATAATCACATGAATTTTTCAAGAATTAATTATGTCAAATCAAACTAAGCTTTTTTTGACAGGGTAAGAATCCATGGGGATGGGGTGAAGTGGCAGATGTGGTATATCTTGACTAGTAAAGCTTTTGATGATGCCTTGCATGACTTATTAATAAACAAACTACAGAAATAAAGCCTAGATCAGGGGTCGGCAACCCAAAGATAAGAAGAGCCATTTTTAAAAATTCCTTCAATAACCAAGTGTTTTGAGAGCCGCAATGGGTAGCCTCCTGGTTAAGAAACTGAATAATAGAAAAGATATGCATATTGATTTTTAACAACAAAAAACGAAGTTTAATGATGGTAATAAACAATTTACATATAAACATTTTAACGGTGGAAGGAAAGGAAGAAGGAAGAGAAAGAGAAGGAAAGGAAGGAAGGGAGAAAGGAAGGAAGAGAAAAGGAAAAAAGACAAAGAAAGAAAAAAGAAGGAAGGCAGAGAAAGAAAGGAAGGCAGGCAGAGAAGGAAAGGAAGGAAGGAAAGAAAAAAGAAATAAGGAAGGAAGGGAGAAAGGAAGGAAGAGAAAGAAAAAGAAAAAAGAAGGAAGGAAGAGAAAAAGAAAAAAGAGGGAAAGGAGAAAGAAGGAAAAGAGAAAGGAAGCAAAGAGAAGAAGGAAGGAAGAGAAAGAAGGAAGAAAAGGAAGGAAGAAAAGAGAGAAGAAAGAAGAAGTAAGAAGAAAAAGAAGAAAGAAAGCCACAGGATGGCCCCGGAGTCCAGCTGCAGAAAGAAAGAAAGAAAGAAAGAAAGAAAGAAAGAAAGAAAGAAAGAAAGCCAGCCACCGGACAGCCCCAGCTCAGGGGATGGCAGGGGCTGCTGGGCGTCCCTCTAAGCTGCGCGGCCGCGTACCCGTGCAACTTACAGGGAACATAGCGTGGGGGTGCGGGTCAGGCTGGAGAAGGGAAGAGACGGGCTCGGGCTGGAGAAGGAGAGAGGCATAGGTCGGGCTGGAGAAGGGAAGAGGTGTGGATCGGGCTAGAGAAGGAGAGAGGCACAGGTCGGGCTGGAGAAGGGAAGAAGCGCGGATCGGGCTAGAGAAGGAGAGGCGTGGGTCAGGCTGGAGAAGGGAAGAGGCGCGGGGAGAGGCTTGACTTAGAGCCAAGGGGGCCTGGGAGTCGTGGCCAGAACTCTGGAGCCACTGCACACCTGACTCCCTGGAGGGGATTGCCAGGGAGCCACAAGTGGGCAGACAAAAAGCCGCATGCGGCTCTCGGAGCCGCTGTTGCCGACCCCTGGCCTAGATGGAGTTACTATAAGGTGGGTGCATAGCTAGTTGGAAAACCATTTTCAGAGACTAGTTATTAGTGATTCACAGTCAAGTTGGAAGAGCATATTGAGTGAGGCTCTGCAGGGACTGGTCCTGGGTCCAGTTCAGTTTAATATCTTCATAAGCAACTTAGATAACAGCACAGAGAGTACACTTATAAAGTTTGCAGACACTACCAAACGAGGAGAGATTGCAAGTGCTCTGGAGGACAGGATTAAAATTCAAAATGATCTGGATAAATTGGAGAAATGGTCTGAAATAAACAGAGTGAAATTCAATAATGACAAACACAAAGTACTCTATGTAGGAAGGTTCAGTCGACTGCACATGTACAAAATGGGAAGTGATGGCCTAGGACAAAGAAAGGGATCTGGGGGTTATAGTGAATCATAAGCAAAATATGAGTCAACAATATAACACTGTTGCATAAAAAGTGAACATTATTCTTGGATGCATCAACAGGAGAGTTGTATCGTGACATATCAAATAATTCTTCCCCTCTACTCTGTGCTGATAAAGCCTCAGCTGGAATATTGAGGCTAATTCTGGGCACCACATTTCAGGAAAGATGTGTACAAATCGGAGAAATCCTCAAGGAGAGCAACAAAAATAATGAAAAGTTTAGAAAACATGACCTATAGGAAAGACTTAAAAAAAAACAAAAAAAACAAAAAAAAACAAAGAGCTTTTTAGTCTGAAGAAGAGGAGACTAAGGAGGACATAACAGTTTTCAAACACACAAAAATGTGTTTATGTACAAAGAAGGGGGTGACAATTGCTTTCAAATTCTGAGTATAGGATAAGACACAATGGACTTAAATCAGACCTTGACGAATGTACCGCACACCTAGGCTCTAGGCCAAAAACTGGGGTGCCCAGGTGTGCAGCACATTAAAGGGCCCCCCAGCCACTTTCAGTGGTGCTGCAGGGCAAAGAGGTTCCTCCCACTGCACCGCCAAAAAACTGCCGTGGACACTTGTGGCAATGGCGATACAAGGCACAGAAGCCCCCTGCTGCCAAAAAAAAAAAAAAAAGCCACATGCCACTGAAGGGGGCATTCTGCCCCCTTTGTACCACGGCACAGCGAGGTGCTAGGGTACAATTCCCGGGCACTAGATTTTGTTGAGCCCTGACTTCAATTGCTATAAGGAGATTTAGGTTGGACATTAAGAAGCTTAACTGTCATGGTAGTCAAAGTGCCTAGGACACGTGCTGATTTGGAGCTGCCACCAAAAGCCGCTCTGGGCGGCTTCTCTTGCCAGCGTGCCTGGGGACTATCTGCCCACCGCCGCTGCAAGAAGCTGTCTGGAGCAGCTTTCCCCGGGGGGCTGCTTACATCTGACATTCCTTGTGGAATCTCCATCATTGGAGTTTTTAAAAATAGATTAGAAAAATATCTATCTAGTTATTACTCAGTCCAGCCTGGACTGCAAGGGACTGGAGTAGATGATCATTTGAGATCCTTTCCAGTCCTCCTCTTCTACGATTTAGAGACTATGTGAGATCATTTCATTTAGGTAAAGATTTAAATAATTATAGTAATAATAAAAGCTTTCCACATGGGAAACCCTACATAAGCTAAAGCAAATAAAATAAATCTCTTAACTACATCTTAAGTCAAAGGTGGAGAGGCCTATCACATTAGCAAAATGGTATAAGGAGGCACACTGCTTACCTACCTGAAGAGCCCACAGGTCAGCTGGCTGCAATATTAGTTGCAAAGACTCCTTACATAGTTTCCTTCTACACTGGGGAGAACACAAGAATGGCCATAATGGGTCAAACCGTTGGTCTTCCTAGACCAGTATCGTGTTTTATGACAGTAATCAAGGCCAGATTCAGAGGAAGTGAATAGAACATGGCAACTAACTATCAAGTGATCCATCTCATATCATCCAGATTCAACTTCTAACAGGCAGAGGTTCAGAGACACCAAAAGCATGGAGTTGTGTTCCTGACCACCTTGCCTATAGCCATTGATGAACATATGGTCCATAAACTCATCTATTTTTTTAACCCATTTATACTTTTGGCTTTCACCACAGCCACAGCCAATGAGTTCCACAGGTTAACTGTGTGTTTTGTGAAAAAGTACTTCCTTTTGTTAGTTTTAAACCTGCTGCCTGGTTCCTGTGCTATGCTAACACTTCCCTATTCACTTTTTCCATACCAATCATGATTTTATAGATTTTTCTCTCTCCATCCCTCCTCAATTCTCTCTTTTTTAAGCTGCACAGTCCTAGTCTTTTTAATTATTCTTCATATGGAAGGTGTCCCATACCCGTAATAATTTTTTCTTGTCCTTCTCTGTACTTTTCCCCCAATTCAGATACATGTATTTTGAAGTGGGGTGACCAGAACTGCATGCTGTATTCAAGGTGTGGGCATTCCATAGAATTTATACAGTGACATTATATTATTTCCTGTCTATCCCTTTCCTAATGGTTTCTAATATTCTGTTAACTTTTTTTAAGGGAATATTGAAATATACAATAAGTAACAGCTTTTTCCTCTTACTACTATTCCAGCACCAAGGTAAATGTTTTGCATCATCTTGCTTTTATAGAATGCAAGGGTGGACTGTGCAATCAGAAAGTTACAAAAGGTTCCAAATAAACTAGGAATAGCAATTAGGGAGGAGGAGAAAACTGAATAGAAATAGTAGCAGGGTTATTCTCTTCTCTCCATAAGTGAAACAGAAAACAGTCAAGGGTTAAAATGTTCAGAGAAACACACACATACCACCGGTATACTACTTCTTCAAACAACCACAGGATCCTGTTGTTTTTATTTTTCCCCTCCCGAAAACCTCCAGCTCTGTGTTGTTATCTCCTCCTTTTCCTGTGTTACTAACTTAATATTGTGTGCTCTTTGGCACCAGGACTCCTTTATCTGTTTAACAAGTTACGCTAAAACAATAATGGGGAGCAGGGTAAAGAGTGAGAAAACAGTGTCTGAGTAGTGAGCTAAAGAGAATAAAACAGATATAGAAAACCCGTTGTGAATGCCTTGTTATTTTCTCTTCCTGAACAGTGCATTCGGTGGGTTTCAAGTGCTCCCTGATCTGCCTTTTGTTTATACTTAAAGATTATTATGTTTCTATAAAGAGAAATATGTACCAATTCAATTTTCACTGAAGTCACTGGAAACGTTCCCATTTATTTCAGCTGAAGTTGGATCAGGTCCTTCTCAACTAATCAGATCTGGTAAAGGATAAGGATTTAAACTCAGAAAAGTATTGTCCAATAACAATACAAATAACCAGAGCTTATTGTGATGCTGTAGTTTTTTGCTGCAGAGCCCATATCATTTTAAAGCAGCACCTATCACAATGAGACTCCAACATAATAAGTTTGGGAGCACTACCTCACTTGCCTTTTTTTTTTTTTTTAAATGGCAATGGATAAGCATGGAGATATTTTTGTAGCAGTGTGCAGTTTTATGATCACACTGCAAACCCCCAATGAGCTGTAAGGTGTGCATTTAGAAACCAGTAATACCTGTGTGTACTGAGGTCCTGTGATGTTATTGCTCTTATGAAATGATTTCCTGGAGAAAACAACTAACTCAGCCTGATGTCATTAACAGCTTTTGTACGGTTATGCTTGAGGTTGTTCTGATTTTTACTTTTTTAAAAATTCTCTCTTACTTTCTTACTTACTCAGTTGATGAGAACAGCCCATACTGAGCTTCTCGGCAGAGGCAGTTCAGACCACAGTGCCTTCTCCTTTCCTTCACAGTAACAAGGCTTGAGAGAGAATGTCATCGCAAGCATTCAAACACTGAACGACTCTTCTCTCCCTCTTTTAATTATTTGGCCCCCAATACCATAGCATATGAGAATATCTCAATCTTTTTGTGTATTTATCCTCACATCCCTGTGAAGTAGGAAAGTACTGTTATTTTCATTCTCCTTCTCAGGTGGGTAACTGAGGCACAGAGAGACTAAATGACTCATTACACAGGACATCTGAGGCAGAACAGGGACTTAAACATAGGTCTTCCAGTCCCCAGGGTAGAGCACTTACCACTGGACCAGTGCTTCAAGGACAACTTAAAAAAAAAAAAAAAAAAAAGTATTGTTCAAACCCCGATTCAGGCTGCTATGACCTACCAACTGAAAGGAGAGATGAAAGAAGAGGGAAGGAAAAAAGTCCATTAATTTTTTAGTCTATTAATTGAAGGAAAATGCAATTATAACTTTTTGGCTTTAAGTAATATTTTTTCCTGGAAAAGAAATCTTTTACAATCACAGTTATTTTCAACTGTTTAATAAGACATGAGGTGTAGCAATACAGAAGGCAGAGACTTCATGGTCATGAAGTGCAATTTTCTAGCTTGAAAGCCTCAGAAAAGACAATCAGGTCACAATTTACATCCAATCCAGATTACTAATGGAGGTAGTTCACTCAGGGCTGGTCTACCTTAGAGAGTTTGTCAACAAACAGTGAAAGTGTCCATATTCAAATGCTCCACCCACCAAATTAACTCCCGTGATCTGCCAACATAATAAAACCACCTCAACAAGAGGTATAGGGCTTGTGTCTGAATAGAAAGACACACTGCATTTCTTTACATCAGTAGTTATCAGTTATTCTTGTCAATTTCAGGGATCCAGAGGCTGGATCCCAACCCCGAGTTCCGAGCCAGGAGGGGAGAAGCACCAACCCGAGAATCGGAATGTGAAGATCAAGTAATTACTGCACTGGCTGTAAGCTGACGAATGTATAAACCTACACTTTATATTTCAAGTGTAGATGACCTCAGAAATGCAATGCATTTGTGTGTTCTGTTTGGATTCAGGAAAGGAAACTGTTGCTAAACCTCATAGACTGAGCTTCATAAAAGAGTCTTATACATAATGAAAGCTGTTTGATAAATCCTTTACTTGGCTGGATTTAATAAAAAGAAAGGTAAAGGATTTAATAAGAAGAAATTTTGGTTTGTTACTTTATTTCCTCTTTCTATCCCTCCTCCCTGGGAGCCATAGGTAGGAGCAGAGTCAGAACCGGGGTCGACTGGGGCCAGAAGCAAGAGCCATGGTTGGGGTAAGGGATGCTGCTAATACATCCCAGAATGTTTGCTTTTTTTGCAAGACTGTTAGTGTTGACTCATATCTAGCTTATGATCCACTATGACTCCAGATCCCTTTCCACCGTACTCTTTTCTAGGGAGTCATTTTCATTTTGTATTTATACAATTGATTGCTCCTTCCTAAGTGGAGTACTTTGCATTTGTCCTTATTGAATTTCATCCTATTTATTTCAGGCCACTTCTCCAGTTTGTCCAGATTATTTTGACTTTTAATCCTATCCCCCGAAGCACCTGCAACCCGTCCCAGCTTGGTATTGTCTGCAAACTTTATTACTGTACCATCTATGCAATTATCTAAATAATTGATGAAGATACTGATCTGAACCAGACCCGGAACTGATCCCTACAGGCCCTCCCATGATATGACCTTCCCCCTTAACTGTGAAGAACTGATAATGACTCTGAGAACCATATTCCAATCTGTTACACATCCACTTTAGAGTAGCTCCATCTAGGTTGTATTTCCCTAGTTGTTTTTTTTTTTTTTTTTTTTTTTTTTTATGAGAAGGTCATGCTTAGGCACTAAAAAAAAAAAATTACTTCACTAGTTTCCCCACTTGAATTAAACACCAACATCTGACAAAGTCATGAATGAGTCTGAATTTGCACTGCAAGAGATCTGATCTAGTCTTAGCAGCAGGTGTTATTCCTAGCTAAAATAGACATATTAAAAGGAAATGGGATTATCTTGGTCAGCCAAAGAAAACATTCAAAAATAATTGTCATAAAATAGTATTATAAATGCCAGGAAAAATGTAGTTTTGGAGTCATTCCTTCTGCTCTTATTTCTCCGACTACATACATTTTTAGTATTTGACTCTAAAAATGTAAACTTCCAAATATTAAATATTAACAAAACTATAGTAGTCTACACTTCTATAATCATGAAGCTTCTGTTAAAATGGTAAAAAGCTATTTCCACAGCAGATAACCTGTTGGAAGAGAAAAACAAAGTTTAAAAAAAGGATGATTATCTTCATCTTACTGATGTAAAACAAGAGGCAAATGATAAGTATGAAAAACTATTTTATTTTACCAATATCAAATCACTAATTTCTATTATCTTAAGTTAAAAGGAGGCAAGCTAGCTATGGAAACATGTACTTGCTCTGCTGAGTTACAGGAGCTGAAGAAAAATACAAAATGTAGTCCTAAATTCCTTTTAACAACATTTTTTGCCTGAACAGGCTCAAAATGCTTTACTGACCCCATTTTAGCGATGGGGAAACTAAGTCTGAGAAAAACAAAATATTCAGAAACATCCACCAGTTTTGGGTCCTAAATTGAAGGTCTATTTTTTGGAGATGCTAAACAAACACAAGGCCAAATATCTTCAAGTAATTTCAATTACTGGATGGTATTTAAAATAAAGGCCCAAGTGACGTGCCCCAGGTCATCCAGAAAGTCTGTGGCAAAGCTGGGAATGAAGCCCCATACAGTGAGGCCTGGTCCACCCTACAAAGTCAGAGCTCTGTAAGCCACCTTACATCAACTTAGCTGTGCATGCATCCATATTTATATTTCTCTCCCAACTTTTTTTCCATGTACACTGGGATATCCCTTGAATCTACCTGAGAGATCTTGATGCAACTTTCAGGGAGGCACTCTGCAATCCTCTCCCCAAAGTTTCTAGGAATGGCAGCCCTATTCTTCCTCCATGGCAGGACACTTTCCCAGGCTAGAGTGCGATAAATTTGGCTGGCAATATTCCAATAAAAAGGCTAGCAGGCGGCTTCAGGACACCAATAATAGCTGTGCATTCTCTGCCTTTGTTACCCTCAGAAGTGAGGTATCAGCTAAAATCACATTCACCTTTGGAACATGGTGCCAATATTCAGTGCCATAACCCTCCTCATTTTCCTCACCCTGCGTCGAGCAGAGTCACTCCAAAACAGAAGTGTTTAATAAGCACATCTTGTTTAAAACTTTAGAAGAAGGGAAGGGAGTTTTGAATCTTAACTTTCACTTTCCATCGCAACTGTACTGACAATGGTAGCTCTGTGTGTTTTATCTGTAGCTGCTGCCGATGCAGCCTTGAGGGGTTCCTTCTGCACATCCACAGAAAGCCTGTGTCAGATAAGGAGGAGAAAGACGACAGCTTGGAATGACAATGCTGCTTTCAGGATCAGACCACAAACAGAAGGCGTAGAGGATGAATATGGGAGACAGTATGGAGAACGAAGCAGTAGACAGGAGAGTGTCCAGGAGGCCCAGCAGGATAATGAGGGAGACAAGTCAGAACACAAGACGACTTCTCTGGAAGCAAACACAGATGCTGCAGGTTCTTGTGGACCTGCAGGTTCAACAATCCCAGGCTCACCTTCCTTCACAGCCCACAGAGAACACTCATATAGCACCTCCCTACATTCCCCTCACATGGCATTGGGAGCTGCATCCCTTCCTTCCCACTCCCCACCAGGGGACAGCCAGGACAATCACAGCTTCACATACACTGACCTGTGAGAGCTATGACTGATGTACATATTGCTAAAATGGACATGAATGTTCTTTCCTCTTCTTTATGCTCTGGTCTATAAATTTATTAAGGTTTTAATGTATTTGCTTTTAACTTGCACAGAACTCTTAAGTGTTTTCATGAGTCAATAAAATTCTATTGTTTGGAAAATAATTCATCTTTATTAGTTCCCAACATTTGCTGCAGAGCATCTGACAGCAGTAAAATCAAGTACTAGTTGTTATGGCACACTGTGACAACTCTTAGGATCAGAGACAAACACAGTGTAATAGTACAACAAGCTCCGCACAACTGATAGTTTGCCTTGTCAATGTTATATTCACAGACGCGCACTAGATACCAAACAATTCCTAGCAGGGTGACACAGAGCATAGTACACCATGATGCATTACTGTGACTAGTCGGGGGGGGGGGGGGGAGTTCCTGTTTGTAGCTTTCTGAACAGTACCATGCTCTTAAAGATGCAAGCGTTGTACACCTTCCCTGATGGCCAACAGTGATGTTGGTGGAGTGTCCCCCGAGAACCACTGGTCCCTCCGTAACCACAGACAAATCGCCCTTTCTGCTGGCGTACTCTGTGAAAAGGTAGTCTGGTTCCAAAATAGTGATATGCGTGCTGTCTATTACTCCAGCACAGTACAGGAACCCCACCGCTGCCAAGCCACCCATTATGTCCTACAATTGCTGAGAGTCACAGTCCTGTGTAGCAGGAGATGATTAATGGCCCTGTACCATTGCACGACCATGATCTCCAGAGTTGACAGCTCAATTCCAAAATGATTTCCCACTGACTGGTAGCAATCCAGCATTTCAATTGCCACTCACTTCTCCATGGCCAGTGCAGCTCTCATTCTGGTATTCCTGACCTGGAGGGCTCAGGTGAGCTCCAGGCACAGATTCCTGAGCATCTAAAAGCTCTGCAGGCACTGCTTGCCATCCCAAACCTGTACTATAATGTGATCCCACCAGCCAATGCTCATTTCTCCAGCCCAGAGGGGTGCTCCACCATCTGCAGCTGCTCCATCAACACCAACCACCTTGAACTAGTTCTCTCAATGACCCACAGCCATAGGCTCTCCAGGAAATCATCACGTTCCCAACAGCTCTGCAGGAATCAAAGGATTGTGCATCCTGTCCTCGCAAAGCTTGTGATAATTATGCAGAGCTGTGCAGGCTCTATGCTAATGTCCAAGATAACAGACAGCACAAATCCTGAGCAAGTTCATGGGATTTTCAAAACACGTGGAAAGTTTATGGGCTAGAGATGGCATTATGGGGCGGGGAAGCAGCATGATGGGAGTTTAAACCCGTTAACCCAGTGTAATTTATTTCTGCCCCTCAATGCATTCCAAGCACTTTCCAAAAGACAGCGCACTGAACGGTGGCAAGCTGCACACTGGGATACCGAACCACCGCGCACTGCACTGTCTACAGAAACAAGCCCTGCTGGTGAATACATGAATTGTCAATGCAAGAAGCCAAGAGAGATACTTGAGCATCGTGATTTTTGAAAAACCTGAAACTACTTTTCACCTGTTCCACTTGATTTCACTAAAATGGCAAAAAGGCCCCAAACAGCCTCCCCTATAATTCTGTAGCACTTGTGACTGTTCAAGCCATTGAAAATTTGGGATTTCCTCAAAAGGCAGGTGAGTGACTCACATGCAATGTAGGAACAATTATTTCTTGAGAATACAGCTTCCTTTAATGAATAATTAAAATGTGGCTAAAATTTTCAAAAGCAACACAATATTTAGGTGCTTTTTGAAAACTTTACCCTTCGTTCCTCCCTTAAGAGCAAGACAGATACCGTCTCAGAGGAGTTCTAGCTAGAGAAACACTCTAATACAAGATCCTATACTTTACCTCTGATAAAGGACTAAAAAGGCACATTTCAATGTTATCTGCAATACTGTACAAATGTTTGTACAAAGGAACGGATTAAAGTCTCAGGCTGGTGAGTACTTGTCAATGAATCATAAGGGATGGAAAAGGAAGTGAATCAAAGTGCTATAGTTTCATTTGTAGCTCATGGTAAGATTTTCAAAAGCACCTATGTTCGGTTTTTTTAAAAGTGATTTTGATGATTAAATACTATTGATTTCCCTGGGTCTTAGGCACCAAAGTTATTTTTGAAAATTGGACTTTAATTTTTTTCAAAAGCACCATAGTTCTCCAACACTTTACTGTGTGATTCTGTAAATTATATTCATAACATAAACAAGATGCAGTCTGCCATTTCCAAGAGAATTAATTTTTTAGTATAGGTACACATTCAAATAAGCAGATTTCACCCAAGTATGAATGGTTTATTTTAAATGCAAATCAAAAGAGCCTGAACCAAACTAACAGAGTCCTGTGGCACTTTTAAAGACTAACTGATTTATTTATCACATGAGCTTTTGTGGGAGAAAATCCCACTTCGTCAGATGCTTTGAAGACGGGAAATTTACAGAATGGGAAAAAATTAAATGCAAGGATTTCCTCCCATTCTGTAAATTTCCCATCTTCAAAGCATCTGACGAAGTGGGATTTTCTCCCAAGAAAGCTCATGCGATAAATAAATACGTTAGTTTTTAAAAGCACCACAGGACTCTGTTTCTTTGCAACAGACTAACACGGCTACCCCTTTGGATCTGAAGCAAACTAGTCTGTCCTTCCAAAACTTATGAGCATGTAGCTCCCCACGGATTATAGTTGGGTTGCTTTGCACACAGTGAGTCACAAAAGAAGGGGGAGGGGAAAGAGAAGATTTCCCCTATTTTATGCTGGAGAGAGTTCTTTAGAAAATGATCCAAAACAGATAGGCAAATCAAAAAGAAGGTGAATCCACCTTTTTCCCCCAACAGAACATTTCTTTATTTCTGCAGTACCAAGATCTCATCTAAGCCTATTTTCAAATCTAACCCTACTAAGGAACCCCTGGATTAATTCTACTTTGCTTTAAGTCTGAAGTAGTTCACTGTCAATCCACAAGTAACTGCAATTTTTTCAAACCATGTTTGATTGGTTATAGCAAAGTCAGAGGGGTACTTTACCAAATGTAAAGGAGTCTTTACTCATTCTATTAACAAACAACTTGACATAAACTACTTGGCTATATTAAATAGAAAGCTTTTGTGGATGATGTATAATCGATTATCCACCAGTTAAGAACTATGATGCAAAAAAAAAAAAAAAGGGACAATGTCATTCATGCAATTCCTGAACAGTTATAAGCTCAATCAAGGTAGGGAAATCTACAAAACAGTTGCTTCATGAAGAAAAAATGGTTTCACTATACTAAGACAACAGCTACACATGGATCACCCTTTCGGAAAGAGATAGTTGCTCTGTCACCACTATGGTAAAATGCAGTTGATGAAACTAACTACCCCTACATGGAGGCTGAGGGAACAAAGCACTAGACAGGGAGTCAGGATATTTGACTTTAACATGACACCTTCGCCCCAAGGTATTACTCCTAGGTCCTTTTCTCTTTAGTGTTAGCCAACCTACATTTTTGACTTCTTAGGATTTCCCTAGATACATAACTTTATATTTATTGACAATTCCATAATTTGGTACAAGATACAGATACCCCCTTAAATGGTTGATCTCATTATAAGTCTCATGTACAGTCTTATAACTTGGTGCTATTCAAGTGATTATCCAAACATTAGTTTGCCAACTGCCTGAGCTTTTAACTTATTTTTGGCTTGAATAATAGAAGCCTGATTTTAGAATTGCTAAGTATCCACAACTTCAGTCAAAGTCAATGGGAGCAACAAGTACACAGCATCTGTAAATGTCAGGCTCTGCATGGTTTAACTAAATCTCACAGTGCTGGCCCCTACTTTAGTCTCTTACAATCACAGGCTGCAATATCCCAAACTCCTACTTGGCATCCAACTGAACAGTAAATACCATCTGTGTGTGTTTAAATGGGACATCATTTTCATCTTCAGTGTGGTAATCAAAGGCAACTAAAGTAGAAATTAAGCAGACACAGATAGACACATCATTTATCTATGCCACGCACACACGTTGTGGGATTTTCTGTATCTTGTACTATGAAACCCTGAAATACATATTCAAAAATGTGTGTGAAACATACAAAGTATGACTAAAGTTTCACTCAGATGCCTATTTTCAGTCACCTAGATCTATCTGTGGATTTAGGTACCTAAAGTTTGGTCTCTACATTTGGAAATTGTATCCATTATGCTTAAGCAGCATCATTTAATACCTGTATAATAATATGCACAAAGAAATACCATACTACATAAGGCACATATTTCTTAATCAGAATCCTCTTCCTAACTATGCTTAAACTGTCTAATAAAAAGATATTTCCACACTGTCTCTCTAACATCCCTAATTAAGCAGTTTAGTCTAAATCCAATCTATATGCAGGAGCATTCCCTTGTGAAGTTTGTTAAAGTCAGAATCACATAATTTTAAAACTAAGGGTCAGTTTCCAACATTTCCTTGTTTCATTATCTTATATTACCATGAGATTTCAGCACTACTTTATAGGGCCTGTAATTGATGACAGAAGAGATGCCCTTTCTGGTGGACAGTAACTATCATTCATCTCAACACACTTCTTCATTGTCTCAAACTTGTCCCCTTAAGCCATTCCCAAACTCTTGCCAACCATTTGCCTCCTAAGAGCTTCTAGCATGAGTCAGAAATACTGGACTGTGACGACTCAAGACTCCTTTCCTTAATATGTTTCACGATTGCAGTAACAATGAGAGCTCTACGGCAAAGATGGCAGACATTACTGGCCCTCAGAAGCTAACATTTATAAATACAGCTGTCCTTGTCTACTAGGTACCAAGTTTTTTTAAATCAATCAATGTGTTAGTCAGCACATTTTCTAGCATCATGCCATTTTCCCACTACAGAGAAGGCCAAAGTGTTAAAAACGATTTGTCTCTTAATACACAGAGGTCCAAATTTTAACACTCACTGAAGAAAAATTATACAATGTGGTGTAATTACAATCTAGCACCTAGATGTTAGGTTTTGCTGGTTATAACTGTGGACATATTACAAATAAGAGACATCTAATTCTCCCCCTATTTCAAATCCTATATGAGCAACTAAAATTAGAATTTCAGAATGCTTCTAGCTGAAGCAATACTTTTCACATTTCCTGCTCCAAAGAGGGTGTAGATTGAGAAAGGAAGAGGAGTGGCATGTTGGACAAAGAAAAAGATGCAGAATCAATAAGGTGTGGATTTTTACATCATTCTCAAAATCCTGGAGCTTGAAATATTCTTTCAAAAGTCATCACTCTGGCTTTTTTAATATTTCTACATTGCCAGTCAACACAACTACAAAACACAATCAGAAAAGATTACAATCAAGGGCATTTACTCCTCATCAGGTCTTAAATACATGCACAAACACAACAGGCATTAATTTCATCACTCTGACAGTAATTGAGATAGGGATCTAAATGGTCACAGAAATGAAAAGCTTTATCATATCCCTTACCAATCCTTTCAGTCATTCAAACACTAATGACAGAAATATTTTTAATCATTTTACTTTTCACAGTCACACCTTGAAATAAGAACAAAACTTTGGGCTCCCTGAACTGTAGGCAAGAGACCGGAACTTCTTCGGAACATAAAGACGAATTCAAAGGGAAAAGAATAGACATCCTAAGAGTTGATGCACTAAGTAAACAACTGCAAACAGCCCCACATATGTTTGAAGATTTAGAAACTCGGAGCCAAATCCACAATTAGCATGGCAAATGCTACTCCAGTGACTTAGAGGAGCTGCACCTGTTTGTGTTAGTGGCAGTACTGACCAACCAAGTCATTCAGTTAACATCCTTTGTTGTCCAACTTTCTATTTATTTTAATCTAATTTTTAAAAGTGTTTAAACATCTTGTAAATGTTCTAACTCAAAAATATATTGAAATTCTGCTGGAGTTCAAGCAGAGCAAAGAAAAGTCAACAGCCAAGTCAAAGAAAAATAGAAATGTATCTTAAGAACACAATGATATTGAAATAAGATAGATGTGCCAGGGAAAGGAGTGTGGTGATTATCCATGTACCACTTTTCAGTAGATGACATTTACACCTTTTGGTATTACATGTTCGTAATCCAAGGTAATGCTCATGGACATTGTCAGAACATAGCATATGGATTTATTTTAATATATATTGTGATTCACAATAAACTGCACAAATATCAGTTAAATATAGTTATACACTGAAAAATGGATCTAAGCGGTATCATGGAATTTCATGTTTATAGTCACAATGTATCTGATTAAACTGGCTTCATTTGCAAGTTAGAAAGTTGTTATTGGTTTTTTTTTTTGTTTGTTTTTGTTTTTAAATTGCTGGCTCTGCAAACTCACTCTGGGTTCTGAAAGCCAAGCTACGCATCATTACCAGTAATAAGACTGCATCTGAAAATTCATTAGCAGTCCTCTTGATTATGTGAGCGCCATAACAGAATCTAGTTCTCTCTCTTCCATTGGGGATGGGATCTGCAAAGCTAACAGGAGAAAAAAATATTTTTGCAGGAAGGTAAATAGATATGACTCAGAAAATATAGGAAACTGGTTGAGTAAGATGCTACTGTTTTTACATGGTCACTTCTCTGACCAGAACCACACTTTAAAACATAAATGCTGGAACAGTGGTGCCTATGGTTTAGATCTCTCTGATAACAACTACAGATTTAAATTTAAAAACTAATCGCAATCCCTAAAGGTTATTGGGATATCAGACTAGCTCTGCTACATAGTTACAGATGTATCCCCAATTGTATTTCACAAATTTGAAGTGTTAAAGCTATAAAGTTAAAAATCATATATAGCATGGAGGAGGGTTTTTGTTTTTATATACTCAGTTGGTTAGAAATATTTTTAAATCAGAGGACTGATTAGATACTTTGTGGATAAAGAGCTGTTGCTACACAGAAACCTCTTTTCCTCTCCTCTCCATTCCTGTAAAAATAAGATATACTATTATTTCAGTTAGTTTAAAAAAAAAAATCTACATATAGGAGCCAAATTCTCAGTGTTAATCCAGTAAAACTCCCATTGATATCAATGCGAATTTCTCTAGGTATAAGATTTTAAAAGCAGGCATATCCAATATTTAAGACAGATTAGATGCATTATTGTGTTAAAAATCCATAGATAATTCAATTATAACAAATATAAAGACTCTTGGACAGGTGATAGCCTCAAATAAACTTCTCTTTTCCAGCTCTGCCACTGACTCAGTCATTTAAGGCCCCAATCCAGCAAAGCATTTAAATTCACGTATAGTTTTTATTATTTCAACGAGACTATGTATATATTAAATTGGTTTGCTTGATCAGTTCCTTAACATCTTGTTTCCCTGTCCCTCAGCATTTATAGGGTGGGAGAGTAAATCCCTCAAAACTTGTTTTATGATGCATTTTGCTGAAAAATATTCCATAGGTCTTAACTTGGAGAGGGGGTAGGTAACGAGAGAATGATTTAAGCTAGATCTTTTTAATTTCTACTAATGTATTCAATTAAATCACCCAGTAATTACCTCCCCCACAGGATATATTAGGATGCTTAAATGTTTGTAAAGCAATTTGAGAAGCCCTGATGAAAGATGCTAAGAGAATAATGTTAAAATTCGTGTATTCTATTTTTATTGTTTGATTTGAATTTAGTAATATTTCACTATATGCACCTGACATAAAATAAAAACATACAGGGAAAAATATTTTCCTGCTCTCTTAATCCAATAATATGCCTCAGAGTAGCTGTTTTGCTGCAATCTCAAGATTGAAGCTCCAATCTGGCAAATGCGTGCTTAAGTGTTTATGGGCTGGAACCTACGCCATTACCTTCCCCTTCTCCAAAAGCTATGGAATATTTTCCAGCAACATGCAACAAAGAGCAGTATCATTTATACATAAACAAGTTTCAGGGATCTTCTCTCTTATCCTGCAAACATTGATAGTAGCACATATTTTGCATTCTTTGCCTAATTCTTACTCTCAGTTTCCTTTGCCCCGCCTTTATTTTTTCATATACTGGTTTTAAGACAAAAGCATTTTTCTACATTGTCTTGGGAAATTTCCCCTTTGTTAGCTTTTGGTTCCCTTCCTTCCCTCCAGCTTTTCTTTTTATCCTTGCCTGCACTGCACTTTTTCCAAAGATCTTCCACTGTTGCAATTCTTAGCAGGGTTACTTGATCCTATAATAAAAATAGCAGCTGACCTATGTTGCCATCATTGATGGACTTGCACTAAAGCCACAGCAACAGAGGGAAATTAAGAAAAAAAGCACAGTTAACATAGCCAGTGGTTTTCTATTTGTTTCCCCTTCTATGCCTTTTCCTGGCATTCTCTCTCCTTGTTTTCTTATAATTTAGTGCTAGGTGTTCCAGAGAGCAGGTATTTTTCAATGATAAGTGCCCAGTTCACAACACTCACCCCACAGCATCTTTCTAGTATAAAATTTGAATCACTTACTTATTCTGTAATAGTTTATATCAAACAAATACTTTTGATTTTGAATTTTGTCCCTTTCACCTCCTACAACTTAATTCTAATAAACAATAATATACTGAGATCTTCCGATGGAGGATGCTTTGTAAATAAAAGACTGTGTACAAAGAGTAAGCAAATAACATCATCCTGTGAGGTAGGGAAGTATCATTTTTCTGATTGTACAGATGTGGAAATGGAGAAAAGTTAATTGAGTTGGCCAGGGTCTCACAGTTTGCGGCACAGCTGGGAACAGAACTCTCAGCTCCTAACTCTGTACCTTAAACACAACATTCTTTGTCCTGCCTGTTCGAGTTTATATCTCAAATCAAATGAGTTGGTGCTCCTTATGTATTTAACCTCCACACAGGAGAAGTTCAAGTTGAGCATGAGACGTACTAACAAGCTTGTAAATAAAAATATGCAAATCATCTACTTGGCTCCTGAAATCTCTAAGAATGTATCTGCTAGAATGGATCATCTTGATACAGGACTGGAAGTCGAGAGATCTGAGTTCCATTTCCACTTCTGTAACAAACTTCCTGTATGACCTTGGCCAAATGCTTTAGTCCTAAATTTTCAGAAGTGGCCATTACTTTGATTACCCATCTCAGACACTTTTATATTCAGAGGTGCTGAGCACCTGCAGTTTATGTGGACTTCAGTTGATCCTATTCTGAAAATAAGGGCCTAGATGACTCACGAGGGAGATCCACAATTTAGACATTTTTTAAATGTAGGCCTCAACACCTCTATACTTCACTTTCTCCAACTGTAAATGGAGATATAATAGGAAGTGTTTTGAGATTCTCTGAGATAAGGTGCTCTATAAAATATAATTATTTGCACACAGATGCTATATTGATAGGAGCAATAAAAGACTGCAACTTGCAGGAGAGGCCTCCAATTCTGAATTCCTAACTTAAAATCTTGAATCTGAATTCAGAGCTGCTGAGCGATCACAGCTCCTATTAAGATAAGTTGGTCCAAAAGGCAAATGAACAGCACAAATACTGAAAAGTTATGTTTACTTTCACTAATCGTAATAATTTAAAATATTATTAGCAATACAGTAAAGAATCTTTTTACATACTACAGTATTGTAACTCCAAGGTGTCCCTTTAACAATCTCTCTAATTTGAATTAGCAGATAATGGAAAAAGGTGTTACGTCCAACCTGAAACCCAAGTCAGATATGAACAATTATAGCTGTATGTGACAAGTCCCCCAGGATGCTGCAAATGTTCAGAAATTAGGAATACAGTATGCTACTTGGAGGTACATTGTGCCACACTGTATTCATAGTGTTCAGCACTGCAGATATGTTTGGATCCACTCTTTTGCAAAGGACTGAAAGAAGGTCACTCAAGTTTTCCTTTGGGTAGCAACAGCGACGTCTAATAGTTTCATTAATTCTGCTTGCCTTACTCATATGAATATTATTTTGGTACCTACTATCTATGTAGTATCATGAATGTGCAAGAGACAGCATGGTTCAGTTGAAAAAAGCACAGACTGGGGGGGTGGGGTGGGGCAGGAACTGGATTCCATCCTAGTATTACCATGTCTCTTCCAGTCCACATGCCTCAGTTTCCACACCTGTAAAATGAGTGCAACAATACTTGCTTTCCTTTGTAAAGCACTTTTAGAGATGTGAATGAAGAGTGCCAGGTAAAAAGCTGACTCTGATTACTCCTTACAAAACTAAACCATCCTTGTCCCTAAGACCTTACAATGGAATGGCCAGAGCCTGCACCCACTAAAGTCAATAGGCATTTTACTACTGATTTCCAAGGGTGCTGCTCTTCAAGGTCAGTAGCTGTAATCAAGGGCAGCTTGCTGAGTTGCAAACCTAAGACATGATGAACAGGAAGGAAGGACAAAGAGCTGGAGGAGGAAAAGTGTTGCAAACAAAGGCGAAGGGGGCAACCACAAGATCCAGTGGCCTAAGTATGTTTTCTTTGCCTGCATGCTACTGGAGGGAGCCAGCCTAACATCGGCCTAAGTGTTTAGGAGGGCTCCAGACTAGGTGCAACAAATGCCTGCCCTGGGGTGAACAGGCTCAGCCTGATCTCAGCCCATGTCAGGTCAGCACCCAAACCTGCACGGCGATGGGGGGGATCCATCCCGTGCCCTCCACGTGGCAGCACCCCCCAGTGCTCCAGCCCAGGGGCCCCTGCGCTGCTCGGCGCCCACTCCCGGTGCCAGGCGCGGGGCGGGGGTTCACCTGCACGCCGGTGTAGCGCTCGAAGAAGAAGAGCACCATGCTCTGGTAGATGGTGTAGAACCGGTCATCCAGCTCCCGGTAGAAGCGGGCGGGCAGCAGGACGGAGAGCAGGCGCCAGGCGCCCCAGGCCAGCACGTAGGTGGGCGCGGTGCCCATCATCACGGCGGCGGGCAGGACATAGCGCATGGAGTAGGTGTGGAGCACCAGGGACAACAGCATTTTGCCGGCCCGGCCTCAGCGCCCACGTGCGCCGCGAGCGCGTCCGGTCTGCCTGCGGCCGCCTCCGGCCCCCAGCCGCATGGCCAGGCCCGCGCGGCGGGCAGGGGCAGGGGTAGCTGGCCGGGCGGATCGCTCCCCGATGGGCCCCGGCCGGCCGGCACTAGTGGCAGCAGCGCGGCGCGCGCCGCAACAAGGGGGCTCCTCAGTGGCTGCGGGGCGACTTCCGGGGGCGGGCAGGGAGGGACCGAGGCCGCCACGCCCCGCCCCGCTTTGCTGCTGGGCTGCGGGGGAGCTGATCTCTCAGCGCCTCCCACCGCAGCCTCATTCCGCGCTTCCCCTCCCACAGCCTCGGGCCCGGGGCCGGGCATCCGCCTTCCCTTTCCCTCCCCCCCAGGGCCAGACTCCGTCCTGAGCACCCAGCTCCCCCCAGTCCTGATGGCGATCGCCTCCCGCCCCCCTCTGCACAGTCCCATCCTGCTCACCTGCCCCCCCATCCCAGGCCTGGGCGACCATCTGCCTCCCCCATAGCCCTGGGTACCTACTGACCCTAAGCTGCATTTTGGGCACCTGCTCCCACCTGCTGCCCCCAACACCATCCCAGGAACCTGCTTCCCCCTCCCCACACAGTCCCACCCTGGACACCTGCCACCCTTAAACCCCATCCTGCACACATGACCCACCCACACAGACATCCCCCCTCCCACTCCCCTGCCACCCCCAGCCTGACACCCATCCCGCACATACAGCCTTGTCCCAGCACACTTATCCCCCAAAGCCCTATCCCAGTCACCCACCACCCTAATCCCTGCGCTGGTCACCTGCCTCTTATCACCACATAGCCCCATCCCCGGCACCTACTTCCATATTGTACACCTCAGGGTTCATTATCATGGGCAGTTAGCTTCTCCTTCCCTTCTAGAGCCTTAGCCTCTGTTCCCTCCACCAGTCCACCACGTACCAGTGCTTCGCTGCTCCAGGACGGGCACCCATCACCCTGTTCCTGTCCCAGATCTCACAGCCCCCCATTCTCAGCACCATCCTAATGCCCCCCTCAAGTCAGCCAGTGCACAGGGACCATGAAACTCCTCAGTTCACAGGAGTAGGGCCTGTGAGGGTTTCCTCAGTTTATGGAGATTGCTGGGGTCCCAGTCGAGATGCTGGTGAAGCAGTTTTCAGAGGGTGCTGAAGATCCATTCTGTGAGTGTTGCATAGAGGTGCCATACTAGAGTAGTCCACCAAGTCTGGGCTCCTGAGGACAGGAACCATCTATCTGACCATATTTCTACAGTGCCTAGCACTGTGAGGTCCAAAGCATTACTGCACCACTAAATTAATAACAATATGCTGTCTTTAATAGTGGCCAGCTGTACTAACCACTTCAGAGTAGGGTACAAGACGCCATGTAGAGGACACTTAGATAATAACTGGCTCACAGAGGACATTTCTTACTAAGTCTTGTCAGTGGACTTTTTATACGCTATCAAAAAAGTTCTTTTCTGGAAACCTTGCTCATTATTACAGACAGGGCTATTAGTGCCACCTATTATTAACATTGTCTCACAGTTTCCATTCTAAGACTATTTTCAATTGTTTATAATTTTGCCATAGTTTGTTCTGCCTGAAGTTTTATATCCTGGATGTCTGCCTCAAGCTGTTTTTTTTTTTTTTTTTTTTTTGCGGAGGGGGGTGTTTGTTTAGTTTCAGCCAAAATGGTTCAGCTTTTTCTATGTAGTTTTCATGATCATATAAAGGGTACAACTCCTGTACTGTTGTTTAGGCCTTATCTACATGGGGAAATTTAGCAATATAAATGTACTAATTCAGTTTTACTGGTATTATTTCACGCTGGAAGACTCCATTCTGGAAAAAAAAAATCCACATGGGGAATTACATCAGTATAATTATGCTTGTACATTTCCGTATATAGACAAGTGCCTCAAATGCAGTGTTTTAGAATGGACCAGAAGACAATGACAGCTTTTGAAGTTTCGAATGAAACCTGAACCTTTTGAATTTTTTTAAAAAATAAACTGTGTCAAAATTTATTTTCTGATTGAAACCTGAGATTTTTAATTAAGGAAGTTTGTGTATGTCTGCTAGGATAAAGCCACACACCCACTGACCTCCCCATGCATGCTGAAAATTTTGTTGAAACCAGTACATCTCTGCAAAGCATTTCAGCTGAGAAGAAACAGCATATTTAACCAATTGTTTTTGTTTGGGTTTTTTTTAAGGTGAGATAGCAACCTGATATGCCTAAAGCTCTTGCAGTTTGGTTGTGGTAAGAGGAACTTGGGTTAGGCCTCCCAGTTTTGCAAATGAGGTTTGTTTGATTCACAGGTGGGAGTGTGTGTGTGTTCAATTCTCCATAGGGCTTCCATCTATAAACTGACTTAAAAAAAGAAAACAAACTAATCACTTCATGCCACACAATGGCATTTTGCCTAGTACCATCCAATTCCTCCAGAAGGAACCCTAAATGTGAAGCACTAGAGGCAGTAGCTTAAAATATTAAATGTGTATTCTTCATAGTGTTAATTACATGATGGTGTTGGCCAGTTTCATCACACACACCCAGTAAATATTAATTAGAATGGGTGAAGCCAGGTAATCTTTCATATTTATGCATTTGATTTTTGTGATACTATGTTAACACCTCAAGTATGAAAATTTAAAATTAGGAAATTCAAAGTCAAAGTTCTTCAAGCAGCATTAGCATGGTTGTATTGCAGAGATGATGTAATATTTTAAGTATTCATGAGATCAAAATATTTTGTCTCTGTTCCTTGGTCCAGGACCAGTATTTGGAAAAACATACTGTTTGGAAATAATTTGTTCTGCTCTGCCAAAAGTCAACAAGTCACGTAACAGTCCGTAAAATCATATTACTGTGATTACCATCTTCTTTTTCCATTTCAGTTTTGATGTGATTTTTGCAACCAGCATCTTCTGAATGGCTAGAGATGGAAATTAATACTTTTTATACCATTTCAAAACTGGTATTCCATTCATGTATAGGTATAAATTTGAGGTAGAAGTCAGTAAGATCATGTCAGAATTCAAAAGGAGAGAAAAAAGCAAGGTACTAATCAGAACAGCATGATTTTATGGTGTTACCTTATGCTCTGCTAGGGCTAGAAATTAATTATTTCTGTACCTGGTAAGATGGAATTCTAAAGCGAACATGACTTTGCAACCTAAATTTGCCCCTCTTGTGCATACGCATTTTGATAAAGTATATGATTGCATGATCACATACTTATTTTTTCCACAGGACTCCTGTCTGGCAGCTTTTAAACACTGTGTTTGCATTGTTTAGTGTGTCCCCTCCATACCTTATTTATTACACAATATTCAAACCCTGCTTTGAAGACAAGCACTATTAAGTTTCTTGTGGTTTTTCTCTGGTTTGCATCACTTTAGTGTCAGATTGCTTTGCTCGCTGCCCCTGCTTTGCAGCTGAGTTTGTTGGTGGTTTTATCCCCATTTTATAAATAAGGAACTGAAATACTGATAGAGCAAGGTAAAAAATGTTCAGTAATTTTGAGTGCCTTGCATGGTGACAATTTCCAGAGGGGTAGCCATGTTAGTCTGTGTACAGCAGAAACAACGAGAGTCCTGTGGCACCTTGAAGACTAACAAATTATCTGACGAAGTGGCTTGGAGTCCACGAAACCTTATGCCCGAGGAAATTTTTTAGTCTTTAAGGTGCCACAGGACTCTCGTTTCAGTAATTTTGAGTGCCTAATTTGAGATGACTAAGACCTGATTTTTCAGAGTACTTAGTATTATATAGCATTTTTTATTTTGAAGCAGAGCTTCTTCATATCAGACCCCAAGGTCTCAAGTTGGACACCGTGGAAGGATATACCAGGCATTTGCTGCCCCCTCCCCACCACTTTGGCACACCCTGTGCTAAGAAAGTGCCATGCTGGTAGGGAAAAGCAGCCAAGTTTAGACCTCCAAAGGTGTTTTAGCCTAGGGAGATGACTGATGATCAGCTGCAGGCAGAGCCAGCAAGAGTTGATCTGTCAGTTCTTCTAAGGAAGGAGGCTGGGCTCATTCAGTGCCCACCAGGACAGATTTAAAAGGCCTGGCTGTCAAGGCGAAGCCAGGATAGAGAGGGAAAACGGTCTCTGCCCTAGGCCAAGTAAACTGGCCTAGTCAGGGGCCCAGCCTGGACCACATTGGCCTTTGTTCTCTATGAAGAACTAGTGTTTACATTATGGAGTTTAATGCCCTGGTGGCTACTTTGAGTTAAGATTTAATTTTTCTCTTAACCACAGAAGGGAAATGGCCTGACCATCGACCTGGCTGGACGGGGGCTGGGCCAGAGAAGCCACAGACCATTGTGGAACCAGGACATGGGGGTGCTAGAGAGGAGGAGTCCCTGCAGTGCAGAATCCTGAGGTTTGTACAGGAAGTCTGATTGCAGCACGTCCTAGTCCCAGGCAATACGAGTGTGGTGTGTGTGTTCTGCAGAGGAGAGGAGCTGCTCCCTGCTTGTATCCCTGGGGGCAGCGAGCCTGTATTTTGTTTACACACACAGGCAGGGTGATTAAGATAAGAAACGGCTATTGATTAAATACATTTTGTTAGTCTTTAAAAATGCCATAGAACTCCTTTTTTGTTTTGGTTTCAGGCTGAAAGCTGTTAGATGAGCCTATGGACTGGAATCCCTGGAGCCCGAGAGAAGTGTTAAAGAGAGAATGCAGGGGACCAGGAAGAAACACAGCCATGCCCTTGAGCCAGCATTTCCCAACCTGTGTGCCACAATACATTGGTGTGCTGTCAGGCCCAAATAGGTGTGCCTGGGAATTTTCTGAAAAAGTACATGTGATAAGAGAGAGACTGGGGAGAAGAGGAGGAAGCTGCTTTCTGATTGGCCATCTGCCTCACTGCTGCACCTCTTCCCGTGGTGGAGCAACCAATCAGAGTTCAGTTTCCATCTCTTTCCTCCTCTCCTTCTGTTGACTCCTCTACCAGCTGCTAGCTGGGGGTGGGAAGAAGAGGGCTCTGGAGCTTGAGATGTGCCGCAGAAGAGAAAAGGTTGGGTCACACTACTCTGAGCCAAGGTTATATTCAGGAAAGAGGGAGACATGAGATACCTGTGCGTGGAGGCGCTGAGGACAGTAGACGTTTTACCTGATTAAGGACTGGAAGATTTTACCCTCCAGTTCTTCCCCTTTCCCCCACCCTCTAAGAGGAAGAGCTGCTGAGCACTCCTCTGCCTTTTTATTTCCCTTTCCTGCCTGCAGTGGGCCTAATATACCTCAAAAGATTAAATTTTTTTTCTCAACTTTAAAATGAGGAATTTTCTTGGTATTTGGCTTTAAATATTCTCCTATGAGAACTGCAACTCAGTCACTGTAATGTTGTGTTTAAGAACCTTCTGGAAAGTAACTAGCTTTTAAACAGAAGTGAGGGCAGTGTTGCCAACTCTCATGATGATTATTATTTTGCTTAAAGCCCTAGTTCCTGGAGTCAAGTGGGTATGTTATTTTTTTAGCCTTCATTCTTCTAGGAAAAGTAAATATCTCGCTAGCCCTTGTGACTGTGGAGAAAGCTTCAAAATGTGACCTCAATACAGCCTAAAGGCTCAAAAAGCAGAAAGGAAATAAACAGCAAATGTAGCATTTTTACATAAGCTCATAATTTTTGGTGAGCCTGACTGATGATTTCTGATTATTTGGGGTTGGCAATACTGTGAAAGTGACTTAAAAAGGTCAGTTTCATTCCTGTTTAAAGTCAGTTTCTAGTCTATTATTTTGTAGTATGGTAACGGCCTCTGTAACTCCAGGCAGGTGTATAGGAGAAATGTTTTGATAAAATGTATAGGTAGCTGATAGTTCCTTGGGTTGATTAGGGGTTATCTCAAAGTTTATATCACAACCCTTAATATTATAAACATTACACATACACACAAAAATTAACATTCGAATCATGGAAAACATCAAAGTATTAGTTTAAAACAAACTGATTGCAATGGCCTCTTAAACATATCCATATCTGATTCTACTATTACTATAGTAGAATAATTGGAATTGGTTCTTTGCAAATTATATTAATTTACCACTACTATTATTCAAATATATGTGGACCTTCATAGATATCACCGGTGCATGTGTACCCCAAGCCTACTTGTCATGTGCAGGCATATATATTTACCTTATTATAACCAATCTCCCCTTTGTGAAACCCCCTTGGTAGATCTATGTGCATCAATAATTAATTATTTACAATAAGGTCCAGTGGGATTAATGCATATACTCAATCTTCAGAAGTCTGAACTATATAGTTAGAATGTATGTGGGGATCTTTGATTGTTTGGGGTCATAGCGGAAGTTTAATGTGAGGCACCAATTCTGATGTGCCACTTCAAATTAAGTTTCTTGCAAACACTCACTTTAACTCAGGGGTTTGGTCTTGAAAACTTTATCTTAGAATGCTGCTAGCGACGTTTAACCATAATTGCGACTGAGCACAGGCCAGTGCTAACAAAAGTATTTTGTTCTAAGGTTGCTATCACTTCTACTAAGGCTTTATTATCCATTGCTGTGTATTATACCATTGGGAAAGTATATGAGGAAGTTGGTAACCAAAGGTGCTTAACTGAGTCGGAGAAGTGATAAGCGATTGGTTTAAGGATGCCATATTTTGACCTATATGACTGATTTTAACTGCCATTTGCTTTGCATCCACGGTGTTCATTGTGCCTAACGCTGTGCTCTCTGCACCAAAGACTTTTGCTATTAAATCTTGTTTTGCTTTTACTAGAATGCTGTTTAAACAGGCCTCCTGTCCTTGCATTAAAGTTTCTTCAAACCTGGCACACTTCTTCTGGATTAATGTGGCAAAAATTGGCAAAAACATGCTCACCTCTTTTAAAGAATAAAGCAAGTTGTTAAGTACCAATCATTTATTTTGCTCTTATACCACCACTCCTTCTGTTTGATAAGTGTAATGGTGCGACATCCCTTGAACTGGTGCTCCTTGCTTTGACCCATATACTCCAACTGTATTCCAGTTACCTGAGTGCCTTCTGTCAATTATTATATTTACAAACTCTGTAAACTGATTATGAATGATACATTTTTTAATCTCTGTACAACATGCATCAACACCATCTAAAACATCTATCTACTTGGGGTTGACAGCTTGTATTTACCAAATATGTGTAGGTTGCGGTGTGAAAACCTGCCAGACTTTGTTGCCTAACATACAAGATTACCTGAACTAAACCTTTTACTTATTAGGGAATATCTGAGGAAATGGGCACATTTGTTGGATCCATTTAGTTTATGTGGGTCTGTGCATGACTAATTGTTTATCATCAATTTCCCATTTACCAATTTTTTTTTTTATTAATAGAGATGAAGATCCATATTTTTTTTTTTTTGAGTTTGGGAATTGTGTTATAGGTACCACCAACATCATGGTCCTTCTCCCCTTTTCTTGTCACACCAAATGGCCTTGATCTTTCTTGGTGAAGGCATAGACCCTAATATGCCCCAAATAGATATATGCCTGTATGTTGCTTAACTTTGCTTCAGATCATTTTACAATAGTCATGTTTTCCAGCCTTTATGAGCAATGCGTCAGATATATTTACATACAAAGACCATCATATTTGCAAAGAAGGTTGATTGATGAGGCCTTTCCTAAGAATAAACAAACGGAACAGAAATTCAGTATAACAATATTTCCCCATACCTGTTTAGGTAGTACCCCCTTTCCCACTCTTTAATTGAATGAACTGAAACCACTTGAAGGTTTTCTGTCTTTCTCCTTTTACTTTCAGTTGATGCACACATGGGCTTGCTTTGTTTACAATGGGCCCTGGCCCAACCCATTGGGACTTAATATGTGGTCTTTGTCTGAAAAGAACCGGTGAAGGACCCTGTAAACTGATTGGGGACTGTCCAGGAGAGACATTCAGGCCCAGGCTCAGAGGAAGGCCAGAGCTCTGACTGTTCTGGTACAGGAGATTCCTAGCTGCCAGAGTCCGAGATGGTTTAGTGATTCCCACGGCTGCTCACATCATCACCCAGCCCCCAGGCAGGGTGGGGCAGGCAAAGGAAGTCTGTAGCCCCAGGCCTGTAAGGCCCAGGCAAAGAGAACAACCGCTTAACACCCGTAGAGGCTGCAGGTCAGGAGAGTACAAGCAATTCAGGTGGTTAGAGAGGGGGAAAGGGGACCCGGGACCACCTGACTCCACTGTGTCCCATCCCAGTGCACTAGTAGTGGCAGAGGGGTCTGGCACTGGGTCAGCGGCACTCCAGCTATAATGTAATGACCCTTCTGTATGAGCATGCTCAGCTGGGCTTGATTCAGCTACGACTGGGCTACTTCCTCCCACCCCAAGCCCAGGTTCTTGCATCAAGGAGTTGTCCTTAGAATCTGAAGGGGAGATAGCAAGTGGCAGCCCAGCCAGTCCCTTACTGTCCACCGGTGGCAGGTCCAGGAATTCCTCAGGCCCTCAGCAGATGGAAGATCCACCAGGTCACAGGGGCCCAGTGGTTCCTTGGGTGTACAGGTTCCAATGGCTCTGGCAGGTGCCTGGCGATGGGGAGCTTGTCCTAGACATGACAGGCCTTGAGAATTCCTTCCCATTTGTACTATTTGGGTAGCCCTTCCCAGTCAGTAGGGCCGGGTAGGCTTGGCAAGCCCTTGGGACTCCTGTCAGGTGAGGGTGGGAGCAGCCTGGTAGCAGGGCCTAGGTCTAGCCCTGACCACACTCTACGGAAGGAGGCATCCTTTCCCTGTGGCAGCTTGTCCTCAATTGAGCTGCTGGGCTGGCCTTTTATACTTCCCCTTCCTGTCTGGGCCACACTCCTCTGCTTTTCCGGGGCCTGAATCCTGCAATGTTTGGGTCTCTCCAGAAGGAGCATTCAGGCTCTGAGGAAGGACACAATGTCTTGTTCAACTTCCGTCAAGTCCAGTTCCCGGTCTCCGGAGTTGGTCTGAGCCCTACCCCTAAGCAGGACAAAGTGTCTGTGTTGATATGGTCCTTACCTGCCTGGAGTTGGATGGTAAACACAAAGCATTGTAAGGCCAGGTACCAGTGCATCACCTGGGCACCGGTTTCTTTCATTTGTTGGAGACACCAATGCATGGCACGTGGTCGGAAATGATCATGAGAAGGTAGTAATGTAGAGCTTCTATCACCCACTTCATGGCCAGTGCCTCTTTCTCAATTGTTGCATATTTCTGCTCACTCAGAAATAGCTTGTGACTGATGAAGAATATCGGGAACTCCTCTCCATTGATGTTCTGAGTGAGGACCACCTCCAGTCCAACTGCTGAAGTATATTACTGCACCAGGAAGATGTGAGTGTGACCCAGGCCTCCTGGGATAACTATCTGAAAATGCAAAGATCAGAGCAAGCTGCAAAAATGAGAGCCAAACTCTAAACACTGATGGGTACCACTGAAGCTGGACTCCTGATCAGTAACAAACTATGCTTCTGATTCCTCAAATCAGTTATCAAGAAGCATAAGAGAGGGAAGAAGAAGCCCTGAGAAGGAGGCGAAGGAGATCTCCTTGCTGAAGAAGCAAGGGAGAGAGCAAACCTTGGGGAGAGTGAATTGCTGACTGTGTGTGCTTGTGTCTTTTTTTCCCCACAGGTGATTTCTGTGAATTGTCAGTTACTGTGTGAGTTGGGATTGTGATTGTGTGATTGTCTGGGGGCTGTTTGTACCATTGTTCTCTGCTCAGCCCTGATCAGCTCAATCAGCCTTGCGATCACTCTTCCCCTGTGT
Organism: Pelusios castaneus; assembly: GCA_007922175.1. NCBI lineage: Eukaryota > Metazoa > Chordata > Testudines > Pelomedusidae > Pelusios > Pelusios castaneus. Next base: position 4,070,725 of record ML685779.1, read on the forward strand.
GCTTAGCGAGGGGCAAGGGCTGACCTAGGCAGAAAAGGCCTTAAAAGTCAGTGGCTGAGCGACCAGGGGGAGCTTGCGAACAGGGACTGCAAACGGGAGTTTGAGAGGGAGTTGGTGGGAAGTTTGTGTTTTGCGTAGCTACTGTGGTGAAGAAGAGCCGCACCACTTCTGTCAGCACTGCTTCTGTCTCCTCCACCTGTGCCTGTATCCAGACAGACATACTGACCGTGGATATCTCTACCCAGATCCTGGTGTGGACTTGCAAGGACTGTGGCCTGCATTTCCCACTCTCAGATGGTCAGGCTGGGGAGATCATTCAATGTGACAAGTGTCTCCTGGTGGAATCTCTCAGGAAGCAGGTGGGGGAGTTACAGGAGGAGGTGGCCAGGCTCAGGAGTATCCATGCCCTGGAGAAGTTCCTGGATAGCATCCATGAGGAAACATGCAAGGATGAAGAAACTATCCAGAGGCAAAAGACTGCTGCCACACCCTCGGAGAAGGATGAGATGGCTCAAGCAGAGGGTGGACACTGGCAGCTGGTTACTTTTGGCAGCAGACAGTGCTCCACCCCTGCTCCCATCCCACCCTCCGTTGTGGTAAAGAACCGCTACGCAGCACTACAGACGGGAGATGAGGTGGAAGAGGAGAAGCCATGCACCCCCGAGGTTGGGAGGATCACAACCATCACACCCAGGAGAAAACGTTGGGTTGTGGTGGTTGGGGACTCTCTTCTGAGCGGGATGGAGGCACCCATCTGTCACCCAGACAAGGCCTCTCGGGAGGTATGCTGCCTGCCAGGGGCCCATATCCAAGATGTTACGGAGGGATTGTCGAGAATCATCCGTCCCTCTGACTACTACCCCATGCTACTCATCCATGTGGGAACCAATGATACTGTGAGAGGTGAACTTCTGCAGATCAAAGGTGACTACAGGGCTCTGGGAGCACGGAGGCAGGAGTTCGGTGCACAGGTGGTGTTCTCCTCGATCCTTCTGGTCAAGGGTAGGGGCCCGAGCAGAGACAGATGCATCCTGGAGGTGAATGCCTGGCTGCGGAGATGGTGTTACCAGGAGGGCTTTGGCTTCCTCAACCATGGGGTGCTGTTTCAGGAAGAAGGACTGCTAGGCAGAGATGGACTCCACCTATCCAGGAAGGGGACGAGCGTATTTGGAAGCAGACTGGCTAACCTAGTGAGAAGGGCTTTAAACTAGGTTTGAAGGGGGAAGGTGACCAAAGCCCACAGGTAAGTGAAACTGAGGGAGACCTGGGGGAAGGGATGGAACTTGGGGGGTGCTGGGGCTGTAACAGCAGGAATAAAAGAGAGGATAGTTGGAACTGGGGGAGGGGGGGAAATAAAATAATTGTTTTTTATTTCCTAATGAAGTCATAATACCTCAGGCGAGTGGGGAAGGAGGACACCGGGAGAAATTGCAAGGAGGAAGATGCGATAGGAGGGAGAATCGACAGGGCAAAGTAGGGCAATGGGCTCGGTATCTTAGGTGCCTGTACACAAATGCGAGGAGCCTGGGAAACAAGCAGGAAGAATTGGTAGTACTGGCGCAGACAAGGAACTATGATATAATTGGAATAACAGAAACGTGGTGGGATAACTTGCATGACTGGAGCATTGCCATGGATGGATATAAATTGTTCAGGAAGGACAGGCAGGGAAGAAGGGGGGGAGGAGTAGTGCTATATGTGAAAGAGCTGTATGACTGCTCAGAGCTCCACTATGAAAGTGGAAACAAGATGGTTGAAAGTCTGTGGGTTAAGTTTAGGGGAGAATGCAACAAGAGGGAGATTGTGGTGGGTGTCTGCTACAGACCACCAGACCAGAAAAAGGAAGTGCATGAGGCGTTCTATGGACAACTAACAGAAGTTTTCAGATCATCGCAGGCCCTGGTTCTTCTGGGTGACTTCAATTATCCTGACATCTGCTGGGAAGATAATACAGCAGTGCACAGGCAATCCAGGAAGTTTTTGGAGAATATTGAGGACAACTTCCTAGTACAAATGCTGGAGGAGCCAACTAGGGGCCTTGCACCTCTAGACCTATTGTCCACAAACAGAGAAGAATTGATCGGGTGAAGTAAATTGAAGTAAATGGCAACCTGGGCAGCAGCGACCATGAGATGGTAGAGTTCAGGATCCTGATCAATGGAAGGAAGGAAAGAAGCAGAACACACACCCTGGACTTCAGAAAAGCAGATTTTGGCTCCCTTAGGGAGCTGATGGGCAGGATCCCTTGGGAGGCTGATCTGAAGGGGAAAGGTGTCCAAGACAGCTGGCTGTATTTTAAAGAAACCCTGTTAAAGGCACAGGAAGATAACATTCCGATGTGTAGAAATAACAGCAAATGTGGACGGCGACCAGCGTGGCTTAGCAGGGAACTCTGCAGGGAGCTGAAACATAAAAGGGAAGCTTACAAGAAGTGGAAGCTTGGACAGATGACAAGGGAGACGTATAAAGATATTGCTTGGGACTGCAGGGATAAAATCAGAAAGGCCAAAGGACAATTGGAGTTGCAACTAGCAAGAGATGTGAAGGATAATAGAAAGGGGTTCTATAAGTATATCAGCAACAAGAAAAGGATCAGGGGTGGTGTAGGTCCCTTACTGAATGGGGCAGGCATCCTCGTGGTGGATGATGCGGAAAAGGCTGAAGTACACAATGCTTTTTTTACTTCAGTCTTCACAGGGAGGGCCAGCTCCCAGGCTACTACACAGGGTAACGCGGAATGGAGAGAAGAGCGGCCCTCGGTGATGGAAAGTCAGGTTAGGGAACACTTAAAGAAATTGGATGTGCACAAGTCCATGGGGCCGGATGAACTGCATCCGAGGGTGCTGAGGGAGTTGGGGGAAGTGATTTCAGAGCCGCTGGCCCTTGTCTTTGAGAAATCGTGGCAAAAGGGGGAGGTCCTGGAGGAGTGGAAAAAGGCAAATATAGTACCTATCTTTAAGAAAGGGAAAAAGGAGGATCCGGGGAACTATAGACCAGTCAGCCTCACCTCAATCCTTGGGAAAATCATGGAGCAGGTCCTCAAAGAATCCATCCTGAAACACTTGGAGGAAAATAGAGTGATCAGGAACAGTCAACATGGATTCACCAAGGGCAAATCGTGCCTGACCAACCTGATTTCCTTCTATGATGAGATGACTGGTTTTGTGGATGTGGGAAGAGCCGTTGACGTGGTATACCTTGACTTTAGCAAGGCTTTTGATATGGTTTCCCACAGCTTTCTCGTCGGCAAGTTAAGGAAATATGGGTTGGATGAGTGGACCGTAAGGTGGATCGAAAACTGGCTAGATCGACGGACTCAGCGGGTAGGAATCAATGGCTCGATGTCTGGTTGGCAACCGGTAACGAGTGGAGTGCCCCAGGGGTCAGTCCTGGGGCCGGTTCTATTCAACATCTTCATTAATGATCTTGATGATGGAATAGACTGCGTGCTTAGTAAGTTCGCAGATGAGACCAAGTTGGGGGGAATGGTAGATACTCTGGAGGGCAGGGACAGGATCCAGGGAGACTTGGACAAATTGGAACACTGGGCCGAAAGAAACCTCATGAGGTTCAACAAAGACAAGTGCAAAGTCCTGCACTTAGGACGAAAAAGTCCCATGCACTGCTACAGGCTGGGAACCGATCAGCTAAGTAGCAGCGCTGCAGAAAAGGACCTGGGGGTTATGGTGGATGGGAAGATGAATATGAGCCAACAGTGTGCCCTTGTTGCCAAAAAGGCCAATGACATATTAGGCTGCATCAGTAGGAGTATTGCCAGCAGATCGAGGGATGTGTTAATTCCCCTCTATTCGACACTGGTCAGGCCGCATCTGGAATACTGTGTCCAGTTTTGGGCTCCCCACTACAGAAAGGATGTGGATAAATTAGAAAGAGTCCAGCGGAGGGCAACAAAAATGATTAGGGGGCTGGGGCACATGACTTATGAGGAGAGACTGAAGGAACTAGGCTTATTTAGTCTACAGAAGAGAAGACTGAGGGGAGATTTGATAGCAACCTTCAACTACTTGAAGGGGTGCTCCAAAGAAGAGGGAGCTAGGCTGTTCTCGAGGGTAACAGAGCACAGAACAAGGAGCCCTGGTTTCAAATTACAGCTGGGGAGGTCAAGGTTGGATATTAGGAAAAACTTTCTCCCTAAGAGGGTGGTGAAGCATTGGAATGGGCTACCTAGGAAGGTGGTAGAATCTCCATCTTTGGAGATTTTTAAGGCCTGGTTAGACAAAACCCTGGCTGGGGTGATTTAGTGGGAGTGGTCCTGCTTTTTAGCAGGGGGTTGGACTAGATGACCTCGTGAGGTCCCTTCCAACCCTATTATTCTATGATTGTATAACAAAATACAAATAGCCCCCTTTACTGCATTCCAGCCCCTGGTTCCCAAATAGCCATTGGATTTAGTAAAGAGACAAGTTGCTTAAAACCCTATACTCTTTTCTCCTGATCCCAAAGGGCCAAGCCAAATTACACAGAACAATACAGGTTTGGATCTTACCTAAAATACCACACTGCCAGCCAATCCTTTCATAACTAAAACTAAAGGTTTATTATAAAAAAGGAAAGAAACAAAATATGAGACATGCTAAAGGGCTAAAGTGAATCGTATACATACAATGATTTAGAGTCCATGTAAAACAAGTCCTTGGAAGAATTTGGAATTTTACAGGCTTGTTCAGTTCCTCTGGTACATACCCAGCACCTGGGTGGACCTCAGTCCTTTGTTCAGTTTCAAATGACTATATCCAGAGATAGGTGTTGGTTTAAGATTGAAGACAAAATGGAGTTGGGTGCCTCCTCCATGTTAGAGTTGAGTCACATAGCTAGTGCGGGCAACTCATTGAGCAAGTTTCTCCCTAGGCCCATTGTACCTCTGGTTTCCTTAATGAGCCACTGAAGAGACAATGGCTGTAGCCATCCTGCCTGGGGAATTCCCCAGAATCATATAAGTTGAAATACAGATATAACAAACACATTCATAACTTCTAATAAAGATATGACACCTAATACATATACACTATAATCATTCTCAGCAAAACCTAACCTTTCTATTGGTACCAACCATGGCATACCTCATATGGATTATTACAGTTATGAAATATTGATATGAAATAGTATCATAAATGGTCCCCCTAAATCTGGACAGCATCACAGTGAGTAAAGGTGTGGCTGTAAAGGATGGTTTCCCGATAAAGTATGCCTTTTGGTAATATGAATGCTCTGCCACATTCTGGTGTCCACCAGACACAGATTGTCTGGTCTCTCGTGAGCAAGTCTGTAGGGGGGCAATGATGATGGCAAAATGGGGCATGAATCACTGGTAGTACCCTGCTAAGCCCAGAAACTGCCACACTTGCTTCTTCATAGCTGGCTGGGGATATTCCTGGAGGACTTGCATTTTCCCAGTTAGGAATCAAAGGGTTCCCCAATTCAGGGTGTACCTGAGATAGGTGGTTTCCCACCACCTGATGTGGCAACTTTGGGGCAGCTGTGCAACAGTTCAAAGGGGGAAAATTGTGTGGAGGCCTGAGGTATCTCCCATATTGCCAAGAGTAACGGTGGGATCAGCTGGTCCCACCTCCGTAGATCTGCTGGGGTGAACTTGCGTAACATGTTCCTAAGAGTTCTGTTTAACCTCTTGACCAAACCATTGGTCTGAGGGTGATAAACTGAGGTCTGGAGCTTCCAGATCCCTAAGATGTCATAGACCTCCTGGAGAAGCTGGGAGGTGAAATTAGTCCCTTCGTCGATGAGGAGTTCCCAAGACAATGCCACCCTTGCGAAGACCTTTATAAGCTCCCGTGTAAGCTGTGGCATTCTTCAGGGGTATGGCCTCTGGAAGTAGTGGCATAGTCCATCAGGACAAGTAGATTGTGGTACCCTGCTACACTTTTCTCCAGAGGTCCAACCAGGTCTATGGTCACCCTCTTGAATGGGGTCCTGATCACTGGGAAAGGCACTAGGAGGGCCGACGGTGTGCCAGCCAGTGCAGCTCGTTGAAACTCTGGGCAGGAAGCACAATAGTCCTGTACATCGCGATGCACCCCTGGCCAGTAGAAGTGGGCCAGAACCCAGGCCAAGGTCTTGGTGAGGCCCAGGTGGCCTGCAGCCAGGATGTCATGGGCCAACCACAGCACGGATCTCCAATGGACTCGAGGCACTACCAACTGGGCCTGGGGTTCTCCAGTCCAGAGGTCTCTCTCAGCTCAGAACAGCCAGTTTCTCTCTCAACTCAAACCACAGTTCTGGGGACCCAGGGATCATTGGGAGCGCTGGTGAGGGAGCAGGAAGACCAGCCAAAAGAGGTGTGTCCACTAGGGTGATGCACCAGCAACTCAAATTGGGTGCTGGAGGGAAGAGACCAATAGATGATCTTGACCAATTCGTGAAGTGGTGGACTGACCATCAGCAGCAGCAGTGGTTGGCCCAGTTGCAACAGCAGCTGCTACATGAACTGGGTGAGCAACAACAGTTGACCCGCAAGCTGGGGGCCTAACAGCAGGAGCTAGAGCAGCAGAATGCATAACAATTGGCTGCCCTGCTGACAGGGCCCACCAGCTCTGCTATCACCAGTGGCTGACCCACTGTCCCAGTCCCACTACCACTGTGACTCACAAAGTTGGGCCCAGACAACAGCCCTGAGCTGTTCCTGACAACCTTCGAATGCGTGGCCTCCATTTCATGTTGGACCCCAGACTAATGGGCCATCCTCCTGGCTACAGGGGCTCCTCAGGCGGCCTAAAGGGCCCTCTTGGTTGGTGAAGCATGCGACTCCTGGGCTGTGAAGGCTGCCATCCTTGACGTATTGGCTATCAGCTCTGAAACTTTCTGACACCAGTTTTGGGGGAAGACATAAACCCCGGGAGCACATCCCTGGGCTGTAGCCCAGGAGCTCAAAAATGGCTGTTGGTGCTGTCTCCAGCTGTACCAATCCTCCACAGAAGACCTGGCAGAGCAGATTATCCTGGAGCAATTCTTATACATCTTGGCTGCCTAGGGACGGACATGGGTGATGAGACATTGCCCTGCTACTCTGAATGAGGCAGTGAATCTGATGGAGGATTTCTTGGTGACTTAAGAACCCCACTGCTCCAACCAGCCCCATTCCTATGGGGTCTGGCCACCCAAAACCCTGTGAGTCACTCAACCTGGATGCCTGGATATAGCTGGCCTCAAGTCCGGACAGTTCTGGGGAACCAGGAATCATGGGGAGCACTGGTGAGGGAGCAGGAAGACCAGCCACAAGAGGTCCCAGTGCAGAGTCAGGTGTTAGGTGGCATGTGAGATATCTGAGTGTGTAAATAAAGCTGGTCTCCCTCATTCCTAGGGTATGAAAAAAGATGCATTTTTGCACTTGTGTAACTCAAAAATATGTTCATTTTGCAATTTCAGTCTTGAGCCCTGGGCCTGCAATGAACTCGGTGTATGCAGAGTCCTGGGCCCTTACATCACCCTACTGAAGTCAGTGGGACCCTGCGTGGGTGTAGGCCTCCTTCCATGTGGAACTCTTTACAGGATCAGGGGCCTTGGCATGAAGACATTAGGGCTGGTCAAATCAAATAGTTTATTTCCATTGAAACATGAATGCTCAAAAGATATTTGTCTGGCAGCAGTGCGATGGGCAAAAACTAGTTCCACTGAGTCTGAGTCCCCAGCATGAAAAGAGGGCTGATGGACAGCTGCTGGAATGGGAGGAGCTTTTCTGATCCAACTGATGCAGCGTAAATGGGTGACGTGTTGGCTACCTAGCCTCTGAAGATGTTAGAATAGGACTGTCAGTCACTGTCATTTACATAAACTTTCAGAAGATCAGGAAGACAAATTTTAATTTGCTTATTACTAACAAAAATATTATAATCAAATTCCAAAGGGGTAGCCATGGTAGTCTATTGTAGAAAGACAACAGAGTCCTGTGGCACTTTTAAAGACTAACAGATTTATTTATCGCATGAGCTTTCGTGGGAGAAAATCCCACTTTGTCAGAATATTAAATATAAAAATATTATAGAAACTACATGGCATCTTCAAAAGTGGAAAATTCTTACCCCAGCCCATTTACTCAGGCTACGCACAAGTTGTTGGCCTAGAAGAGGTAACTGGATATGTTGTATATAACAGCCAGTGCAAATTTGTCCTAGGTTACTCTGTGGACCAGGCTTGCCAGATACATTATCAATCAAAAATTTGTGCTGACAAGATTGCTATTTTATCCAATTATTTTCTTTTTTGGACAATTAGGTTTTTTTGTTTGGAGGGCAATATTTTTTTCATAGATACCTGAAGCTAATGTTAGTATCCCATTGTATTCATTTCAACACTCACGTCATCGTTCAGTCAAACTATTGTGTATACGTGCTCATTATTTTTATAGTAAGAATTCAAATACGTTCAGTAAACACAGAACTGTATCATCAGTTTCATTGTTCTCCAGTTTGAAAAGTAGAAAGTACTGTGTGTCACTCATAAAGGCAGGTCTTTTAAGATAGTATAGATATATATAGAGAGAGGGTAGTCTAATTTCCACAATATGCCATTTAAATTAGAAATGAATGAATGGAATTCCTTTTCCACAATAATGGCATCATATTTAAAGACAGATATATTAATCATTTCCTTTAAATCTAAAAAGGAACTTTGAAATCCCACAGGCAACTTATTAAAAGCAAGACATTTCCCATGCAGCCAGACAAGAGCTGTAGCCAATTTCACATAACCAGTTCTTTCAAAAGAATATACCAAGATTCATAAGCAAACACCTTCATTAAAAACTGTTCAGGTTGCAAATATGTTTCTGCATCCAGCTAATACTTTAAAAAGCCCACCATATTACTTTTTCTTTAGTAAAATTAAAGAAACCTCTTTAAAACCCCAACATTATAAGGTCTGGAATGAACAGTTAATCTCAACAATCTCCCACGGCCATGTCATCTATCACTCACTCGCACCCCATCTGACTAGCATCACCCACCCAAATTTAACTTTGCCTCCTAAAATTTGAAAAAATATAACAGAGGTCAAAATACAAATTACCAGTAGATTATACTATCCTGCTATTTTATTCAATGGACCAGTTTTCAATAGTATCCTATTAATCTGTTATTTTGCTTTTTGAGCAGATGGAAAACATCTTTGGAAGATCTCTGCCTTAGCTTGTGTAATTTACACAGTCCAACTGATGAGTTACTGGGTATCCCAGACTTTCAGGGTCTGCAACTCTGGGACAGCTTGCCATGCATACTGCCAGGCCTTTATTTCTTTTCATGGAGAATGTCTAATTTTGGTTTTCATTCCTAATCAGAATAAAACCAGATTACAAATGTCAAAATTCTCTGCAAAAAGGAATTACCTTTCTCCATTCCACTCTAGGTCTAGGGAGATGACAGGCACACCGTTCTGTAAGAAGGGAAAGGGAAACTTGGCACTGAATTTGCCAGTGTGATGACGTGATCCATCCGTTGCTTTCTCTAGTTTTCTTCATCTTTTCCCTTTTAGGCCTAACATTGAAGCTACTGGAGGTGCTTCTCCCCAGGTTGGCAGTTTTCTTTGGAAGAGATACAGGTGGCTCCATATATATTAATTGAAGATTTTCTTAGGCAGTTGGTTGCCTATGGACCTTCTCCTGATCCTGTTCAGCAGATGTCATCCCATTGACTTTAGTGGGAACAGGAGCAGGTTCTAAAGCAACACATTCTTAGAATATTGAGAGAGAGAGAGAGAGAGAGAGAGAGAGAGAGAGAGAGAGAGAGAGGAGAAGGGGGTTTGCTGTTCCTAGATACATGAAGAATAGAGGAGAGTGATATGCAGATAGAGACATGCACTTTCAAGTTAAAACACATTAAACAAACAAACAAACAAAAAAACCCCAAAGAGTGGCTCATAACTCTCTTTAACCTTCACTGTTTTATGAAGTAAAATCAGTAGCACCAGTAACACTAAGATTTACTGAGATTGTCCTTGTATTTGGGAAAATTCTTTTTCTAGCTGTTTTTCTGTTTGTCATAAACCAAAATTATTTTCCTTGATTCCATCTTGCTGATTTTAGTTTCTTATTTGGATTTTGGTCTCTCAAAATATTCCCATTACCATCTTAGGAACTTCCAACCTATACCTTTTTCTTCTCTGTGCCAGCCTCAATTTTTTAATTCATGATTTTTAATATATAGCTTGATCATTGTAACTCCTTGTTTTCTAAACTTTCTGCTCAGTCCAGCTGATCACTAGTTTATCCAGGATACAGCAATGAAGCTGCTCCTGGGACTAAGCCATCTCAGTATCTTATGCCTGTTTTGAAATCATCCATTTGCACAGAGTTTCAAATGTCCTTGCTACATGCAGTACTAGAGTAGCTTTTTGAGCATAAATACAATAAGATTGTGGCATACTCTACACTTGTTAATTTAAGTCGACTTAGCTAAGTCGACTTAACATGTCTACACTTACATTTTATGTCAACTTTGAGGGGATCCTACAAAGTCGACCTAGAGCGTTCACACTGGACGCCTAGGTCGACTTGTAGGGGCTAGGTGGACCTGGGACTGGTCCACAGTGGCAGGGGGGCACCCCTTGCCAAGTGCCAGGGGGCTCACCCTTTGCCCCATTGTACATGGGTACAGTGGGGCAAAGGGGGACAGGGACCCTGGCAGGGCATAGGGGCAGGGTGGGCAGGGCTCTGCCCTGCCCTGTGGGGGGGGTCATGCCACACTCTCCCTGTGCCAGCCACCCTGGCAGGGAGGGCAGTGGAGAAGTCCTGGAGAGCTCTAAGTCAACTTAGAGTCGACTTAGGGCTACTTCACGTCTACAGTGGCTTAAGTCGACTTTAGAAAGCCAAAAGTCGACTTAAAACTAGGTTTTATTAAGTCAACTTAAGCAGCTGCTTAAGTCGACTTAAGGAAAAGTTAAGTCGACTTAAGGATAGTGTAGTGTAGATGCAGAGTAAATTAAATCGACTTAAGCAAGCTTAAATTGACTTAATTTACAAGTATAGGCACACCCTCAGATACTACTGTGACAGAGGCTGTACAGGCAAATATGGCTTGGGTGAGAGAAAATAATGAGTTTGCTGCTTCTTGGAAAAGGGATAACGATAGATTAATGCTGTGGATGTTAAAAACAATGTTTGATGGAGAAAGATTCTACTGAAAAATCAGAAGCTTTGGGGAAGACAGAAGACTGGGCTGCGTGTGTTCAGAGAATCAAATCTGTTATTTAGAGATGATAAAAACTAAGCTGCGGCATACTGTTTATTTGACTCTACACAACAATACTATCCCAGATGGTTTCTGGTGCAATAGTCGGATGGTGTATTTTGGATCCTGTTTGCAGAGTAGGCTTAGCAGTTAGAGGGAATGATGATCACAGCATTGTCTTGAGTATATTATCAATTCTGTGTCTGAGTTACCTTGCTATCATTCATCATGGCAGATCTATTGTATTTTCTTTCCTTAGATGAATAATTTCTTACTTTGCCATGTAATGGTAAATTTCTGTCTTTTCAGATCACCAAGTGCAGTTGTTTCAAATAACTGCAAGTCAAGACTGGCCCAGCTATTTGTAGGAGTTTAAGTGTCAGATAAGAAGGTATTCAAAAAGAGTGAGGGGAGAGTGCCAGTCAGCCATATTTATCACATTTACCACACATCAATGATATGGTTTCTCTTTAGAATTAATTTCTCCTGGGCTTCAAATTTACAAGCCTTCATGTTTTTGTATCTTTTTACAACTATCTTAATTTGTGCAACAAATGAATGTCCAAAAATTTTCTTTTATTTTTTCTTTCTGTGACACCAAAGCTATATTAGGAGGAGGTTCTGGCTTTTATTGTATAGCCACAGAACAATTCTTTTATACGTTCCTGGCCTTGCATTGCTTTGTCATCCTTAAGAAGGGCAGCTGAGACCATTTCCTTTTACACTCAAAAGTGTTTTTTTGTATATGGCTCAGCCTGCAGGGGATGCTACAACTCAGGCAGTTGGCACCTTTCTCTGGAGATTTAGTGAGGCAATTTCACAAAGCACTTAGCCTGCAGCTAGGGCTTCTGCTGTCATGGGAAAAAACCTTAGAGTACAGAGATTTTAGATAGAAACTTTACATCTAGTCTGAACAGTTTGACTGCTATGTTGAAGTCAAACAGATGTCTCTGGAAAGCTATCCAGTTTATGTTTAAAAAAAATATGAAAAGATGTGTTTGCTTTAGTGTTAGAGCTACAAAATGTCAAATATACACATTTCAAGTAAATACAAATAAATTCCACTATCGCTTGTGAGTCTAGCAGAAACTAATTCCTTAGTAAAATGGGGGGGAGGGGGAAGATAGTTACAGGCTAAGTGAATAGAAAAATGTGACAAATGATTACCTTGGACATTTTGGTGTGAATAATGAACATGAACTTGCTACAGAATATATTTGACCCTTTCTCCTGTGTGTAATTAATTTCAGAACTGCTGTTAGCAAGTTTGTTAGCTCTGTTTTGTTAAACTCTCCTAATATACATATTTTCTGAGTTGTGATCAGGCATTATTCCCAGGGGCTCTCCAAGAAAGGAAGTAAAGAATGTTCTTTTCAAAAGCATGAAATGGGAAAATGTTTAGAGCTATTTATAGTAAGACTCAGGCTGTGGAAATCCCAGACATTATCATCTATTTATAGATATTCTTTGGGTTAAAAGGATAAAGCCAGAAATTTTATTGAAAAATCAATATATGCTTTTATCCACCAATTAAACTAATAAAATTTGGTTTGGTTTTTTTGGGGGGGTGTGGGGGTGGGGAGGTGGAGAGAGGGGAAACCATCATTTGCAAACATTTGTGATAACTAAAAACAAGAACTTTAAAAACCAGAGAATTACAACAATTGTGGTGGTCTGCAGTGTAGTATATTGGGTTGCCATAGTAATAGATGGTGGGTTGCCATAGTAATATATATAGGTAAAACCAGTCTGACTAGTTTTTTGCTTTTCTTAGTTCTGTCTGAATAATGCCACACATTTTGGGCTTCTCATTGTGTGACTGTTTCTAACACCTTTTGGAGATAAGGACCCTATATAACAAGCAGAGCAAACATACACTTTACATTTGGAAAGCACCATCTTTTTTTTCCATATTGATGGAGGGTCCCATCCTCTGAGGGGCTGAGCACCATGAGCTCCTGTTGACTTCACTAGGAGTTGAGGCTGATCAGCTCCTTGAAAGATCAAGGCTTAAGTGGCTTCAGTTCTCCATAATAACTACAATAATTACTTGATGGATGCTTTTTGCTTCAGGATTTTCATACCAACTGCTACAAAAAATCCACATAATAGGTGAACTGCCAACACTGAGTTATCATGAACTGAGTCATCCCAGCAAAATTACCTGAACAATTATTAGTGAACAACCAGCTATTTTATTGTAGAGTTGCATATGTCAAACATGCTTTCTCTGCTTAAATCTTTCTTTAGAACTTTTTCCAGGAGGCCTTTTAATTGGTGGTTTCATAGACATCACCGCTGATTTGTTCTTGCAGAATGACAATGTGTATTATATATATATATATATATATATATATATATATATATATATATATAT
>ML685779.1:4084396-4099052 GCA_007922175.1 Pelusios castaneus
CATGTAAAGTTTGAGATAAGTTTTGCCATATTCAAGTAACTGGCATCTCTTAACTCCATCAACTCCAGTCATTCAGTTCTATACAGTACGCTACAGAGCAATGTCTTAGCTATTTACAAACAAGGACTCCAGTGGCACTTTTAAAGACTAAAAAATAGACTAACATGGCTACCCCTTTGGAACTTAGGTATTTACAGCACTGTTGTCAATTTTGTATTGATCAACAGAGACAATAACTCCCCTCCACCTTTGGCGAAAGGTTATATTCACACAGAAAGAAGGCAAAATATAGTTTATTTGTAGAACAATCTCATGATCATCTGTATGCAAATTTCTGCTACAGCAAAATATGCATAATATTGTAACACTGTTAATAAATGCCTCTGAGCATATAGAGCAGAGGTACACAACCCGCGGGCCGCATGTTCTGTGCGGCCCTCGGGGCAATTTAAAATATCAACGGAAACTGGCCTGTGAACAGTTTTATACAGGGGTTAAAGTTTTCAAATCTCCTGCCCTGAGCATGCTGAGCAGGAGTGGCCTCCTGGCCAGAGTAACTCTGGATGCCCCTGCAGCTCTCTAGCCAGGTAAGTTGGGGGCTGTGGGGGAGGGTGGACCAGGGAGCCGGGACCAGGCATACTGGGGAGCTGGGACCGGGAAGGCTGGGTGGGGCCGGGCAGCTGGTGGGGGCTGGGCAGCCAATGCGGAACTGGGGGGATTGGGGACCGGGCGAGCTGAGGAACCGGTGGGGACCAGGCAGCTGATGGGGAACTGGGGACCGGAAAGTCTGAGCAGGCTGGTGAGCCGGTGGGGGCCAGACATGAGGGACTCCATGCTGGGAGGAGGCTCTGCCCAGCCCGCCTCCTGCCCGGTCCTGGCATGCAGCTGGGAGCCAGGCTATGGCTGCTCGCCTCCCCTCCGAGGGCCCGTCAAATCATACTTTAGCCACTGGTTTTATATGACAGAAATTAGCACTACATTGAGCTATTTACAATTTGTGCAACGTATAACAACCTCACACCTAGCTCATTGCATGATCTTGTTCTAGTTCTGTGCGTTAGCCATTCTGTTATTTACTACTCTTTGGTTATTTATCTAGTAGGCATCAACAGCGTGAGTGATAATTAAGACAAAGCGTGCTTTTCTAAAAAAATTAATTTACTGTACCGTGAGCCAAAAAGTCTAAACCTCCAGCTAAAAAGCATAAGATTGGTGAGGAAAATCGTCAGTTAAGGAGGAATGGACGTTTCAGTATTTTATGGATTCATTTAATGGCAAATCAGTGTGTTTAATTTGCCGCGAATCGGTTAGTGTGATGAAAGAATTTAACTACAGGCGACACTACGAAACGAAGCATGCCATTGTTTATGATGAGTTGAAGGGTGACTTGAGAAGAAAGAAATTGAACAGTTAAAGAAGACTCTATCTGCAGAACAAAATTTTTTCACAAAGAACTCGCACGAATTGCGACAGTTGCAATGTAGCACAGATAACTGCCAAGTCATACGGCCATTGAGTGACGGTGATTTTGTCAGAGAATGTGTCCAAAGCATTTGTGCAGAAATATGTCCAGAAAATGCCAGTCTTTGCAGTAAAGTGTCGTTATCAAGGATGACTATTCAGCGCCGAGTTGAGGATCTAGCAAAAGACATTACTGAACAGCTGCATGAAAGGCTAGCTAGCTGCAAATATTTCTCAGTAGCCTTGGATGAGAGCACGGATAATACTGACAGTGCACAGCTCTTAGTTTTTGTACGTGCAGTGAAAGGCAATTTTGAGGTAACTCAGGAATTGGCTGGAGTAGCATCGTTGCACGGATGTACAACAGGTCTGGATATTTTCAATGGAATGAAGTCAGTTCTTGATGGACTCAACATACAGTGGTCGATGCTGTATAGTGTCACAACAGATGGAGCTCCTGCTATGGTAGGAAAAGGAACAGGATTTGCTGCTCACGTGAAATTACAGTTGAATGAAATTGGTCTTCAATGCGATGCTGTCGATATGTACCACTGTATTATTCATCAGGAAGCACTCTATAGTCGCGTCATGAAATATGATAACGTAATGAAATATGTTTTCACTGCTGTTAACTTCACCCGATCCAGAGGCCTTAATCATCGGCAGTTCAGATCCTTTCTGGAAGAGATTCAAGCTGATTATCAAGATATTCCATATCACACAGATGTCTGATGGTTGAGCAGAGGAAAAGTTTTGAAACGATTTGTTGAAATGCATACAGAAATTTCCGAATTTCTTACTGAAAAGGGCAAAGAAACAGCTGTGTTTGATGATAAGAAATGGTTGGCTGACTTGGCCTTTCTTACAGACATCACTGGTCATTTGAATACATTGAATCAGCATCTTCAAGGTAAAGATCACTTCATCTTTAACGTGTATCAAGAGTTGAAAGCTTTTCATTTAAAACTACAACTCCTGCAATCTCATCTGCAATTTGGGAATCTTAGTCATTTTCAGACATGCTTACTTTTCCTCAGGGAGCACCAGTCTGACTTTTCTGGATATCATGAGTCCTGTGAAACTTTAAGGAAGGAATTTAATAATCATTTTTACACCTTTAAAGAAAAGAAAGACTTATTTAATTTCATGCGTGATCCCTTTTCCTGTGCTGTGGAATCTATTCCTGATGAATACCAGTTGGAGGTAATCGACCTTCAGTGTTCAGCTGAACTGAAAGTGACCTTTAAGGAAAATGACATTCTAACTTTTTTCAGGAATCTTTGTCCAAACAAATATGGTAAAATTAAGGACCTAGCTTTGAAGTTGTTTTCAAAATTTGGAAGTACAAATTTATGCAAACAAATATTCTCAATCATGAACCTCAACAAGAATAAACTGAGATCAAATTTGACTGATAACAACCTCTGTTCTATTTTGAAGATTGCGACAACTGAATTAGAGCCAAACATAGATAAAGCACTTCAACACATTCACAGTCATCTCATTAGTGACTAGTACTTTAGAAGAAGCGCATGAGAAATTTTGTGTTGAACTTGAACTTAGTAAGTAAACACTGGTGTTCAAATCCTGTTCACTTTTGCATACAAAAATAAAATTGTTTAAAATGTGTATAGAACTGTAGTTAATTACAATATTTATGAATATTATTTTCATTTACCATGGTGCTGTCATATATACAACATATAACGTTGCATTTGTGGCCCTCGAGTGGTCTTAGAAAATGCAATTTGGCCCTTGGCCAAAAAAGGTTGTGCACCCCGATACAGAGCAAACCTGTGCATCACTCTCATTTAATTACAGTTTAAAATCAGTTGTCGCTAAAAAGCCATCTACATCACACAATGACAACTGTGTGCCTTAAATTACGCTTCACTATTGAGATATAATATGCAAAAATACAATCTGATTCTCCTTTAAGACAAGATGGCTATGTCTACACTGGCAGTTTAAGTGGACTTAAGGAGGCTTAAGTCGATTTAAACAAAGCCGCATCCTCACTAGGCTTTCATTAAATTGACTTAAGAAATTCCTTAAGTCGACTTAATGAAAGCTTAAGTCGACTAAATAAGAACCACTCATTAGGTCGACCTAAGCCCAGTGTGGACATTTAAGTCCACTTTGTTAAGTTGACTTAAGGGTGATTAGGTCAATTTAACAAAGTGGACTAAGTCGACTTAATAAGGTCAATTTTAAGTTGACTTAAAGTCGACCTTATTAAGTCGACTTAACAAAGTCGACCTAACTTTTCCTAGTGTAGACATAGCCTAACACTTTACCAAACACCTCCACTATTACTTGTATTCATTTAGCTGTAATAAATGGATCAAAGGGGTAAACATAATCCAGTCATTGTTCAATGTTAATCGCAGGTCAGAGTTTGGTGTACAGAGGCCTCAGCCTGCTTAATATCATGGCAAGCACACCATTATAATCATTTTACTCTTTTAGTAAAGATAAAGAAAAGAAGAAAAACAGTTAAAGCAAATGAAAAGTAAGGATTTCATTTTAACAATATCCTTTGTTTCTAGTTTTAGAAGGACAAAAGCCCTTACTTGACCGACTTTTAGATGCTATTAAAGTTGATAACTGTCCTTTTGGGGGAAAGAAAAGAAGTTAGTTGAGTTGGGTTGGAACTTTTGTTAAAGTCTGATCCCATTTTATCTCCAGTAGAATTCATTTGAGCTGGTGGAGTGGCAATGTCCTCTGGATCCCTTTCTCTGGTCCAGTCTGGTCAGGATAACTCTCAAGATTTGGATGAAGAAGGGTCCCAGGGATTGGTGGAGTTGGCAGCTATGAGGTGAAGCTCACCCCAGTAGCCTCCATCTGCTCTTCCATATCCTCCACGCGTATCCTCAATTCTTTCGTTAAGGTCCCAAAAAGGGAGTGATGGATGGATAGCTCATCTCCTTGGCCACCAGTTAGGTATAATACATATTCATTTGGTATATTAATAGCCAATTCCATATATTTTGTTTTTACTAATCATGATTTCAACACAGTCCTTGAATTATACTAGTAGGCTTTTTAAAAAAAGACTCTCAATTTGTCTCTCCCTTTCCTAACAATATTTATTATTATAGATTATCATGAACTTTCACATTCTTTTTTCAGTTGAGCTCATAATTAGAGGAAAATTTGTAGGCCCAGTTATCACAAAAGTGTGATATGTATGTATTACAAGCATTTATATGTACCCAAAAATTAGACACACATGGATCAGCAAATAGGTGTCTTAGATCAGGAATTTTCAGTTTTGAGAGTTTTCAGTTTAAAATCTGAAATTTAAACTGAGAGATTTTGTGATCAGTGAAGTTTGGATTTGTTGTCAAATTTTGCCCAAGTTTGGGGATAGCTTTTGGATGGGGGAGTTTCAGTTTGGCCCATTTTAGAGATAAGAACAAGATATAAAATCCTAGGTAGCTCTGTACTGTCCCGAAGTTTGGGTAATGTGGATTGGATTTGGGGTCAAAACAGGACATTTAGCTTTTGTGTGCTTCACATTTTCTGTTTCTGATGGTTGTGTCAGAAAAGGGCTTTTATAAAATACTTCGATGGGTACGGATACAAAAGTGTGCTATGGACCTGATTATTACTGTTCTAGGGAAATCATTTCCTTCCTGCTTCATCCTGCAGTGAAGTAATAACACTGAAATTTTTGTCATCATATTTATGCCTTGGGCCCCAGAATACGCCTGGGGCTTTCTGAGATTGTGGTATTGGTAAGTAATGGAGGACAAGGGAAATAGTATCCTGAACTCAAGAGTTAAACAGGTAAGCGAACTTGAAACAACCCATTTTAAAAAAATTTCTTTTAAAATGTAAATTATTTTTATCTTTAAAATCAAGACCATTTTCACTGTCATAGCAGCCTTGGATAGGGCACTTTGTAGCTTATAGCAATGATATTTTTAGCTTAGCTTCTACTTTAGGCTCATCCCAGAACTGATTATGCTAAATCATACTACTGAAGGCCAATCAGGAAGTCAATGGAGGTAAAAGAACAGAATTCAGCTCCCATTTTGAAAAGCATGAAGCCATTACAGCTACATTTGAAATATTCGCACTATTAACAGATGATCAAAGGTGGGTAAGTTTTAATTTTGCATAATCAAAGCCCAAACCTGTGTTGCCTAGGATTCAGGTTCCATTTGATCCAAAGTGGGAAAGTGTGGGGGAGTTGACTAAAAATTCTTGCTTGGCTCATCTGTATTTCAGAGTGCGCTGGATACTATATGGTGTGGATTAAACTTTGGAAAAACCTCATTGTTCAGGTTTTTTGTTTTGCAAAGTCAACATGATTTAGTCCATGTCCCATTTTATCTAACTCCTAACATTATTTCCCCACAAATTAGTGTGAATAAATGGTTCCAAATTGTCTTCTTTACTTTTGAAAAAAGCAAAAATTAGGAGTTCAGCCACAAATACCTTTATACAAAGATGTTTGCAATAAAAATATATTTGTATCAAGATGCCTCAGTGTATAGAAATGACGAACTTCATTTTGTTAACATCTCTGCATTTCTCCCACCAACTCCACAACCTTCTAAAGAAACTACAAACATCTTAAAGGACGTTAAACAGTCCTGTGCTCTAACAAACAGACTTACGAGAGGGCTTCCCCAGTGACATTAGTGCAGCCATTTATAGCCTCCTAGCACTATCTGAGACATTAGGTATTTTTCAAAGGAGAGAGAATCTCCCAGTGTAATGGCACACTACATACTTCACTTTTCCTCCACTATTCACAAGAATCAACTCCTGTCCATTAGCTCAGCAACAAAGATGGGGCCAAAGGAAGGCTTTCCACCACTTTGTCTTGTACTAGCTTCACAGCTTTGTTCATCTTTACACATTTTTCTCTTCTTTATACTGTTCATTTATCCAGTCGTTTCTGCATGTTGCTGTGTTTGTTCCCATCTCATGCTTTTCACCCCACCTCAGTTTCTGAGTGGTGAATGTGGCCCTTGTTTGTCCGGCTATGACTGCACCAACATGCTTTTCTTTCTCTTGCCATTCTTTATTCACTTTCTATGGTCTAGTATTCACCAAGTCTTCCACCACGACTCCTTGACTGTGTTGACTAGTCATCATAATCTATCTGCAATACTCCTCTAAGCTTGCCACTAGGTTGCTCCAGCACTGTTTCCACCATTATAATACTTTAAAACGGGGATCGGCAACCCCCAGCATGTGTGCCAAAGATGGCACACGTGCCTATTCTGAGCAGCACACAGGGCTCCCGGCCCTGCTGCGCCACTCAGTGCCATGGCTGCTCCCCCTTGCTGGCCCCGCCCCCCAGCAGGGCCTGGGGCCGCAAGAGCTGCCACGCTCATGGCTCTTTCCCCTGCTAGCTCCACCCCTGGCACTTGCTGGCCCTGCCCCCAGCACCTGCCAAGGGTTGGGGGGGGAGGGGGCAGGACTGACACAGGGACCGGCAAAGGTTGCCGACCCCTGCTTTAAAAGTTGTTTTCCTACTGTGAAACTGACAGAGATTGTGTAGGGCCAGGCATGCCTTTTCACTGGCCTTTTTCACCGTTAGCTGTCCTCACAAGGTTTAGCATGCAAGCCACGGCAAGGCAGGGTATGATGCTTCAGTGCACATGCTGTTACTAGGAGCCACTAGTGAGATCTGAGCAAGTCACAAGGACCAACTGCAAGTGAATCACCCCTTTGGGCTGCAGCTACCATGCAGAGGACCATTTTAATTAAGACCATACATCCTGAAAATCAATTCTACCTTTTAAAAATTGTCAAATAAAACTTGAGTGCCAGTCACTGAAAAAGCATGGTGGAAGAATAAATGGGATGACCCTCCCTGCAATTAGCAAGCAATTAGTTGGAATGGCTGGACAAGGAGTTTGTGCTGAACATTTTGCAGTTATACACTCTTCCTCTTTTATAAGAAGACTGCCCACATGGTTAGTGATATTGGCAAGGGATGAGACACCACAGGCCACCAGTTGCAGGAGGAAGTTCTTCTTTATCTAACCCAGGGGTTGGCAACTTTTGCTGACCCTCCCGTGCCAGCCCCTTCTCTCTGACCCTCAGTCAGTGCAAGCAAAAAAAGCAGCTGCCACCTGAAAATTTGGTGGTGGCCACAGCTAGAGTGGGGGGCCGGTGGGGATGGAGTCCCAGGCACGCTCCGGAAAGAAGCCACTTGATATGCTTGGGGCAGGAATCCCTGGGCACACCCCAGAAAGAAGCTGCTGCAGGTCCAGGGAGCAACTTTAACATTCACCTACATCCCATTTACACCACCACCCTGATTTTCCTGAGACATCTCAGCATGTGTTGTTAACATCTTAAGAAAATGGGGTGGTACACAAATGGTCCCCAAATTCTCTTTGCTTGGTTCACTGGCAGTTGGAAGCAGAGCATCAGGGAAATGGGTTGAAGATATTGATGCTTCATCATTGTGGAATAAAGTGAATGATCATCTTTGTGAATCGCTGATCATAAAGAGGCCAACTATTTATCTAACACTGGAGAAGGGATTAGACCTCTGAGGTCAGGAAATCTCATTGGCTGGAGTTGGGCTTTGGAGAATCACAAGTTGTCTCAGACTTGCAGGCAATAAAGAGTTTCTTTATTAGTCAAACCCATTTCCCTCAAAAACATAGGCACTACTAAGACAAAATTTATAAATCCACACCTACTTGTAATAAAAACAGTGACTTTAACTATTCACTTACAAGTAATTACATTTTTACCTCGCTTAAGGCAGTTGCAAGTACAATCTCTTGATTAATTTGTAAACTCTAGAGTTTTCTTTCAAGTATGAGAAGCACCATTAACCAATAGTCCTCTTGTACTATAAAGTTATAAGAGATCACTTAAATAGGTAATGTACAAACATAAGAAAGAAGGTGTGGAAAGAGACAAGGTAACATTACTGAATGGTGATGTTTAGCATTTATCTTAATAGTTCCACATTTTTATTTTGCATTTTATTTTTATTTTAAATAAGGAACTATGATTCTAGCTGTGTCAGAGTGTTTCAATAGGAATCTTCAAGATCCTGAAAACTTCCTGGATTCAGATTTACACTGATATTGTTATCCTTCAGTAACTTTATGTGGATCCAATGGAATAACTATCTTCAGGAGATACCCAGAGATGGAAATGCAAAAAACATGGAAAACAGAATACCCCAAATTTGGGCTTTTCTAGAAGTCTAAACTCTCTTTTACATCCCATTTCTTTTACGTGAGGCATCAAAATGTTCAGCATCATTACAGTCATTAAAGACATTCCTCTGTTTATTAAGCAAGATGCAGAACTTAGCTGGGAACAAAATAACAGCAATGATTCCCAGACTAGAGAACTCTGCTTTTAGTGACAATTTTTTTTATTCAAGCCTGTGTTGCCTGGGCAATGTCTGGAAAAATATAAATTCTCTTCTTTAAAGAGGAAGTGCACTGTCTCTAAATTTCTGAAATGGCTATCTTTGTGTATAACTAAAATACGATAGAGTCTTATCTAAAAACGCGTATTTCTAGTCAGGAGAATTTCAAGTGGGTGTGAATTTTAAAAGTTATTCAGGAAGATTCAACTATCAATGAGGGTGTAACAGATTTCTTCAAGAGTCCATTAAAAGT
The DNA here is from genome assembly GCA_007922175.1 of Pelusios castaneus. Lineage (NCBI taxonomy): Eukaryota > Metazoa > Chordata > Testudines > Pelomedusidae > Pelusios > Pelusios castaneus. The sequence continues at coordinate 4,093,477 of ML685779.1, forward strand.
AGCATGGAAATCAATTCTTTCACCCTCTTCACAAATGTCAAGTAGACGTAATGTGATGGAGTCAGACCTGAGGGCTACAGGAGGGTGCTGGAGGGCAGATACGTTAGCTCCAGACTTGGCAAAGCCCTGTTCCCAGGGTAGAATCATAGGGTTGGAAGGGACCTCATGAGGTCATCTAGTCCAACCCCCTGCTAAAAGCAGGACCACTCCGACTAAATCATCCCAGCCAGGGTATTGTCCAACCAGACCGTAAATATCTCCAAAGATGGAGATTCCACCATCTCCCTAGGTAACCCATTCCAATGCTTCACCACCCTCCTAGGCTATGTCTACACTAGAAAAGTTAAGCCGATTTTGTTAAGTCGACTTAATAAGGTCAACTTTAAGTTAACTTTTCTAGTGTAGACATAGCCCCTTGTCAAACCTTATTAAGTTGACTTAATGATTTAATGATTTAAGTCAACTTAGGCGCTAATCCCCATCCACAATGTCTTTAAGTCAATTTAAGGAGTCAATTAAGGCTTAAGATGACCTAAAACGAGGTGTTATTAAGTCAACTTAAGCTCTCCTTAGGTCGACTCAAGAAAATGCTTAAGTTGACTTAATAAAAGCCCTATGTGGATGTGACTTTGTTTAGGTCGATGTAAGCCTCCTTAAGTTGACCTAAGTTGCCAGTGGAGAAATACCCCTAGTGATAAAGTTCTTCCTAATATCCAGGGCAGGACTGCTTTGAGCCAATTAAGGCACCCGACTCCAATTAAGGCACCCCAAATCACCAATTAAGATTAGCAGTTTAAAGGCCCCTGTTGCAGCCAGATGGCAAGGGAGTTTGTGTGTGTTGTTTGGAGGTGGAGGTAGGAGCAGAATTTGGTGTGTGGAGGAGAACAGAGTGAAGAAGAGTGGAGGAGAGGTGACCAGTAGCTGTTACTGACAGCACTTACGAGGTACAGGCAATCAAGGCAAGTTTGCTCAGATGGGCCTTAGTGCCCCAGGCCCAGTGGTCTGTGGGGCAGAAAGTCCAGCCCCACGGTAGGAGGGACTGAGGCTCCATAGCACTGGGGGTTTGGAGGTGCAAGAACTGTGCCTCAGCTGGCTGCCACTACATGAAGCGCAGGACCCATGAGGACAGAGTGCTTGGTCTGCCACAGTAATTTACATTATATTGTAATGGTTTAAAATGTCTTGGTTTTCCTATGCAGTAACACATTGGGTTAAATTCAGAGCAGGTCTGAATTTGGCACACTGTCAATAATGAAAGCCCTACACAGCTGCTAGAATTATCGATTTTGACTGATGCCCCGGAATTTTCTAAGTCTAAACTTTAAGATGCAGAATTCAGATTTTTGTTCAGTTTACTCAAATAGGGACAGAGTCATCTTCCTTTATCATCCACAGTGTTACAGATCAATTCAACTTCAATCCGCCATGCACATCATTCCTCTTGGTTTTTAGGTTTACTCCAGGATTTAAGTGACTACTTGACTGCACTTCTCCAGCTTGAGCTTCCTGTTCTCCAGACTTTGAGTGACTAAACCAGAAGGATACCTATGTCTTCACTCAGCCAACAAAATCTGAAATGTAGCTTTTCTTTTCCCCCATGAAAATGTTTTGCAGTACTAACTGGAAATGACAATTACCATTTGAAAAATTCCTTCAGTACAACAAGACTTACTAATAAAAAATAGAGAGAAAATTCAATTAAAAGTTAAGCAGCAGAGTCTGATGTTTGCTATATCTCCATGTGACATGATTTTTTTAAGACACAAAAATTCCTGAATCTGGAACTTAGAATCTCTCCAGTGAGTCAGTAGCATCTGGGCTAGATGAGACTTCTGTTGATGGTACCAATCAAAACTACATCATCTGATATAAAGTAAAATCTCTAAGTGTATATACCGTGAGACTACACAACACCTCACTGGAATAGGACACAGTCTTCCAGCATTACATATTATGTGCTGAAAACAGGCATAGAATTGTACCAAGTATAGAAATAAAGATGGTCTGCCCCAAAGAGCTTACATTCTAGATGATGCCTAGAGGAAGCAAGAGGTATTAGTTAACTCAGAAGGAGGTGATTTAACAGTTTATTTTAGAAAATATGTACAAAATCTCTCCTATTTTTATTCTTCTGCAGTAATATGGCAGTTATGGCTAAAGGCCACATCCAAGTTGGATCCCATTGCAGTAGATGCTGTTCAGACACGTAATAATATCCCAGTCTAAAAGACAAGCCATACTTGGTGGTGTGTACAAACAAGCCATAGGGCAGGGATCAGCAACCTTTGCCCGCCCTGCCCCCTCAACTCTGAGCAGGTGCCAGGGGTGGGGCCAGCAAGTGCTAGGGGCAGGGCCAACGGGGGAGGAGCCGCTGTACACATGTGCAACTCTCATGGCCCCACTTGTGGGGGGGCGGGACCAGCAGTGGTGAGCAGCCTCGGTGCTAAGCAGTGCCGGAGGGCCAGGAGCTCTGTGTGCCACTCAGAATGGGCACGCATGCCTTCTTTGGCACATGTGCCGGAGTTGCTGACTCCTGCCATAGGGTGAGAGTGGGGTAGACAAACTACTAGATATAATAAATAGAATGTGCACAATTCTCAGCCAGTTAGTAGCACTGATCACAGCTTTTCACCCGCCTAGCCATTATCAGCTTGCATTTTACTATTCCATTAAGGAAGAGATGATTTTTAGGGAGGGACTTGATAGAGGAAAAGGTGGAGATTCTAAGGATTAGGGAACTGTTCCCATGCACAAGGGTGGTGTGAGAGAAAGTGCAAAAGTGCTTGCCAGAGAAGCAGAGACTCAAATAACCAAGGCTGGCATCCTTGGTGGAGTGAAGGTGGGAGATGATCGGTGATAAAGGAACTGGTCAGTTAGATAGGGTGTGACTAAACTGGAGATAGCTTTGTATGTAAGGACAAGAAAAATGGAAGAAGAGGAGCCAGAAGAGGAACTTAAAGGTTGAGATCATGACAAAGACAGAGCAATAAGCCAAGCAAATGATCTTAGCACCAGCATTTCAACTGGACTTGAATGGTGAGCAATTCCAGGCACCAAAGCCGGTAAGATTACAGGAGACAAAGTGAAAAATGAGCAGGGTTTGGACAAGTGTTTTGGCAGAGGAGAAAGAATAGATGTTAGAAAAGCTATAGAAGATGATAAGGCAAGATTTACCAGATTTAGATATGACCTGGATTCAGAGGAGAGGTATGAGGCAAAGATGGAGCCAGGATTACAGGACTGAGTGACAGAACATCATGGAATTTTGTGGGTATTTTGGGAAAGGTGGGTTTTTGGAGGAGTTTGAATGAAGATTGGATGGTGGCCTGATAGACTAGCATATGCTGGTTATAATTCCTTTTGACTGAAACAAGCAAATGAAGCTGTCCTTTTGCCGACATGTCCTCATTCTCTGTGAACAGGGTCTGTGTGACATCCTTATGTCAAAGTTATGTCTTTCTTGTTTCTTCCTTGTTCCTGTGTTCCAGTCTGTGATCTTTTGATATTTAGATGTAAACATCCTGTATTATAATCTAGACATGATGTAATATTTGAACTCAGTAGACAATGTCTCCGTGTGCAATATCATGGACCAAGTTTATTACTCAGTCGTCTTTTCTACATAATTTGCTATATTACTCACAATGTAATGAAATTCACACTTCTTAGCCCGTTTCTTTTCAAGTTTATCCATGAGACAAACTTCAGTTTGTTAGATATATATACACATGCAAGAGTGAGCTACATTTTATGAGGAGGGCAAGTGCTAATGAGGTCAATTCAGTCATGGTGGAAGAGGTCCGTTCAAAACAGTTGATGAGAAACTGTGAATTACCAAAAGAGGGAACATATTTTTTTGTAGTGAGGAAGTCATTCCCAGTCTGTATTCAGACCTAGTCTGATGGTTTCAAGTTTGCATATGAGTTCCAGCTCTACAGTTTCACATTCAAGTCTGTTTTTGAAGATTTTTGCTGAAGTATGGCAACTTTCAAGTCTGTTACTGAATGTCCATGAAAGCTTATTTTCTCCCCCCCCCCCATTTTTTTTGTTAGTCTCTAAGGCTGCGTTTACACTGGTAAATTAAGTCGACTTAAGCTTGGCTTAAGTCGACTTAATGTGCCCTGCGTCTACACTACACTTTGCTTAAGTCGACTTAAGCAGCTTACTTCAGTCGACTTAAGGAAAATAAAGTTGACAATGAAAATTAAGTCGACTTTATTAAACCACCTTTCTACTCGACCTAAGGCTTAATTCGACTTTCTAAAGTCGAATTAAGCCAGTGTAGCCCTGGGGTAGCCCTAAGTCGACTTAGGTCTACCCCAGGACTACACCAATGCCCTCCCTGCCGGGGAGGGGGGGGGGCACGGGGGAGCCTGGCATGCCCCCCAAAGGGCAGGGCATGTGGGCACAGTGTGACACTGTCTGGATTTAGGGAAGCATTTATGATATTATTTTCTATGGATATCTCATAAATGCTATAATCCATAGGAACTATGTCATGTTTGGTATCAATAGAAAGGTAGTAATTTGCTGGGAATGATTATATAGTTTATGTCGAGGAATTGTATTTTGATTAGAAGTTAAAGTATGGATATAACATCAAATTCTTAACTTCTAATCAAAATACAATTCCTCGACATAAACTATATAATAATTCCCAGCAAATTACTACCTTTCTATTGATACCAAACATGACATAGTTCCTATGGATTATAGCATTTATGAGATATCCATAGAAAATAATGTCATAAATGCTTCCTTAAATCCAGACAGTGTCACACACAGGGCTCTGCCCTGCCAGGGTCCCTGTCCCCCTTTGTCCCATTGTGCACAGGGAGTGCTCCCCCCCACCACCGTGGACCTGCCCAAGGTCCCCCTAGCCCAGGGATCGGGAACCTTTTTGTCTGAGAGAGCCATGATCGCCACATATTTTAAAATGTAATTCCGTGAGAGCCATACAATATGTTTAAAACTAAATACAAGTAAATGTGTGCATTTTATGTTTTAATTAATTGAATTTGAATCTTTTAATTGAAATTTAATTTTAGAAAGGTTTTTAAAAAACCTTTAAAAAAGGTTTTTAATTAAAATTAATTTTTAAAGGTTGGGTTTTTTTAAAAAGGAAGGAAAAAAAGAAGGGAGGAAGGAAGGAAGAGAGAGAGAAAGAAGGAGAAAGAAAGAAGGAGAAAGAAAGAAAGAAAGAAAGAGAAAGAAGGAGAAAGAAAGAAAGAAAGAAAGAAAAAGAAAAGGAGAGAGAAGGAGAGAAGGAGAGAGAAGGAGAGAGAAAGAAAGAAGGAGAGAGAAGGAGAGAGAAAGAAAGAAGGAGAGAGGAGAGAGAGAAAGCAAGAGAGAAAGCAAGCAAGAGAGAAAGCAAGCAAAGGAGAGAAAGCAAGCAAAGGAGAGAAAGAAAGAGAGAAAGCAAGCAAAGGAGAGAAAGAAAGAAAGAGAGAAAGCAAGAAAGCAAGCAAAGGAGAGAAAGCAAGCAAGAGAGAAAGCAAGAAAGCAAGCAAAGGAAAGAAAGAAAGAAAGAAAGAAAGAGAGAAAGCAAGAAAGCAAGCAAAGGAGAGAGAGAAAGA
>ML685779.1:4099152-4109311 GCA_007922175.1 Pelusios castaneus
AAGAAAGCAAGCAAAGGAGAGAAAGAAAGAAAGCCGCCCTAGGAAGCTGCCGGTGGAGGGAGGGGGGGAAAGCAGACCCCAGCCCCGGAGGCTGATCCCGGCTGCCCCGCGCTGCCCCGCTCCCTCCGGCCCCGGCGCCAGCCCCAGGCCTCCCTCCGGCCCCGGCACCGGCCCCGGCCCCAGGCCTCCCTCCAGCCCCTTCCCAGCCCCCTTACCTGGCCGGAGGCTCGGAGGTGCAGGGACGGCCGGCAGAGCTGCTTCTCTGCCAGGCCACTCCCACCCTGAGCACGCTCTCTCTGAGCATGCTCAGGGTGGGAGATTTGAATCTCCCCAGCCGGCCACAGCAGTAGTCTGCAGCTGGGAGGGAGCACCGGCGGGGACCCGAGCGGGGGCGGGACGGGGTCGGCTCGGGCGGGGAAGTTGAGGCGGCCGGCGGGTGGGAGACCGGGAGCCTGCCCCGGCCGCGGCCACCCTGCTGCCCCGGACGCATGGGGCAGGCTGCAGCAGGGGCGGGGGCTGGCGGGTAGATTTGGCAGCGAGCCAGATGCAGCCATCAAAGGAGCCACATCTGGCTCGCGAGCCATAGGTTCCCGACCCCTGCCCTAGCCCCACAAAGTCGACCTAGAGCATCCAGTGTGGACGCTCTAGGTCGACTTTGTAAGTTCCCCTTTAAGTCGACTTTAATGTTCAGTGTAGGCACACTAAGTCGACTTAGTTAAGTCGACTTAGTTAAGTCGACTTAAAAGTGCAAGTGTAGACATAGCCTAAGATGCCACAAGACTCCTTGTTGTTTGCTGAAAACAGACTAACATGGCTATCCCTCTGAAACCTATTTGTAGCAGGTGTTCAACCTCTTTTTGTAGCAGGTACTTGTGTGATGGGTCCCTGCAGAGGGATGGGGTAAAGGGCTGGGGAGGAGATGAACGATATAGTATATCCCGAGCAGACAATTTCAAAGATCCATCTGTTTGTTGTGATGTTTGCCCACACTGGTAAAATGGGCATAATTAATCGATAGTTGAAAAGATGATATTTATTAGCATTTCTGGCTCTGGAAACTGGGGGAGGTCAGGAAGACCCTTGACTAAAGGCTCAAAACTGAGGCTTTGGTGGGGCAGCCTGAGATATTGAAGGTTGCTGACTTGGTTTTCTGCATTGCTGAGATCTTTGCCTATTTCGAGATGGATCAAGACTGTCTATATTGTGACCGATTTTGGACCTGGAATTATAAATTTGATACCTAAATGGCTTTCTCCTTGTTGTAGGTGTATATATATACTGAGGGTATGGAGTGTGGCCTGAGAACCTTTCATAGTATGCATGACCCCTTCCATTTTCTCTGCAAAGGGCTTCGCTTTATCAAAAGGCAGATCTTTGATCGTGGCTTGAAGTTGCATAGGTAATGCTGCTGAGCAAGCCATTTGCTGTGATCATTCACCTTTGCCTCCTGTAATTCGACAGTCTAAAATCAAATTACAATCTCCCTCTCCCCCCGGTGCAGACAAGCCCAGAATCTCAGTTTGTTTAAGATGTTGCTTTTAACTGCTTCCTGGTCGTGGGCTCATGGTGTTGTAGAAGAGACAGTTTTGGCTGGCGAAGCCAGACTGCTATTAAAAAGAGGGAAAGAAGAAAGATACAGTAAAAAGAAGCACTATGGTGGGAAAGCAAAACGACTCAGAAACCCAAGGTCCACCTTCCAGGTATGGTTCAGAATTTAGCCAGAGCCAGTGGAGGAGGGGTTGCCATTGGTTCCCACTCTCTGGCCTAGTCTTGTCAGGATACTCTTCAGGATCAGGTCAATGAATTAGTGGTGTCATGGTAGATCCCAGGTGTAGCCTATAAAGATGATGCTTGCTTAGTATGTTAAATAGAAATGTAAATCGGGAATAGATTTTTGGGCTTGATAATAAAAATACAAGTGAAGTGGGATAATTTAGAGATAAGGATCTAAGATAAGGATCTAATCCCAGGTCATGTTATTAACATGTTTTGGTTTCAGGTGGTTTTAACAAGTGTTTTAGAGAAAATGTCAACGTTTTGGCATAACACTGGCTGTATTGATAGTTATTGGAATTATATTTATGTTAATTTAGATGACATTTACTTTTAAACAGCCAATGAGGAAAAAAATATTTAATTATGATAGTGAAAATCTATATATGGTAAAAGGTAGGCTTAATGATCATTAATTAAGGGTTGTTATAACTGATTATAAAAAGGTTAATATATTAAGTTTTAGATTAGGATGACCTTCTATAATCAAGGCACCATCAGGGAAAGGATTTTATACTCATTCTTCTCATCCAGGGACTGATGAACCCTTGATGCACCATTTCATCTTGGAATGTAAATATTAATACTGTGTATGGTTTTACTGTAAATCCTGGTTACTGTAACTGTTTTATTTTAAATAAATAAAGTGTTTACTTCTATCACTTTTTGTGTCATTAACATTTCTCCACTAATTAAATGATCTGAAACCGCCCTGTAGGGTCAAACCATAAAGAGTTCAATTTGGTTCTCTTCCTTATCTTTCACTAATTGGGAACTCATAAATCAGGTACAGAGGAGACTGTGGGAGTGGCAGATACGATGATGAAGCTTGTGCCTTTCAGCCCAGCTGCCACAAATGTTTTGGTTCTCCCTCCCTCAGTTTTAAGGATGCCAGACAGAGCTTATGAGAGGAATAGGCCAACTTCTCATTATTTTGCCCACTGATTAGGCCTGATTTCTAACACGCCAATTTGGGTTCAATAATTTCCCACTCCATTCTCCTTTGTTTACCACTGATAATCTCAACACAGTTCTGAGTGGTATCAGTAGACTTCTTTTTGGACTAATTCAGTCTGTCTTTAAATTTTACTGACTTTTGTAAGCAATTTTATGTAACAGGCTGAGTTGGACTCTTGTTACTTTGGACAACTTAGAGTACACACATCTGCACATCACATAGAGCTTCGGGGTGTTGGCTCTTCAGCAACATGCTGCAAACCATCAGCTGATGCCTCTCCACAAAGGAATGCCACTTCAGAAGCTTCAGACAAGCCTTTGGATCCATGTTAGTTGTACCCTGGTGATACCTATCAACAGCTCAGCATTGAGCAAGAGTTTAAGTTGCCAGTTAGAGGTCAGAGCCTTGTGTGATATCTATGCTAACATTAGAACTGGGTTCTGCTTTGCCCAGTAAGCTCTATACAGAAAGCACAGCTGACAAGTTTAAAATATCAGTTATTTGCCACCTAAAAGCTTAAAACACCTTATGGTTGAACATTTGCACAATGCTGGTAATGCTGCACAAGAACCACCTAGTTACTCACATCATAAGAAGAGCTAAAGATTCATAGACTTTAAGGTCAGAAGGGACCAATATGATCGTCTTGTTTGACCTCTTGCACAACATAGGCCACAGATGGAGAACAATAAATTAAGAGGAAAAAATGATCACCGATTAACAGTTAGGTACACAGCCAGCAATTTGTTAGCTTGTTATTCATCCTTTCACTGAACAAGCCAGAATCCAGTTATCTCATACACTGAAACATTCATATTTTTAGTAGGATTGCTTTCTATTTCTGAGTTATTAACCTTTCTTGACCACAGGATTTTAGCTTACTCAACTCCCTGAAAAACAAGCAAGGAGTCTTGTGGCATTCTAAAATGTATTTCTTGCATAAATGCATTAGTTTTTAAAGTGCCACAGGACTCCTTGCTTGTTTTGCTGAACTAGACTAACACGGCTACCGCTTTGGAACTTACCAGCTTTCTGAGTTAGCGTTTCTGTGAAACTTCCAATCATGCGTTAGAAATTATACAAATCAAACCCTACTGGTATCCACTCTTCGTGTTCAGAAATACTAATCAAAATCCCTTTGCTACTGAGATTCTAAAGCCTTATGTCTTCACAGAGAACCAGGGTTCAGAGTTAATAAAACCTTCTGGCTCAGAATCTCTGGATAGTACCTTTCCAGATGCTGCAGTCAGACTGCATACTGTTTCATTAAGACACAGTATGGAGTATGTAAGAGACAGAATGGAGTTATACTGGAGTTATAAACAGAAAACTAAGCTACACAACACATTTTACAAGCATTTTTATATAAAAAGTAATAACCTCCAAAACGTTGCCCCTGTGGATGAGTCAGGAAAATAAAAACATAAAAGCAGCTAAACAAATCTGTGCTTTAATAAATCCACAACAGATGGCTCCTATATTAGCAACAATGTAGCCATTTACAAGCTTGTTATCCACTCTATATACTGCCCAAAGGCATTTATAATTTAAAACTGCTTGCAAGGAAAGCAATGCCCAATCCACCCACCTACCATTAGTTTCCATCATTCTTGCCATCAAACATTCCTCAATCTTGTATTATTAGCCACTGTGGCTGTAAAGAGGATGTTTTAGGCCCCATTTTGTTTTCGAAGGAACTCTGTTAGAACAACGCAATTTGCGAGGGGTGAGACACTATCTTCCAGTTAATTGTTTGGGGCCCAACTCAGGGAAGCACTTAAGCACATGCTTATGTTCAATTGACTTTGACCTCTGAGCAGTCATGGAGAGTGGTTACTGAATAGCACGGGAATCAAATTTCAGTTATGCATGGATGGCTTTGGGATCTAGGGTCGGGGTACTGCTTTTCTGTTTGATTTCAGCAAGGATCCTAATATGTGATTTGCTGTAGGGAACAATGCTGCATAGTAGCACTAATGGCACTGGAAACTAAGGCTTGTGGATATGCAACAGAAACTAGTTTGTAATTTTTTCTTGTTATGTGCATCTTCTAGCTTTTGAAAGTCTTAATATCATGTCTTATTGCTTGTTATTGTTGCTTTTATTCACATTTCAGTCCAAAAAGATAATGCTTCTCAGTTTTAATTGCAATATAAAAGACATGTAGTGTTTGAAGACTAGTGGAAACAGTTTTAGCTGATTTCCTCTTGTCCAGTGTCAATGGCGCTGTTAATAAACAGAAGAGTCTATACTTAATAAAATAATTCAGTTAATGATTATACATAATGCACTATGGTCATACTGATGGAAGAATTTCTTGCTATTAAATGTCTAAGTGAGCAGGAATGAGCCATGTTGGTTTCTGCTCCATTTGAAACAAGAATAGAGAAAAGAGTGTAGGATAAAGTTTAATATGCATGTGATTTACGCAGGTTTTTTTTGAAGTGTGGTCCAAATCTTAACGGAGTGTCTTATGGATCTTCTCCTGTTCCATGAATACAGAATTCCTCTGGCAACTACAGCAGCTGCTTACATGGACAAGTAATATTAATAATTAAGTATTTAACACACTTGCTGTCTTTTAATGTGATTTAGCATCAGAAGTAAAGGGAAGGCACTGGTGTTATGTGGACAGTCAGCACTTTTCAGGCCCAGGCCTTAGTTCAAGAACTCCAGGCCCAATGCTTACAGCAAAAAGATTCTATGAAGAGTCAGAGACACACCTCCCTGTCCATCTGGTAAGGAGGCCAGGCCCTTTTCCTGTGGCACCTGAAGAGAAAATGGAGGAATTAGTGGTCTCTAGCCCGGGCCCTCAGGTGAGGTGGGGCTAGGCAAATAAATGGTCTCTAGCACAGGCCCCAGGAAGGGCGCCTAGCCTGTCACGGGGTAGCGGACACTCCCAGGGAGGGGTGGCACTGGGTAAGGCAAATCCAGCTACCCTGTGACAGGCTAGGAGGCCTGTCCAATCCACCGTGTCTCGACTCAGAGCCCTAACAATGATGGAAGGTTCAGGCAGTGGGTCAGCAGATCTCCATCTGAAACATGCTGATGGAATACCGGGCCACACCACAGTCAGACTATCATCTGCTATGCTGGCCTATTTCCTGTCTTCTCACTGTAGGGTTCCTGGCTTTCGGGATCATCTTTGGTTTCCTTGGGTGCATGGCAAGCAGCAGCCTCAGCACTTCCTATGGCAGCTCCAGCAGTGGTGGGAGCTTTCTCCCCTGGCAGCTCTAGCTGCACTAAGCTCTTAGGCTCTTCTCTGATACTTCCTGACCTGCCTCTTTGCTTCTGGCAAAGTGGGTGTGGCTGTTCCAGTTCTGCCCCCCTAGAGAGCAGCAAGGGAGTCCTCCCTGTTTGTTTCAGAGGAAGGCCACTCCTCATTGCTACAGACTCCTTTTGTGACCTGAGCTAAGACACAATAACATTTACCTACTTTCTTTCTATACTTTCAATTGAATTTAGCATTACTGATTTTTTGCAATAAATGACCCTGGAGAGTAAATTTGCAAAAATGTCTAAGATTTAGGTGCCTACGTGTTATTTTCCAAAGTGACGTAGGCACTTGGGCTCCCCAGTCTCATTGAAATGAAGTGCCTATGTCACTTTTGAAGATGTTCCTTACATGCTTTTGAAAAATATTACCTATAGTTATTTTGTGAGCCATTAATCAGCTGTTACTCCAGAAGATGCCCCATTTCATTGGTGTGTGAAGTAATTCCTACACCCTAAACAGAGATAGACCTTGCCTATGGCTATACACAGTCTACACTGCACAGTTAATCTGGGTGATTGGTTAGTCTAGTCCAGTGGTCGGCAAACTTTTTAGTCAACTGAGCCAAATATCAACAAAACAGCGATTGAAATTTCTTTTGAGTGCCAAATTTTTTAAACTTAAAATATATAGGAAGGTACATTGTTATTAACTTAATAAGGGTATTCGTAACCATCTCCTTTCACTCCACAAATCAATCAATCAATCTCTCTCTCTCTCTGGCTGGCATCTCTCTCTCTCTCTCTCTCTGGCTGGCATCTCTCTCTCTCTCTCTCTCTCGCTGGCTGGCTGGCTGGCTCCGGAAAGCCACATCCCAGCCCCGCACCCTGATCCTAGCCGCCTGCTCGGAGGCGGCCCCGGCAACGAGGCACACGGTGGACGCAGCCACCCCCCTGCCCCAGCCGCACGCAGACCCTGCCTGTCCCACCCTGGGGGCGGGGACGGCCAGCCCCCAGGCCGGCTCTGCCACGGCTTTACCGGGGCCCTCCACCCCTCTCCAGGCGGCAGCCAGTGTCCTCGTCCCCCCCACCCACTCTCCTCGTCCCGCCCCCTCTCCAGGCCTCCCTCCAGCCTCCTTACCTGGCCGGAGGCTCGCAGCTGCAGGGACGGCCGGCAGAGCTGCTTCTCTGCCAGGCCGCTCCCACCCTGAGCACGCTCTGTCTGCGCATGCTCAGGGTGGGAGATTTGATTCTCCCCAGCAGCAGTCTGCATTTAAAGGGACCACGGCTCGCACCAGCAAGAGCCAAATTCAAGGGGCTAAAGAGCCGCTTGTGGCTCGCGAGCCGCGGTTTGCCGACCACTGGTCTAGTCCAAGTCTGAGTATTCCCATAACAAAATCTTACTCTCACTACTGTGTCCTCTCTGTTTCTTCATTAGTCTGGGTGTGTCTGGTGGCAGTTCCCATTGGTCCTTGTGCTGAGATACTGAGGATTCTTTCTTTGTCAGTTACAGGAAAACTTTTGTGTTGTTTGAGGTGTGGGTGGTTGTGGGACGGGCGTTAGATGTTGTGCCTTCAGCCCAAGGTGGGTGGATTCCAGTCAGAGTTCTAACCACATCCCCAGCTAGGTAAACTCGCCTGGGATTAAAGCCCCATCCAACTCAGGTGAGATGTTTTTCTCTGTGGAGAGTAGGGGGTTTTGGATAAAACCTGGGTAAGAGCTGGAATAAACGGTGCAGGATAGACATACCCTACATATAAATGTTGCACTAGTTTAACAAATTGGTTTAAAAACTGATTCAGTTAAACCAGTGCAAACCGTTGTCTGAACACTTATTTTGGTTTGAGAATGGCTTATTCCAAATTTATCTTAAGCAGATTCCAAATCGAATTATGTTAAACTGAAATGAGCCTGGTTTGAATAAAAATAAGAGTGTCCACACAGTGGTTTGCACTGGTTTAACTGAATCAGTTTAAATCACTTTTCTTTAAACCAGTGTAACTTTTTCATGTAGACAAACCTTCATTAAGGATGCAGGAATTCATTGAAAATGAGATGCAGCTTCTGAGTAGAGCCATTCTCAGCATATGAGTTGCCAAAAAATGTAAAGGTTAGCAAAAAAGTTTTATTTTCAAGCTAACTTAATTAGTTAAAAAAAGAAAAACTACATCAATCCTACTAAAAAGAGAAAAGCCTTTTATTGTTTTGATATAGGAGACATGCTGTATCACATCAGAATGAGTGAAGTTTTAACTACTGTATAGAGTTGAAAGAAAATAGAGCTTACTCAAAAGCACAGACGAACTATTAATTTTTCATGGTTTTGTTGGTTACTTCCATCTTTCCATGTAAGGTATTTTAAGTATTTTTGGGTTGACCATCTCCTGATTCTGCAGTGACAAGTAATAAGTGAAATATCTTGAATTTCACAGAAAAGATCATAAATTTTTCACCATCCTCCTGTGTTTCTGCACTGTGGGTGGGGTTTTCTGAAGCCGTCAGAATTGGCCTAATTGTCTTTCCACTGAATTACCATTGACTTCAATGGGAACAAAGTAAACCAATTGCTAAGGCCTTTCAAAAATCCAACCCTGAACATCTAGATCACAAGGTGCTTTGGTCAAGAAACTTGTATTTGTCTGTAAAGCAAAGAATACATGGTTTCTTTTTATTATTTGCAGAGTATGTGTCTTTGGGCCTAATTCTGATCTCTCTGTCAGTATACTAGCATAATTCCAGGGGCAACATGGAGTAACAGTATTCCTAACATACATAAAAGTCAGAGCAAAATCAGGCCCTTTTATTTCTTACTAACTATATATGTGCAGCAATATATGACAAATCCAGACTGTAAGACACCACTGAATAATGGCAGCTAGAAGAGAGAGATTTACATTAAACTACTGTAATATCAGAGTTAGCAAAAAGTCTCTAAATTAACATTGTCTTATCTGAATTGTTTTGACACAAAAATTTCTTATTTTAGTCTCACTCTATAAAACAGAGGCTGCATTTAAAATAATTGATATCCACCTTAAAAGATTTATGAGAAAACTGATTTGGGACACTATATTATATAAATTAGCAATGAGAGACTTATGTGTAGTACATTTAAAAATGACTACAAAATAAATAGGAAGGTTATAATATTCATAATTAAACAATATAATTAAAATTTATTCTGTTATTTACTGGGAACCATATCGTCATAATTTATTCATCAAATTATTTCTTTTTGGCTATGAGTTTCTTAATAAAGGGGCTTGTGAAGTCAGCTGTTTGTTCTGTTAACATTGCTGTGGCTGGTAAATAGTGAAAGCAGTTGGCTCATCAATTTCAATTTATAAAAATTAATTATGTGGGCAGACCTGATTACCAAGCTCAAAGTTTTTGTCCAAGTCAACATACGTTTGTATAGACAGAGTGCTATTAAACACCTTACATTTCAGAAAAATTAGCAACACAGACATCAATCAATCATACTGGACCTGTATTTCAAAGGTGATGAACATAAGTGCCCCTCTTTTGTAGGTGCTTAACACCTTTGAAAATCAGGGGCATTGTATATTCCTACAGAATATGGTTATATTTATTATAACTTAGTGTTTTTATTGTGTGTATTACATGCTTTACAAGGCATGTATGAAAATAAAGTTCTTGTCGTGAAGAACTTCCACACTAGATAGCAGTGCTTATGTTTTCCAACCAACCTAGATGATTTTGATCATCATCAGTTTTAATGGAAATTGGCATCTCTGCGTAACTTTGAAAATCTCAGCTTCAGTGCACAAATGTAAGAGGGATCTAGAGAAGCGTGATAAAATGGTGATGTTTATTAAGTTTGTATCTTGTTAGCTTTGTGATTTTAGCGTGGGGCTCCCTTCTCCTTGAGACCCGCGCTCCAGCTGCTGCAGCTGGAGCGCAGCTCCCGGGGAGAAGGGACCGCGGGGCTTTCTTCTCGCCAGGACAGGTCCCGGCGAGAAGGGAGCCCCGAGGTCCCTTCTTGCCAGGATCCCCGCTCCAGCTGCCTGCTGCTGAGTAGCTGGAGCGCGTGTCCCAGCCCACGCTCCAGCTGCTCAGCAGCTGGAGCACGGGTCCTGGGGAGAAGGAAGCGAGGGAGAAGGACCTGAGTGGTCCTGGCGAGAAGGGACCCAAGCCCTAAATCGACAAAGTCGACTTAGGGCTACCCCACGTCTACACTGGCTTAAGTCGACT
>ML685779.1:4109711-4167810 GCA_007922175.1 Pelusios castaneus
GGGCTTGTGGGAGTAAGTTACTTATGTGCTTTTGAAAATGTTGCCTCCAATGTATAATTCCTTTACTTGAGGCCAGAATTAGGCCCAAAGACTTGCATATTATACAAATAAATACAAATCAAGGGATTTTTATTGGACAAATACCTTATTACAAAAAAACTAATCAAAGGATTTTTTTAGACATACACTTACATGAGATTGACCAGACTATGCCAAACATTTGGCTATACATACAAATCCATTACCGACTCTTTATAAACTCTTTTATTCACTGTTTGTTCAGCTTTTCTCTTAATCAATATCTGGACACCTTTGCTTATTTCCTCACAACCATAAGGAGGCTCTTGAGGTAGCTCATTGCTGGAATGTGTAGTTTTCCAGAGGACATATCCTATGCTGAGTGATTGAGTCTACAATAAATAAAAAGAAGTATATTATGTATTAGAATAGGATGAATGCATAACAAATAGCTTCTTAAAGAGTAAATATGTACTTTTGATATCACAATACATGTTTGTAACAAAATAACTTAGCAAACTGAATTTCTGGTATAAAAGTAGCTCTGAGAAGTTGAGGACATGAAGAGAGAGAAGGACCATAAAGATACATACACACACATTCAATCTTCTTTGTAAAAAAGCCTCATTCTCTCTCTAAAAGATCTACTATATACATATATATTTGACTGTGGGACTAATTTATTAAAAAATGAAAATGAAGCTGAGATTAGCTGTAGAAAGCAGAACATATATAACCAGAAACTAACTACATTGCATAAACTTCAAGAGTAGTCAATTATTTTGTGTCAAGGTCCACATTTCTTGGTCAATGTATAATCATGGTCTAGACTCCATAGAAAACCATTAAAAATAATAACAATATTGATGATAAGAAGTAAATAAAAGGATTTCAGAGTCTGTTCATAAGTATCTGGTGGTCTGGATTTGGCCTGCGGTCCACCTACTGACTATCCCTGAAAACAACAATAAGGGCATCAAAATAGGATAAATCCCTAAATCAGAGCTGAAGAATAGATTAATCTAACCATTTGGTTGGATTTGTATTTGTACAAATCTGATATCCAAGATATTTTCAATATTAGATTGGAGGGGATACATTTTCAAACAGGCCTGTACTCAGCCTCCACTTGTTCCTGGGCACGTAACATGTACCCATAATTTATAGGTACAAATATCTGCATACAAACTTTAAATATTCTAGGTATGGGGGCATAAATCTAGGTATGCACCTAGAAAATTTGCATCTATTGGAACTGATTCAGATTGGGTCATTATAAAGGTAGGGCCTTTTGCAAAACTGAGAGACTAATTTGGATGTTGAAGCCCCTTTTGCAAACTTCAGGAGTTTGGATTTAGAGATCTGGTTCAGGCCCAATGCTAAAGCATTACAATGAGGTGATTGAGGAGAGTAACTGCTTTGTTATAACTAGGCATGACAGAATTCAATTAAAAAAAATACAGACTATATCAATGTCTATTTTAAGCATTTTTTATTTTTATCAGCTTGAATTTTTACAGCTGCCAAAGTTTTGGGTTATAAACTTTCCCCCCTTATTTTTACTAATTTAAATTTTCACAGTTGCAGGAAATTGTGTGTGTGTGAAGTAGATGTTGAGATCAAAAACTTAAAGCTCTATAGCCATTTAAAACATAAATATCAAAATATATAAAGGAAATATCCTTAAATCAAACTTGAATGAGTCTCATGCAGAAGTTTTCTTACTTTTCCTATCTGTACATTTCAATCATCGTTGATGGGAATCATTTTTCTTTGGTTTGCATGTGTATGGCAAAATCTATGTTTACTAACATTTACTGACAAAAAAAATCTAATCCTTCCAAGCCTAATTATAATAGTTTAATTCAATACCACTAGCAAGATGAAGGAGAATGTTTTAAGTGGCAGCTTATTCCAGCTGAGACTGGTTTTCCAGCTCCACCCACACAACTCTCACAGCAGGGACAATATGCAACTAATAAAAGGCAAGTGAGGCATTCCATAGACTGCTTAACATAGATAGAGCAGGCTATTTAGAATATGTCTACACAGAGATAAAAAACCCCACAGCTGACTCAGCTATCTGACTTGGGTTCAGATTTGAGGGCTGAAAAAAATTGCAGTGTAGACATTCAGGCTTGTGGTCTGGGCCCCTGAGTGGTAAATGGTCTTGTAGCTCCGGCACCAGCACAAGCCTGAAAGCCTACAGTAATTTTGAGCCTCACAGTCCAAGCTCCAGGAGCCCAAATCAGCAGACCCAGGCCAGCTATGACTGTACTCTGGGTATTTTATCCCTGTGTAGTCATACCCTCACCTACTGAGGGCTGTATATTAATTTTCATATACAATAATTACCAAGCCTTCTTTTAACAGCTGATTTTCTTTCTGAACTGGGAAGGAGATCGATTACATGAACTGAAAATATTTTCTAGCTCCTTCATTTTTTTAAGCTGACAGTCTACTTGGAATTGTAGAAGGTCCATGCCACAAGGAATTTACAATATAAACTGACGATAGGCCTGAGAGAGTTTCTGTCGCAGAGCATCGTTTCACTCTCCTCCTTGGGTCTATGGAAAAATTAGGATCCTCAGTTCTGGACTTTAAGAACCTGACAGAAGAGGCTATATAGTGCATTATGGTACGTGTACGTACACACACACACACACACACACACACACACTCTCTCTCTCTCTCTCTCTCTCTCTCTCTGAATCATATGTGTCTGAAATATTTTTAGAGATTGGCTATACCTAAGAAAATCTGGATCTGTTCTTCTTCTAGGCACTGACAAGCACTGATATGCCAGAGAACCCCTCCTGCAGCCCTAGATACACCAAGTTAGAGGTGCTAGTGTACTGTAAAGCATCTCTTTCTACATGCTGAGGGCCTGGCTCACCATCCTTCTACAGTGCCAATGGATCATGTAACTAAAGGCTCAAGGACTTATGTGCACATTCTGACTTTAATGACCTGTTCTGGCAGTCAGTTAGAGGAAACACCTCACCTCCAGAGCCCCTGGTCTCTCTAAACATTTTAAGAATCCTGTGCCAATGTTGGTCTTTTATTAAAAATTGTCTAGAAGGTGAAACAATTTTTAAAAGTCAGATGTTTAGAACCGAAGAATGCTATTATAAGGAAATCATGATGAGGTTATGATGTTTTGGCAGGGACTACTGTATTAATTTCCATCAGAATTTAATATAGGAGTATGCTGTAATATTGAAAAAGGTATAGGAGAAAAGTGGATCCATGGACTAAAAATATGGACACCAACGAAATCAACATAAAAATTACCCTCCACACCCATTGGCTATATATTACACTGCATAAATTGTTAAATGGAAGTTAGTGTCAGTCTGAATGATTATTTCTGTCCATATGTAAGTTATGCTTGAAATACTTATGTCTAAAGCGTTTTGTTTAATTTACTACATCACGGTTTCTGTCTTCCCTGAATGTCCTATTTCTAGTTCTCTAGAGTTCTTACATATGCTCTCTCATATCTAATCTTTCCCTTTTTTCAGCACACCTATTATTTTCTTATTTTGTAAGAAGATAAATTTTAGGAGAAGATATGGAGCTCATCTAAAAGAGAAATACACTGAAGATATGGACTTTGAATCCCAAGAAGATGACCAAAATTTTTCTTCTGTGAGACGTGGGGTATTGCAAACAATTCAACTTAAAACTAATTACTATGATGTCTTATGAAAAACCACAGGACTAGCAACTCCTAGAAACTCAGCACCCCACAGACTTTAGCAAGACATTTTCCTCAAGCAGAGTGACAGTTATAGCACAGAACATTTCAGAGACACATATTGAATTACATATTATACACTATGGGGCAGATCCTCTGCTGGTGCAAAATGTCATAGCTTATTGAAGTTAACAGAGTTATGACAATTTGCACCAGCTGAGCATATTCCCCACATATTTTTATCATCTTACAAGACAAAAATTTTCGCTGACGTTTTCAAGAGAGTGGTTTCTGGATGTTTTCTTATAACCTAGTTTCATTAGATGAGTATCACATTTAAATGAAACAGCTCCCATGTAAGTTGGAGGGCATAATTTGAAGTAATTTGGACAGCAGTATGGTAGGTCCAATTCACACTGCTGAGTCCTAAAATCAACTCAGCTCAATCCTAATTCTAACAGAACGTCTTTGAGAACATGTTGTCAGGTCTGCATTAAAGGGCCTGTGTAAACCCTCCTGGTGCACTAAAGATTCCTGAGGGCTCTTGAATTTAGTGCACAGCTCTGTTAAAGAGCAACTGGGCCGGATTAACGCAGGGGTTATAGGGGCTGCAGCCACAGGCCACGGCTTGAAGGGGGGCCCAAGACTGCAGCCTCTAAAACCCCTGCTAATCCAGCTTTGGCGCTGGCGCTGGGTGGTGGGGACCTGAGGCCAGAGACCGCAGAGGCTGCAGTGTTCCTGTCCTGCCCCGCTCCCAGGCCGACTGGTTTGCCCCCCCCCCATCCCCCAGGGTGGACTGGCATGTGTCCACTGTGCTCCAGAGGTGGGGTCATATGGTTCATCTGCACCAGAGGCCAATAGGGCCAGATTGACGGGCTTGGAGACCCCAGGCTGCCCCCCTCACTGCGGGGTCCCCACCACCACCTGGGCCCCTGCCTCCCAGAATGGAAGCCTGTCTCTGGAGGGGGGTCCTGGGGCCAAAGATGGCCCCAATCACCCCTCCATCACTGGCAGGGCAGGAGTGCTCTCAGTGCTCCAGCCCTGTCGGCGCTGAGTAGGGCAAGGGGGAGCCAGATAGGGGTATTAGGGGCTAGAGCCTGGGGCCACCTTTTTGGCCAGGGCCTGGGGCTTCAGCCCCTATAGCCCCTGCTGTAATCCAGCCCTGGAAGCTGTCCCATGTGCTAGCCGGCCCTGGGGGCCACGCACCGGCCAGCCATGCCCCCTGAGGCGCGACAGCCGGCCCTGGAGCAGGGCATGAGTGCTGCAGGCAGCCATGGCACCGGGGGGCCCATGGTGGGCGGCCCTACAAAAGTGGGCAGCCCAGGGCCCTTTAATCTGGCCCTGAAGAGCAACAGAAACGTTAGTGCGGATTAGCAGGGTTTACATGGACCAAGTGCACTACATTAACGTGCAGTCTGGAACCTTTGGTACACAACAGCAAGTCTACAGGGATCAAGTCAGATACAATACATTAGTGTGCTTTAGAAATCACATCCCCTATAAGGGGCATTACATCACTGTGTAAATAAGCCTTTAGTCTTCGAAAGCCCATGTTATATTATATTGGATTGAAATTCAATGTCTTACCTAATATCCATTTTTCTGATACATACTTTATTTCAGGTTGCTTCTTTCCCAAATATTCTCCAATACACATTTTGGCCTTACGTAGGGTTTTACATATTTTTCCTCCACACAACCGTACAAGCTCACCTAGCTTGTCACATGGTGGTTGACTGGTAAGAGATATAAACATTACAGGCTGACTTGAAAAAAGATCCTGCTGATATTTTCCTGATGACAGGTGTCGTTGAAGTCTGCAGATCTGTTTTTAACAAAACAAGGAGATTAAGAACTACCGTTTCATTTTCATTTATAAGCAGCAAGTGAAGCTTGTCTTTGCATTTAGGAAAAGAATTACTGGATATGTAAACAACCTTTACATTCCCAAGTAAAATGTTGGTTCAGAAGCCATTGGGAAAGCCCTAACGGTGTATGTAAACTGCTGCTAAAAACTCTAATGTATACTGGGCCTTAGAAAAGAAAGGTATGATATGCTGATGAATCTCAATGGGAAGTTGGTGCTTCGCATCCTCAGTCACAATTATACAGATGCAATTCGGGTTGAGAACATGAAAATGACTATGTGTAAGGGCCATATTCAGAACATCATAGATTTGTATTGTTAGAAGAAGCTGGAACCAGTTACAAAGCTGAAAGACCCCAACATATTTTAAGGAAAAGGAATATACTCCTCAACTTGGGGAAGAAAACAAAAATAATGTTTTCCTTGCAAGGCTGCTGCCTACATTTTGCCTAGAAGGTTTGGTGGGTGTAAATGGAGTGAATCCTGCCCGTTAGCCAGACAGAATCTGGAATCAGAGAAAATAGGCCACAATATGTTTAACCCTTTTAACCCATAATGCTGGAATTACGGTTAAGAATACCAGAGAAGTCAGTTCAGGCTAGGATCAGACTGGGCCCAGAATACAGGGAATGAATAGACAGAAGAGTACTTAAAACCACCAGATCTGGATTTAAGATTAATGTGTGTGTTTATATCTCTATATAAATAAAATGGACTTTATTATACCCTATACCTTGGGCATACAAGCTCTTTCCATGGTTAGAAGACTTTTCGTATGCATAACATAGAAAGAGAAAAGGGAAGTCCAAGTACAAATACCAAATACTTCTTAACATTGTTAATGTGGTGGTCTACTTAGAATTAAACAAGAAAAAGGATGATTGATATACACAAGGTGTATCTAGCAATTTCTTCTGATAGCTCTGGTATACTCTAGAAAAGGCAGAGAAAATATTATGGAATGAAAAGTCATTTCCTTTAACTTAAATGTAAACTATTTATAATATAAACTATATCAGAGCTATTGTGGTCAGGTTGCTAGTCCAAGTACTAAAGGCCAACTGTTATTGCTAAAGGATCTAGAACTGGAATAATCAAATCATTATAATAAAAGGGTTTTTTAAAGCCAATTAGTTGCAATACATAATGACTGGAGCATCAGAGCAAGAGTTCAAAATGATGTTCATAAAGATGATGGATGCATATTTCATCTTTTCAGTGTCAATGATTTCAATTTCCTGGTACAGTACAACACACCTATCAAATCTGGAAGTCACAAATGGATGGCACACCACATCTAAGTCTTTGTCAGCCAGGATAAATTCTCATGGCCAGCCACAAGAAGAAGGTGGCATTTAAAAACATAACAAAACAAACAAAAAACCAAGGACAGTTGCTATTTAGGTTTCCAGTGTAAGTATAGGTTCTAGGACAGTGGTTCTCAACCTTTTGCGGGTCACGACACGCTCGGTGACATGCAGAACCCTATGGGACACACCAGACTGAATCTAGCCCCTTCCCCACGGCTCTCTGCAACACACAGTAATGTGTCCCAACACAGTGGTTGAGAACCACTGCTCTAGGACACTGCTGTATACTGCTTGATCAGAGAGGGGGCATATGTTCTTGTTGACTAGTTCATTGAAATAGCTTCCTCAACCCAGCAGCGCCTCCTCAGTCTAGTTCAGATATAACAGCATGTATAACAATCACACAATCTATGTTAAACAATGTTAAATCTGCACAATTAAATCAAGAAATTGAAAAGTTCAGGTTCTTATAACAACCTGGACATGTGAAACCTATCTGATATTTTCTGTCCCCGTTTTCATTGTTGAAGCATAGTGAACTGGCTCTTACATAATTAACAAAGAGAGCAACAATTGCCAATATAAGAGCAGATGAAGGCAAAAATTAACGTATGGTCATGAT
Source organism: Pelusios castaneus (assembly GCA_007922175.1). Lineage (NCBI taxonomy): Eukaryota > Metazoa > Chordata > Testudines > Pelomedusidae > Pelusios > Pelusios castaneus. The sequence goes on from ML685779.1 coordinate 4,117,229, forward strand.
AGTACCTGAGATGTTGTCTAATGCTGGAAATTTTTCACCAAGACAACAATAGGTAGAAAATGTAAAGATGTGAGTTCCATGGAAGACAAAAGGCAATTCTGGGTGCCTACAGTTTTGACAAGAAGAATTGAATACAAAATCAAAGTCGATGAGGGAGGTAAAGAGATGCAGTTTTGGATGACAGTGCACTTCCCATCCTTTAGCAGAGTATTAATAGTGAATGTGATCTGAACAATGGACTCCTGACCTTGACACAATGTGCGACTTTAGGATTTAAGATCTTCATGCTTTAGTTTACAAATGTATGCAGTAGGGTTAAAAAGTGCTCATCAAATTTACAAGAGATTGCGAAGATTAATGAATGTTTATAAAGAGCTTTCACATCCTGAGATAAAATTGAAAAGTAGGGTTATCATCTTTAAAAAAGAGGATTTTTAAGTTGGTGATGTGTGTGCTGCTGAAACAACAAACAGTTCATTATGTATAAACTGACTCGCAGGACATTTCAGAGAAGCCAGAAGCTGATAAAGGCTTGGTCTATATTGCTGCCTGTGGTCAATGGGAGATATGCAAGCTACATTATGTAGCTTGCATATTTCTCATTGACTTATTTATGTTGCTCTACCATGGCGTCTTCACTGCGCTACATTGACAAGAGATGCTCTCCGGGTCTCCACAACCCACTTAATCAATCTCACTGCATCCATCTCCAAAGAGCTGACAGTGTAGACATACCCATAGTTGAGGTACGCCAAAAGGGCCAAAATACAATAAAAAACTGTGTTGTAGCTGTTTATCCTTATGTGAAGAGACAGTGTTCACGAAACATATGACACCTACTCTCATGCATCACTGAATTTAAAGATAGCTTTGCAAACTGACTTCAATGAGTACACTATCAAAGCCGTAATGCACTTTGCAATTGCTGATGTACGAATAAAAACAGGATTCTGGTAATCTGTGATTGCACTCACTCATTTTCATGAATGATCAGTTATTTAAAAATATTATTCACCCAGCGAACATAAAAATGCTTCAGCTAAAAAGCATTCAGGTAAGAAGCTCAATAAATTAGAGTATATACTATGCTTTAATGAAAACCCAGAACCAGAGACTCATGATAAAAACAATCCTTTCTTTGATGGCGCAAATGCCTTTTTCTTCCGTCAGAGAGAACTGAGAACATTTGCTAATCTCCTGAGTTACCTATTTAGATAAATCAGCTCCACCTGAAAACAGAAAAAAATAATTACCAAGAGACATTAATTTAATGTTAGTTTATCTAAAATTAAGAATCAGACTTGATTCCAAGGGACTTTTGTGCTTAACTTGCCATGTTGCTCTTATTAGCCTGGAGCTCTAGGGTTTCCTCGATGAAACTGATTAGGATTGACAAGCTCTGTTTATGTTAAAAACCCACCAGGACATGAGTTTCTTAGATGGAAGACATACAATGATTGTAATCCTGCTATTCACACATTTTACAGGACATGATTTAAAAAGGCCTGTTGTATTCCCACTTGTTCAACCATTTTCCCTGAAAGCATTTATTGCTGAGGTGACTTAAAAAGAAAGTGTCATTTTATTTGTGCAGTGGCTCCTAACCATCCTACTACTGGAAATACACTTCAGCTAAATTAATATTAAAGGCAAAAATTGCATGAATGTCATGTTAAATGTGCACAGCTAATTACAAAGTGTTTGGAAATGCAAATGTTACAATTCCAACAACAACATTAGGTTAAGCTGTCTTGCACAACTCATGTGATTTGGTACACATGTTTATATTATAAATGCTAAGATTGGGATTTTCAGTGGAGCCCGAGGGAGTTAAAGTGCTGAAATCCCATTGAGATAGCACCTCCCCCTTTTAGCTTATTAATCTATATATGGACTGGAATAACAGGAACAGAATATAGTACCAATGTGCAACATGGCCAAAATAAAGTTTCTGTTTGGACCTTAAGTTTTGCTTCTCCTGCCTCTTGTAATTTTAAATGTAGCTTTCCAGTCTTATTGTGCTTGGACCCAGGTCAGGTGTACAACAAGGAGTGAAGCTCCTTGTTTGCTTCATCCAGACACTAGATACAAATAAAAGCTTCTTGCTCTCTCCATCCAGAGGCTCAATAGAAATAAAAGGCAGGATTCTGGTAATCTGTGATCGCACCCACTTACCATCCAGAGCTAAATATAATGGGAACGCTTGTATTCAGGCAGCACAAGGACTCTGCAGGACTAGCATTGATTTCAAAGCCAGCCTAAGTACAGGGGAGTAGAAAGTGGCCAGTCTTGAAAAGAAAACATACTGCACACTCTGGAAGCCACTTGACCCACCCCCAATTTGGACTACAGACTGAATGGCACAACCCAGCTCTTCAAACTGAATTGAGCCAACTGCCTTTGTAACATCAAAGAGATTGCAGCACTCCAGGACTGCTGCACACTTTGATTTTTTTTTTTTTTAAAGCTACAGCAAAATCTCTCTAATTTCGATCCTAATCAGAGACCAAATGTGGGAAAAATTCAGCCCAAAGAAATGAGTGTTTCCACAGCTTGCATGTGCGCAAACTGAATTATTATGGAACCTATTTCATAATTGTAGCTATAATAGGCATGACCAGCATCAAACACTGACGATATTAGACACTGATGCTAATTCTCTTTCTGTCTAATTACGTTCCTATCAGGTGGCTATGAGAAGAGAGTCCTGCTGGCTACCATCATTATTCAAGATTTAGGTGTTAGCTCAGTTCTTTTATCAGACAGATGAACAGGCAGAAGCACCTCCCTCACACCTCCCTGGAGCCACAGGTTGCAGAGCCCTGGGATAGAGGGATCTATTTGTAGGTTTTTAGCCCAAGCTATAACACAGCAAGAGAAGACAAAGAAGGTGGTGGAGGAGGAGATGAGTGAGGGTCATAAAAGAGAAGTCACAGGACTGATTCTGATCTTGCTGACACTGACAAAAATACTGACATCAGCGGAGCTCTGATTTGCACCGGTGTGAGGTCAGAATAAGAACACTCAAGATTTATATATTAAATTATATCACTATCTTTTTCTATCTGCTGTCAGGCTCCTTTTTGATTTTGGGAATGAAGGATAGATGGCAAAGGAGTCGAAGTTAGTAGCAGAAAGCCATATACGTGAAATACACAGTCCATTAGCGTTCTGCTGAAACTTACATGAAGAATCAAGTTATTTTAGGTCTTTTTAAGCTACAGTACAGTAGATATCTGGAGTTTAATTAAAAATGCACTCGGTATAAACCAAATTTAGGTTAAAGAAATATTTTTAAAAAACACAATTTGTTTTACAGCTATTAATCCTTTTGCCCTTGTTAACTATGCATTTGTTTCCCAAGAATATACTCTGAAGTGGCCTCTCAAATTCATGCAATAAAAATATTACCATATTGACATTTTTTTAGCTGTAATCAAAAATTATTCATCTGTAAAATTGCTCCCTTCCTATGAACTACACAAGTACTAATGCATGTCCTGTTAGAAAATAGTGTTGTATTAGAAGGATTCTCCTGCCTGAAAATTGATAGTAAACATGCAATTCTACACAAAGATTAAGAGGAAAATATTGCCCTAAATTATTTCTGCTAAAGGAAACATCACGTTTAGGCTAGAGTCACAAAGGCAGAGTCTACTTACCAAGACTCTGAAGTATAACATTAAATAAAACCCATCATTAACACAGATTTATAGCTATATAATTCAGTGGTGAGGTGCAGATTTATACATGACTTACCAATAGTAAATTTTCAGAATTATAACTACAAAGTTATGTCCATAATTCTTGTCTTTCACAGGAGATATATATTTTATGGCATACATTTGAAGACCAAATCTTGTTGCATGTGAAATTAATGAGAAATTGACCATTTATTTCTACCAGATCCGGATATGACTACTACAGATGGAAAGTGCGATTCTCCATGTTGTATCAGTTTTATGCTGGCGTAATGGCAATGGATTTACAGCAGCACAAAACTGATGGTGTAACAGAGTGGTAAAGTAAGCTACAAATTTAGCAAGAAAGATTTCTAAAAATAGTAAATGTTTAATGGAGTTGGGTAACTTTGCTGGTGAAGTTTTAAGGTCGGAGTTTACAACTTCAGTGGGATTTCAATATAGCTGAGGGTGCTCAGTAACTCTGAAGACCATTAGTGTTTGTATTTGCTGACCTTGTAATTCTTCAGAAACATCTAGAGAAGGGTACGGACCTAAACTATTTGATTTGTAAGAAATGTTACCCTTAGGTCGTCCTATATTTTCAGGTAGTCTGTCACTCACTAAAAATATGAAATGAAAACACTTGAGTGGAGCCCCAGGCACATTTGAAGATCATGGGAACGCACACATGAAAGTGAAGTAAAGTATCAGCCTGCTTCTGACAAAGAATAGCATAATGCACTGAAGACAGCTAAAAGGAATGGTTATCCTGGTGTGAGTTATTTGGAGAATCTGCAGGATCCTATAGGGATCAAGGAAGCCGGCATTACTATCACTGTCCTGTGTAGGTTCAAGGAAAAATTCTCTAGTTTTTCATCTTTCTAAATGTCAATATGAAAGGATGAAAATGATCAGACCATACAGTAATGTTGTTTAGATAATAACAAAGGAAAGTGCAAACTTGTTATGTCCTACTGCTTAAAAAGTTGGTTTGATCCTGTTCATACTTTATTTATTTTAGAAGTTTGCTATTAAGTCATTCAACATAATAAGAGGCTTTAAAGTTGAAAATGTTAGTCAATAAATATTTTCATTTAAAACTATATGGAATACTGCATTAAATAATGGATTTTTAAAATGAGAAAAACAAACGAGGAATCTGATGGCACTTTTAAAGACTAACAAATTTATTTATCGCATGAGCTTTCGTGGGAGAAAATCCCACTTTGTCAGATGCTTGAAAATGAGGAACTTAAAGAAATGAGGTGCTTCACAACTAACAAGATCCGGTTAAGAAGTGGATATGTCCTAAACATACCAGCTGTTTCATGCAGACAGTCTTTGCTTGTGAAGGATGCCATTGAAGATAATGGGCTTGCACATGAGTGCATAGTTCAGCAGGCACGATTAGAGATCTAGCAGTACGCTCAGCAAACATTACCTGAGTCAGCATATTTGCCCTAATAGCTACAATAGTCTCAATTTTTTCTTCATTAGCATCAAGACATTTTTTTTTTAAACTTGTGCTGACACTTATCTTTCTGTGAAGAAAATTCCATCTGCAATGTTTAATGCAAATTACTGAAAGTACTGTATCCACATTCTACTATGGTAACTGGAACTGATGTTTTTCTATAGGCTTTCAATACATTCCAGCAAAAGTATGGATTTCCTTTTTGTCAAACTACAGAATCAGAAGATTTCAAATGACAGAAATGCCAACATACGTTTTGCATGACTGAAAGGCTTGTTAGCATTCCAACAAGTATTCACAAGTGGAGACTGTGTGCAGGCAAATCTGTGCGTGCACAGTAAGGGGTCTGTGGTGTGCAAAGGTTTGAGTATCTGTTTCAAAATCTGCACCAGAAAAATTACCTTGCAATTTCTCCTTCTGACAACACCAAAAGGAATGTGAAATGTGTTATAAAGACAATTGATATACAGAAAAGACTATATTATCTGGAAACTCCTTCAAAACACGTTTCTCTTTTTTCCTTAATAGTTTTCTACAGAAGTGTTTCCTGGCAAAGGGGAGGATGAAAGAAAACTAGAATACAGGCAATTTTATTAATAATGTTTCTTTACACTAAGTGTTGACAGACAAGCTTTGCTTCTCTCAAATCTCATAGACTGATAAGTAAGGATAACTTCAACAATATATTCTCTAAAAAGACAGCGCCCTAATGGGAATACTATATGAAAATATTTGGCAAACACATCTACTGTTTGGCAGATATTCAAAATCATACTTCAAGATGTTTGGATCACTTCTTCCTCCAGAGCAAATTTTTGCAGAAAAAAGTAGAACAAAATTACTTACTTTTAGCTTAGATTTGCTTTTTTCCCACCGAGCCAGAACAATTTTTTAAATACTGTGTAATATAAATATATGACAACTATAGATACATAAAATAATAAAAGAAATTAGGCTTATCAAACACATATGCTTCTTTCCTAGTGTAGATCAGTATGACTTTAAACTAAGATTTGTATCTTACAAGTCAAGTGCACATACATCACATGAAAAACTTCAAGGTTGCAATTTATAGTGAGTTATAATGTAACTCAACTTTACACACTCAGAACTTCCCCAAAAATTCTCCTTCTAAATTGAAAGTTTTCCATGTTTGGTTTCAGCATAAATGAATTTTTATGGAAAATTTAAAGCAAATCCTTCAAAATTTAGGCCTTGCTCTTGAAATCACTTGGGTATATACTTAATTTTACATGTGAGAAACACTGTTGACATCAGTGGAACTACTCACATGAAAGTCTGTGTAAAGGTAGGGACTTAAATGTGGAAGAGAAAGTTACCCTGTACAGTAACCAAGGTTCTTTGAGATGTGTGTCCCTGTGGGTGATTCTCTTCAGGTGTTGGTGTGTCCTGGCACCACTGACTGGAGATTTCTGCAGCAGTGGCTGTCCAGGCTGCACAAGTGCGAAGGGTGTCTCACAGAACTCAATCCCACCCAATTTCTTCTCTACCATGGAGCTCTATTTATAGACTCTGAAGTAGAGGACAGCAGGAGGGATAGCAGAGCACTCACAAGGGCACACATCTCATTTACTTCTTTGAGTTTTGTCGTTGTGGGTGCTCCATTTCAGATTACTATACAGCAATACCTGCCATGGATGGAGGGAACTTTGGAGTGGCTCTGGTGCCTCATGTTAACATTGTGGAACTTAACTGCGTGTCCACATCTTCACTGGTCATGCTCACATAGTGGTTTATGAACATATGTTTGGAGGTACATATTGCAGCTCTACAAATGTCTGATATGGGAACATTGTTGAGAAATGCAACAAAGGTCACGATCACCCTTGTGGGAATGGACCCTAATAAAGGTAGATTTTTTACTTTGTTCATAGGATAGCTGTATGCAGTTCAATATCTATTTTGATAGTCTTTGTTTGGATATTGTGGTTCTCTTTGAGTGTTCTGTAGTGGAGACCAATGGTCTCAGTGATTTATGGAATGCTTTGGATCTGCCTAGATAGAATGAAAGTGCTCTTCTTACATCTAGTGTCTGCCATCTAGCCTCTTGTTGGTCATTGTGAGATTTACGGTAGAATGTGGGAAGGTGTATAACTTGGTTCACAAGGAAAGATGATATTTTGGGAAGGAATTTTGTGTGGGGTCTCATGATGACCTTGTCTTTGAAAAAAATGGTGTATGCGGAGGTGTGCTATAAGAGAACCTATCTGACCCACTCTTCTAGCCAAGGTGATTGCGATTAGGAATGCTACCTTCATTGACAAATGAAGAAGTGAGCATGTGGCTAGAGACTTCAACGGGGGATGTGTGAGGACTTTTAGTACAATGGTTATGTCCCATGCTGGTTTGGGTTCATGGATTTCTGGGAACATGTTTTTCAGGCGTGTTAGGAAGTGTTTGTTGACAGGATTTGAGAATACTGGTAGTTCTCCTTCCTTTTGATGGAATGCATTAATGACTGTGATATGTACTTTGATGGAGCTTATTGATAGACCAGCTGTTTTTAGTTCTAATAAGTATTTGAGTACTAGTGGTATAGCAGCTGAGACAGAGTGAGCTTCACTTGACACCATGTATAGAATCTTTTTCATTTCTGTAAGTATATTTTGTGTATGGAAGGCTTTCTCTCTATTTGCTGGAGCCAGGAACCTTCAAGCCATCTAGTGAAGCATTTTGAGATTGGGGTGAAGTGCTGTTCCCCCATTATGGGATCAAAGGTTCTTCCACATTGGGAGTTGTTGGGGAGGCCGAAATGGATATATTTGTTAGGCAAAGATGCTGGGGTTACCTAGGCCATGCTGGTGTAGGAGAATGATCAAGGACGGGCCCCAGCTAATCTTGTTTATAAACACTGGTAATGGTGGTAATGTGTATAGTAGTGTCAAATCCCATTTGAGCAGGAAGGCATCTTCTAGGGATTGCTATCCTCATCCTGCTTTTAAACAGATTTTGGCTGCATTTGCGATTTGTTGCTGTTGCAAACATGTCTATGGCTGGCACTTCCCAGCACTGAATTATGTTGTGTAGGACCCTGTTGTTCAGCTCCCTTTGCACTGAAGGCCAAATTTTCTGCTCAGTGCATCTGCTGTTGCAGTCATATGCTCAGGGAGGTATGAGGCAGGTATGTCTATATTGTGATTTATGCACCTATTCTAGAGTCTTATGGTTTGTGTGCATAACGAGTTTATGTGAAACATGCAGGCTGTGTTGGCTGTCATTATTTGGACTGACCTGTTCAATATTTGTGGTAGGAAATGTGTATAAGCACAGCGTACTACCCTTAGTTTGAGCAGGTTGGGTGTCTGGTGGTATCCATTGCCCCATAATGGTAAGATTCTCCATGTAGGCACTCCAACATATCAGTGAAGCATTGGTTGTAATTATGCCTAATGGAAGGTGTCTTTGAAATTGTATGCCCTTACAGATGATGTTTGTATTTGTCCACCAATTCAGAGAGTCTTTGATTTTTGGAGGTAATGTTCATTGTTTGTTTAGGCTCTGCTTGGTGTGTAAACTTGGCTATTCTTGAAGGCATCACATGTCAGAAGATAAGGTTGCTTACCTGTAATTGATATTCTTCGAGCTGTGTTGCTCATGTCCATTCCACTTAGGTGTGCGCTCGTGCCACCGTGCATGAGCCTGCTGGAAGGTTTTTCCTTAGGAGTACCCGCAGGGCTGGCTGTGAGCTGCAGGTGGCACTGTAGCGACGCCCTATATAAGCTTTGGCTGGCCTTGCCCTCACCAGTTCCTTCTTGCCGGCAGTCTGACAGAGGGGACGGAGGGTGGGCATGGAATGGACATGAGGACACATATCGAAGAATATCAATTACAGGTAAACAACCTTATCTTCTTCGAGTGATTGCTCATGCACATTCCACTTAGGTGATTCCCAAGCCTTACCTGTTAAGGAGGTGGGGTCAGATGTCATATGTTCACAGAGCGTAGGACTGCCAGACCGAAGGCCGCATCCTTTCTGGTCTGTTGCGTGAGGGTGCTGTGCGTGGTGAATGTATGGACTGAAGACCACATTGCTGCTCTGCAAATGTCCTGAATCGGCACATTAGCCAGGAAAGCAGTGGACGACGCCTGTGCCATTGTAGGGTGACCCGTCACTTCTGGCCCGACATGCCTGTCAGGGTGTAACATTCCCTGATATAGGCCATGATCCAGGCAGAAATGCGCTGGGATGTCATCGGCTGGACTTCACCCTTTCTGCCACCACCACGAACAGTTGCGTAGACTTCTGAAAGGGGTTCATCCGCTCTAAATAAAAGTGCTCTAAATACGGCGCCTTTGCCTCTCATCCACATTCAGTCTTGCGCATAACATCAGGAGGAAAATGTCCTGATTCATACCAAAGCTTGAGACCACCTTGGGAAGGAAAGGTGGGTGCGGGCACGACTGCACCTTATCCTTAAAGAAGACTGTGTAGGGCAGTTTGGAGCTCAACGTTCGAAGCTCTGATACCCTTCTGGCCAGTGTAGTCGCCACCAGGAAGGCTGTCTTCCAGGATAAGTGCAGGAGTGAGCAGGATGCCATCGGCTCAAAGGGGGCTCCCATTAGCCTTGAGAGCACTAGGTTAAGGTCCCACTGGGCCACCGGTTTCCGAGTTGGAGGGGATAATCTGTCCAACCCCTTGATGAATCTCTTTAACAGCGGGTCTGAAAACACCGAACCCCCCTCCGAACTCTGGTGGAGCACCGAGATAACTGCCAACTGCACCTTTAATGAGGCATGGAGAGACCCTGATGTTTCAGATGGAGCAGGTAATCCAAAATCAGGGGATAGGCATCTGCGAAGGAGGAATTCTATAGGAACTAGCCCAGTGCATAAAACAGGTCCATTTAGCATCATAATTGGCTCTTGTGGAAGGCTTCCTGCTCCCTAGAAGGACCTCCTTCACTGGGGTCGAGCACTGCAACTCACTCGGGTTCAGCCACGGATGAACCAGGCCATCAGATGGAGCGACCGTAGGTCCAGATGCCTCAGCTTGCCACGGGTCCGGAAGCAGAGGAAGGGTTACTGGATGTTCTATTGCCAGTTCCCCTAGAGTGGAGAACCATTGCTGATGGGCCCATGCTGGGGCTATCAGTATCAGTGTTTCTGCATCCTGCTTGGCCTTGACCAGCACCCTGTGCACCAGTGGAATTGGGGGAAAGGCACAGAGCAGACCACTCTTCCAACTGGTTAGGAAGGCTCCCCAATCGACCCTTGCTTCTGGCCCTGGAATGAGCAGAATCTTCTGTACTTCTGGTTTGCTCTCGACGTGAATAGATCGATCTGGGGCGTCCCCCATCTTCTGAAGATGTCCTAGGCGATGTCCTCTCTCAGCAACCACTCGTGTGTCAGGATGGACCTGCTGAGACTGTCCGCCAGAGTATTGTACTGTTCTGGAAGACAGGACGCTGTCAGGTGGATAGAAGGGCGATGCAGAAGTCCCATAGGGCTATCGCCCCCCTGCAGAGCCGGGCTGAGCGGATGCCGCCCTGTTTGTTTATGTAAAACATGGAGGTCATATTGTCCATCCTGACTGCAACCACCTTCTCTTCTAGGTGCCTCAGGAAGGCTCTGCAAGCCAGAGACACCACCCTTATCTCCTTTATATTGATGAGGGCCAACAACTCTCTCTCCACCTTCCCTGTGTTCTTAGGCTGCCCATGGGCGCTCCCCAATCCAGGTCTGACACATCCGTGACCAGGCATACTATTGGTTACGGGGAGGAGGGGGGGCGAAATGGGACTCCCTCGCACACCCAGTGTTGATCCCACCAACACCCAAGATCGTCCAGTAAGCATGGGGGAATGGAGACCACCTTGTCTAGGCTGTCTTGTGCGGGGAAGTACACCAAGGTTAGCCACATCTGGAGGGGGCGTAGCCTCAGCCACAAGCGTACTATTGTTAGAGGGCATTGGGCCCACCTGTCTATCAGAGATTTGAGTAGGACAGCAAACTGGAAGTGGTCCTGGACCACCATGAATTGCAGGAATCGCTTGTGCCTGGGCACAATGGTGATGTGAAAATATGCATCCTTCAAATCAAGGGCGGTGTACCAATCTCCCAGACCCGGGACGGAATGATGGAGCTCAGTGAGACCATGTGGAAGCGGATACGTCTGATAAAACAATTGAGCTTTTTCAGGTCCAGAATAGGGAGGAGGGTGCCATTGGATTTGGGAATAAGGAAATAGCAGGAATAGAACCCCTTGCCCTGAACTTGAACGGAACGTCTTCTACCACTCCCACCTCGAGCAGAACTCGAGTCTCCTGCCGAAGCAGTTGTTCGTGAGATGGGTCACTGAAGAGGGACAAGGAGGTGGGCGGGCAGGAGGGAGGGACTGAGGAGAGCTGGAGAGAGTAGCCTGACCAGATGGTTCGCAGTACCCAAAGGTTTGAGGTCACTCTGCCCCATGCCGGATAGAAACGGGAAAGGCGGTTGGAAAACAGGGGTTGGCTTGGGTCTGGGTTCCTGATTAGTGCGCTGTCCTTGAGTGCACCCTCAAAATTGTTTCTTTGGCACCGCTGACTGGTGTGAATGGCCTCTAGAGCGGCCTGAGGACTGAGATGACCTGCGCCCATTATGATTGGCCCTTCTAGCATAGTCCTGCCTTTGGTGTTAGGACACCCCCATGGGCTGGGGCCTGGATTGCTTCCTCTGAGGGCTGGTGTATGGACCCTGAGATTTGAGCATGGCCCTGGAGTCCTTCAGGGACTGGGGGCGGGAGTCCATCTTCAAAGAAAACAAGTCTGGACCCTCGAAGGGGAGGTCTTGAATTGTCGTCTGGACTTCTGGGGGGAGCCCAGACGCCTGGAGCGAAGAACTCCTTCTCATGGCCACCCCTGAGGCCATCCTTGAGCCGCTGCATCAGCTGCATCCAGGGCGGATTGGAGAAGGGCCCTGGATACCACCTTCCCTTCTTTGATCATGGCCAAGAATTCTCCTCTAGACTCTTGCCCCGCTGAGTCCTGAAATCTCTCCATGGCCGACCATGAGTTGAAAGTATAGCGGCTCAGGATTGCCTGCCGATTTGCGATCTGAAGCTGGAGCCCCCCCATGGAATATGCCTTCCTCCTGAAAAGCTCCAGCTTCTTAGCATCTCTGGCCTTGGGGGTCGCACCCTGTTGGCCCTGATGTTCCTGTTTGTTGGCTGCGTCTACCACCAATGAACCTGGCATAGGGTGTGTATAAAAATGTTCATACCCTTGGCAGGGCAAAAAGTACTTCCTCTCTACCCTCTTTGCTGTGGGAGTAACGAGGCCGGGGTCTGCCAGAGCATGCCTGTACACTTTTAAATGGTTTTTATTAGTGGGAGGGCTACGCTTGAAGGGCCCTCCGGAAACAGGATGTCCACCATGCCATCCTCTTCCTGGGACACCTCCTTCGCCTGTAGGCCCATGTTCCAGGCAACTCTGCGCAGCAGCTCCTGGTGCGGCTTGCTGTCCTCTGGCAGGGATGCATGCGTTGCCTCCGACATAGCTTTGTCTGGTGACAACGACGAAGAGGTCTTTTGTAGTGCTGTGGCCCCGGGTTCTGTGGCAGGAGGGGCGTGTGGTGTAGAGTCATGCCCCACTGTGCTGGGCTCCTGGTTTCTGTCTGCTCCTTCAGCAACTTTGGACCCTGCGTCTGGTGGCACACTCGCAGAGTGGGAAGGTCAGGATCTGGACCTCGAAGTCATTGAACAGGACCAGCATGATCGGTCCCCTTGGGCTTGGTGGTATGCCCAAGGCGTTGAGAACAGCCACTGCTGGGCCTGCCACTGAGGGGGCCACTGAGGTGGATAGTCCCGGGGATCCTGACTGGAGCTACGCCAAGGTCTACTTTCTTTGGAGGCCAGGGACTCTACCTCTGACCCCAAGGAAAACTGCTCGCTCTGGGGGGACCAAGGCGGTGCCATGCCCCGCGGTGCCATGGCCTCCCGTCTAGCTGGGCTCGGCCTGGGCAGCAGTATTGGTTTGCGCCTCGACTGCACCGTGGAGACTGATGGTGCCAGAGTCGTCGAGTCTTGGAGGGGCAAGATGGCAGGGCTGTCTCTTCGACCAGCTCCCTTGCGGCCTCGAATGTATCCAGTGTGGAGGGGAGTTACAGATCCTCCTCCAGTATGGCTTAGGCACTGGGTTTTTTTTGCCTTCCTCTGTAGCATTGGGCATGACTCACTTGCTGGTTGATTCTCTGTATTTTAAAGTTTTTAAATCATGATCTGAGGACTTTAACAACTCAGTCATAGGTTAGAGGTTCATTACAGGAGTGGATTGGTGAGGTTTTGGGGCCTGCATTGTGCGGGAGGTCAGACTAGATGATCATATTGGTCCCTTCTGACCTTAGAGTCTCTCCCCTAAATAGGGGAGATGGCTGGTGCTCGACTCGATGGTACCGTTCCCGGTACTGGAATCGCCGTCATCGGAGCTGGCCTCGGCTTGCTTGCTGGCTCCTTCGGTGCTGGAGGCACAGTCTCTTTCTGGCCCGAGCCCAAGCAGCCCACCAAGGATCCCACAGGGCTTCTGGGCTCCGCCTCTCCTCTGGAAGTCTTCTCGGCCCTCCTCTTCTTATGCGGTACCAGAAACACTGAATGGTGCCGGTCGGTACTGTGTCTTGGTGCCGGGGATGATTTACGGTGCCGTGGCTCTTTGGCAGAGTCCTGGGGTGCCGTGCACTTCAGGGCTGGAGGAGCGCTGTGCACCGAGGCCAAAGTAGTAGGCCCCTTGGAGGGGGTGCTCGGTGGTTGGAGAGCTTCCTCTATCAGGAGGAGTTTAAACCTCTGGGACCCCTCCTTCTGCGTCCTCAGCTTGAATCCTCTGCACAGCTTACAGTGTTCACTGAAGTGGGATTTCCTCAGGCACTTCAGACACGCTGAGTGAGTGAGAGTCATCCCTTGGCATAGGCTTCCTGAAACGATCGCAGGATTTGAAGCCCGGCATAGCCCCCTCTCCCCGGTCAGGAGCGAGAGTCACTATCTACCTAACTAAGACCTGAGGCTAACGCTTAAACTCTCTCTAATTAACTACAAACTATTTATAGGTACTCGAGGGACCGAAGTCCCACCGGGGACACTTGCAAAACAAGTAGAACCAGTTCCAGCAGCCGTCACGAGCAGTAAGGAGGAACTGGTGAGGGCAAGGCCGTTCGGAGCTTATACAGGGGTTCGCTACAGTGCCACCTGCAGCTCAACAGTTGGCCCAGCGGGTACTCCTAGGGGAAAAGCTTTCCAGCAGGCTCGTGCATGCGGCACACGCGCACACGTGGAATACACATGAGCAATCACTCCAAGAAGTATCACAGAAAATTAGGGTTGGAAAGGACCTCAGGAGATCATCTAGTCCAACCTGCTGCTTAAAGCAGCACCAACTCCAACTAAATTATCCCAAGAAGGGCTTTGTTAAGCTGCACCTTATAAACCTATAAGAATGGAGATTCCATCACCTCCCTAGGTAACTCATTCCAGTGCTTCACCACCCTCCTAGTGAAAAAGTTTTTCATCATATCCAACCTAGAACTCCCCTCACTGCAACTTCATCTCACTGCTCCTAGTTTTGTCATCTACTACCACTGAGAACAGCCTAGCTCCATCTTCTCTGGAACCCCCTTTCACATAATTAAAGGCTGCTATCAAATACTCGCTCGTTCTTTTTTTCGGCAGACTAAACAAGCCTAGTTCCCTCAGTCTCAACTTATAAGTCATGTGCTCCAGAGCCCCCTAATTATTTTTGTTTCCCTCTGCTAGATTCTCTTCAATTTGTCCTCATCCTTTCTGTAGAGGGGGGCCCAAAACTGGATACAATACTCCAAATGTAGCCTCACCAGTGTAGAATAGAGGAGAATAATCACTTCCCTCAATCTGCTGGCAGTGCTCCTACTAATGCAGGCCAGTATGCCTCAGCCTTCTTGGCAATAAAAGCACACAGTTGACTCGTATCCAGCATCTTGTTCAGGTCATTTTCTGCATAATTGCTGCCTACCCAGGCAGTCCACAGTGTGTAGAAGTGCATGGGATTCTTCTGTCTAAGTGCAGAACTCTGCACTTGTTCTTGTTGAACCTCATCAGATTTTGTTTTGGTCCAATACTCCAATTTGTCTGGGTCTCTCTGTATCCTATCCTTACCCCCCTGCTTGTATCATCTACTAACTTGCTGAGGCTGCAATCCACTCCATCTTCCACATCATTAATGAAAATGTTGAACAAAATTGGCCCCTGTACTGACCCCTGGGGCATTCCTTTGTTACCAGCTGACAACTACACAGCAAGCTGTTGATCACTACCTGTTGATCATGATGATCTAGCCAGCTTTCTATCCATCTTACAGTCCATTCATCCAACCCTTACTACTTTAACTTGCTGATAAGACTATTGCAGGAGACCATATCAAAAGCTTTGTTAAAGTCAAGGCATACCAAGTCCACTGCTTTCCCCACATCCATAGAGCCAGTCATCTCATCATAGAAGGCAGCCAGATTGGCCAGGCATGACTTGCCTTTGACGAATCCATGCTGACTGTTCCTGATCACCTTCCTGTCTTCCAAATGACTCAAATGAATTCCCTGAGGACCTATTCCATGATTTTTGGGGGGGACTGAGATGAGGCTGACCGGTCTGTAATTCCCCAGGTCCTCCGACTTCCCTTTTTCAAAGATGGGCACTATATTTGCCTTTTTCCAATCATTCTGGACCTACCCCAACCTCCATGAGTTTTCAAATATAATGGCCAATGGCTCTGCAATCACATCAGCCAACTCACTTATCACTCATGGATACACTGCATCTGGCCCCATGGACTTGTACATATCCAGCCTTTCTAAATAGTCCTGAACCTATTCTTTCAGCACTGATGGATGCTCACTGTCTCCTTATTATGTGCTGCCCATGCAGTAGTCTGGAAATTGACCTGGTTTATGAATACAGAGGCAAAAAAAAGCATTGGGTACTTCAGTTTTTTCCACATCATCTGTCATCAGGCTGCCTTCCCCATTCTGTAGGGGGCCCATACTTTCCCTGACCACCACCTTGTTGCTAACCTGTCGAAATCCTTCTTGATATCCTTCACATCCCTTGCTAGCTGCAACTCCAATTGTGCTTTGGCCTTCCTGATTTCACTCCTGCATGCTTGAGAAGTATATTTTTATATTCCTCCCTAGTCATCTGTCCAAGCTTCCACTTCTTGTAAGCTTCCTTTTTGTGTCTAAGCTCACTGAAGACTTCTTTGTCAAGCCAAGCTGGTTACCTGACATATTTGCTATTCTTTCTGCATATCGGGATGGTTTGTTTCTGCGTTCTCAATAAGATTTCTTTAAAATACAGCCAACTCTCTTGTACTGCTTTCTCCTAATTAGCCTCCCAGGAGATACTACCATCAGCTCCCTGAGGGAGTCAAATACTGCTTTTCTGAAGTCTAGCATCTGTATTCTTCTGTTTTCCTTTCTTCCTTTTGTCAGGATCCTGAAGTGTCATGGCCAGTGCTGTCCAGTTTGTAGTCTGGTGTACATTGTCTGGCCTGTGATGGTGGCCACCATATAGCCAAGCAGCTGGAGGCAGGTGCGGGCTACGATGTACAGGCTGTTTTTGACTTCTGAAATGAAGTTCCACACTGTGAGAACTCTCTGTGTCAGCAGTGTTGCCCTTGCTATTAGAGTCATGATATTCCCCTATAAATTCTAGTCTTTGGGTTGGGGGTGAGGTCAATTTCTGGGAGCTTATTTGTTGACCTAGACTTTGAAAGAAGTCTATGGTTCTTTGTGTATTGTGCACTATTTGTGCATGAGGAGTGTGGTAGGAGGCAGTTGTCTAGATACAGAAAAATGACCACTCCTTGTTGACATAGGTGTGCTGCCATGACTGTAAGTGTCTTGGAGAAGACCCGAGGTGCAGCGGATAGATCAAAAGTAGAACTTTGTATTAGTAGTGCTCAATATCGACTGTGAAGAATCATTGATGCAATGGATGTATTGTAATATGAAAGTAGGCATCCTTTAGGCTGAGGGCATGTCCTTGTTGAATGGGTGATCTTCCACTTTTGTTTGAGGTCCCTAGGAACTTGAAACAATGGCAGTCAGGGGGTATATCACATGAATATGGCTGTTGCTGTTGTTTGAGCTGCTGCATCCACAACATTGAGGGATGCCTTCAAGGATGTTCAGGTGATTAACTGGCCCTCATTCACCAAGGATTTCATTTGTGCTTATTTGACCTCTGATAAGCACTGTGTCAGCTCGTTGATCTTGCCATAATTGTCCAGCAGGGCATCGTAGTTCGCCACTCTGAATTGCAAGACTGCTGGCGAGTAAACGCTGCAGCCAAATAAATCTAATCTTTTGCTGCCCTTATCCTGTAGAGTGGAATTTTGTTGAGACTGCTTGTTTCTCTGCTGTATGGCAATGACTAACAAGGAGACAGGAAGAGGGTAAATGGACAGGAATTACATGCCCGTTGAGGGGTTATAATATTTCCTGCCTACCCTCTTACAAGTTGGTGGAGTCAATGTGGGTGTTTGCCAGATGATATCAGAGGGTTGCATTATTGCATCATTAATGGATAGTGCAAATTTGTATGCAATATCTCTCTGTGTGTTTATATTGAGTTTCTTCTACCTCCTTTAAAGGTATTACTTGGCTTATTGCCAGAAGTTTAAACAATTCTCGAAATTGTTTGAAGTCATCTGCTGTGGTGGCATTACTGTCTTGTTGGGACATGAGGATGAGTTATGTTGTGATGAGGTATCCCGTTGAGTCCCTCATCTGTCTCATCCATTTTGTCCTCCTGGGTCTCCCATGGTATTAGAGATAGTGGATTTGGTCTATCTATATCTGTGGCCAACGTTGTACAGCAGTTGGACCGGGCTTTGTATGATGCCTATGGGTCCCATGGAGGCCAGTGTATGGGAAAAGATCTCTGAGAAAACAGTTTCATTTGTTCTATCCATTCTTTCATGGGTTTTCTTGATTTGGGCCAGTGACTTTGAGGAGGATACTGACTCACTTCTGATGAGGGATGAATGGATACGAGGAGAAAACTCCTCCTTGCATGACATTCTCGTCATCCCTGGAGAGTGGAATGGTGATGGACAAGATTGATGGTTGTGATGCTTACTTTCTTGGGTGATATATTGGCACGAAAGAGAGGGGAATGTGATAGAGGTGTATCCTCTCATGTGTGCTGTCGAGGCTGTTGCTTCGGTGTCATTGGTACCAAGGTGGTCTTCTTTTCCATTGACGTGATGGTTTGTATCATGGATTTGATTTTTGCCTTCTTCAGTTCCGAGATTGGTGACAATGCCAATGATGGTGCTGATGATAGTTGCATCTGAGTATGGGAACTGCCACGCAACTGACAATATTAAATATTAAGTAAGAGCTTTTTTCCAAAGTTGAATGTATTTTAAGTTTCAATAATGATTATTCCTTGAAGTGTTGAAATTCTGCTTCCTCACAAGTAGTTGAGAATAAAATTGACTTCCGGCATTCCTTGCATCAGCATGCCTGCGTACCCTTTAACTGAATACTGTAGCAGGAAACACAAAACACCTCAGTGGTGAACACACAAACACAACACAAAGCAGTGTGTATTGAACAGAAAATAATGGGAAGTGGCAGTAAAGCCATGCCCATAGGTAGTATTTTGGGGTTTTTGTTTCCATAGACTGCACTGTAACGAGCAATGTTGCTGTTTGTACATGTTGCTTTAAGTTCAGAGAGCTGCCCCCTGGCTGGAGTCACAACCACCATTTTGTTACCAAACATAGCTGTGATGCCCACCTTCCCTGACCAGCTGTCACATTCCAACAGCCACAGAACCTTTGCATGCCTCACAAGGCCCAGTGATGATAGAACCTGGTGACATTCTGAGCAAACACAGCTCTCAGCCATGTAGGTAGATGTTTCCATCACTTCACAATGACTCAGACATTTTAGGCTTCAGACTGATTGACAGACAGAGGGACCATGCTGGAATATTTGTGGAGGCAGTGAATGAGTGGTGTGTGCTAGCATGAAGGGCTATGTGTATCCTGGATTACTGTATGTGCTGACTGCATTGTTGTGTGAGTGGTTTTGAAGAATTGTGGCAAATGGGCCAAATAATCCACCATCTGTGCAGTTTCTTTCATACAACGAATCAAATTACTGCATGCAAATTAGCTGTGGAATAAGAGAGCTGATTGGTACTTTTGATAGTGCAATGGTGTAGGAGTCTTTGCATGGAATAGATATGTTCATTACTACGGTAGCCATAAAGTATATGAGTGTAACTCATAAAGTCAAATTGACTGAGAACTTAAACCAGACAGTAACAGACTACAAAACCCAGTAATGAATCCACCTGGTGATATTTTCCACCAAAACAGCCCTCAACAATGCTTACAGATGTTTCCACTACTTCACACTGACTCAACATATACTCTAGACTTCAGGCTGACATACAGTGACTATCCTGGAATGTATTCTATGGATCAAGATACTAGGCGAGGGAGCACTGTTTGCATAGAAGAAATGTATACAAATTATGGCATTACTTGAATGATCTTAGGCTTTTTATTTAATTCGTTGTTTTGGGAAGACCAGCATTATTTTAAATGACACAGCATATTTTGCAGCAATCTCCAAGAATGTCAGTTATTTTAGGTGTTGAGCCTGGGGGAATGCTTCCATCAGCCTTTAACAGTAAATGATAAATCCAGTGGTGTCAAATAGTGTCATCAGATTTGCTATACCTGGCAAAGTGCAGATGGATAATACTTCAATAAAGAAAAAGGTTTGCTATTCCAGTAATAACAAAATCAGCGAGCTTGTTGAAAGGAAAAGCCTGGCAAATGTGCTGGGTTACACAGATGCTCCCTAAAGAGTCTCTCCCCAAACTATTGTATTAGCCCATCATAAAAGTAATACATTGAGAGTAACTCCTAGTTTTATTACCCTAAAAATACACATATTTTAGTCCTATCTAAAACAAACTATAATTATTTAGCAAAGGCAGAGTACATTCTCTCTCCCCGTCTTAACTGTAGCTGAATGCCATTAAGACGCCCAAAAGTACCGCAGTGTGTGCCAAACTTGAATTTTTTTTAAGCGACATTTGAGTTTTAAAGGCTACAGTAAGTGATGGGAACACAATCGTCTTGGGAATCTACAAATAACTTTAAAAAAAAGCTCATAAATCTAGCTTTCATGCCTTAGTTTTCAACAGCTTCATGAAATATGTCAAAGCTTGAACACAGTAGGTTCCTTTTTCTTCAAATTTCTTAGGCTTGACTTTTCTCAATCTTTTTTGATATGCTTCAGTGAAACAAATAGAAAGGAATTTGCCTTTAAAAAAATAAATTAGGCATCAACAAAATTACTTTAAAAAGTGTAGCTTTGTTCTCTTCAGTTATATTAAAAGAGAACAACATATGGTATCTATTATTTAAGTATGACAGCTTAAAATAGTTCCTCATTTTTTTTAACGCTGTAAAAACACCTCTGTCCAAGAAATGATGCATTTTAATATGACAATACATTATCATATGATGAAACAACAGCAATTGGTACTGGTGCATACCATTTTGTAATTCAAAGATCAGAGAGCTCATTATATTAACACTATATTTTATAACATTTATATTAACACTAAAAAAGTTATTATGCACCAATTCTGTGAAATAGTTTATGAAGAAAGAAGCTTTTAATCATGCAACTCTCTTTTCACTTGCACCAAAATGGAACCAGTTAGTAGATGGCAAGAAACACTGCATTTATAAAGTAACAAGAGAGGGGCCAGCTATAAGTGAAGCTAATGTGCACTAATACCAAAGTCTTTAAAGCTGTCCTGAAACTCACAGTGCAAAACTGTTGAAGAATATGACTTATCATTCAACTGCATGTGACCTTTGTGGAATGCACCCTAATTGCAACAATACAACAAACAAAGGAAATGTAGGACATTAGTTCCCTGTCATCCAAGGAGCTCCTGATGGCCCTATTGGTAGGAGTATTTCTGGTCCATGTTTTTCATGCTCATCACTTCATGGCAGGAAAGTTTATTTGTTGATAATGCCATCTCTGCTGGTGTGTCCACTTAAACTATTGTGACTGATCAAAAGAAATCTCACAGGAGGTATAGCAGGAATATTTACTCATATGCTTTTTCACTAACATGTTAAATGACAGTCACTTCAAAAAGATTGGTATTCCATGATAGCTGCAGCAGCTCTTCCTTCTCAGGCATTTAAAAATGCTCTTCTGTTTGAATATTTTTTATATCTACTACTACTATAACCTATAAAGTGATTATAAATGAAAGATTACAGAAGAAACATTTTCTAGTTTGTTTACTATGTACTTTGAACTTTGGGAGGACCTTTCTATCAGCAAAGAAGGAGAGAAAACTCTGGAAAATAGAAAAGAATGATTCTAATGCCACAGAAAATGGTGGGGAAGCAAAGGGCCAGACTGTAATACCTGAAACTACTTTTACCCCATATTTTAAACTTAGTAGATATCAAGCTGACAGTGTCCCTTTAAAGAAACAAAATCACATCCCAAGATATCCACCTCAAAAAACAAAAACAGAAAGAAGGGATATGGACTATGCCAAATGATTTTCTTCTCAAAGCAATCATTTGAATGACTCTAATTGGAGGAGCTGCCGCCCACCATCTTGTGGTTTTAGTACACCAAACATTAGAAGTCAACTGAAATCATTTCTGTTTGCCAAGATTACTTCACACTCCTGTGCTTTCTGTTAAAAAGCTGATGACCTTACAGGAACCTGAAGCAAAGCAGGAGAACTACTCTCTTCACACTACTTAAGCTGTTGATGATCTCATCAGATACTGATGGAAAACAGAAGCTTGAAGTCAGATCTTGGCAAGTACTTGGAATAAAAGGAGGGAACATTTTTCAAAATGCTTTATTTGCAAATGAATTTTTTATATATAATACAAGTTAACTAATGATTTGGGATCTCAAACATTTAAAAAAAAATTAAGTGTTTTCATTCAACTTTTTAAAAAATTGAGATATACCGTGCATTCTGAGAAAGCATTACTAATATCATTTATTTCCTGCTTAACTAAGATTTTTTCCCCCCAAAGTGGAGTAATGTTCATTTAAGTTACATGATGCCTATAGTCATCCTATCTGCTGCAGGTTAAAAAAAAAAAAAAAAGAAGTTTGGGTTGTAGACAAGGCTATTGTTGTGCATGTCTGATGTATAAAGACACAGAAGCACAGATCAATGTATTTTAATTACTGTAAATGAAATCCATAGTATTTTTCTGTAGAAATATGGGAAAAGCTAGCTGCAAGACCTTTTAAGGTAAAATAGTATGACATGGCTAAATTTAGAGAATTGTGTAGGCCTTATATGATAGTGTTGGGTACCATTTCAGAGTTGTTAAACATAACTTGTGGGCCAGTTGCTGACCCTTTTCTCTAAGACTGCTCCTTTCTAGGTTCCTTTCTCATTTCCTTACCTCTTCTTTGGGGTATTTTTTGCTAGTTAGGTGGATGTATTTTTGTTTTGTTTTTAATACTTTAAATAGAGAAATAATATTGGGCTTCAAGAAAACTTATCAGAGATGTTTTTCCCAGTCAACAGACTGGGACAGTTAGAGAAGAAATAATGCTCAATAAAATACCTGAAGAATATACAGAATAAATAATTTCTCATTAGAAGATATTTCAGATATAGTTTAACCATATATATTTAAAAATTATGGCTCTACTCCCAGTTTACCCAAAACTCCCATTGAATTCAGTGGAAATTTTGGTGGACAAATCAGTAATTCAAGGTCAATGCTATACAATACAAACCAAATGCCATGGAGGGTAATGTTGACTCCTTTATGTAGGAAGATGTTCAGAATTGCTAACTTGAGGACAACCCTGAAGCCATTATGACATCTGTACATGTAGGAGAATGGCATCGTTATAAGATCTAGCTGATTAGTCTTAATGGCTATGTCTACACTGGCAAGTTAGTTCGAATAAAGGAAGCTTAATTCGAACTAACTTAAGCATTGGCCACACGAGGCTTTCGTTAATTCAAAATAGTTAGTTCGAATTAAGTCAATGTGGCCATGTTAGTTCGAAGTAACTGCTTACTTCGAACTAACTGGCACATTGAACTTAATGTAATTGACTAATTTGAACTAAGCAAGTGCCATGCATGGCACTTGCTTAGTTCGAACTAAAATTCCAGTGGGGCCATGCTAGTTTGAATTAAGTTAATTCAAACTCACTAAAATTAGTTCGAATTAGTTAGTTCGAATTAACTAATTCAAACTAACTTTGGTAAGTGTAGACATAGCCAATATGTGGGCCGAGAAGATCTATACTCAAATAGCCAAGAAAACTGAAAAAACATTGGCTTTTGAAATTAGACAAAGCTGAGATAACAGTTCTAGACGCATGAAAGGAAATTCTTTTTAAAACTCAACTACTGATGGAAACCTTTGGTCACTGCTGTGCAGTGTACAATACTAGACACTGTTCAATACCCAGGCTAACTTTTGTGCTCATAGGCTGACATCGGTTCTGAGTGCTACTTAGTCTGTGGGTTGAGGGTTGTTGGTCTGCATTACTCCTGTGGCTAAACAACATAGTTATACTGATGGGATTTGAAGAGTGCTTAGGAAAGAAAGCCTGTCTCACTCACAGAACACCAGTATTATACAGAGCTTTGAGGGAAGAAAAAAAGTGAAATCTTCCACTGAACAAACAAACAATTAAAAGTAAATATGTCCAAAAATTAAACACAAATGGCCTTTTTTATCTATTACCACCCTAAAAGAGCTGTTTGGTATAAAAGTGAAGAATAGCTGTATATTAGAATTTAGGTACAGGGCTAATAAAGAGAAAAAGACAGAACATTTTTATTAATTGTGCTTTTTCAATAGATCATTTACATCCATTAAAAGCCAAACATATTCATTCATAATCAATGCCTTTATGAGCAACATGATATATTCACAAACATATGTATATTAGGATGACATAGACAGACACCTGTTTTACTGAGTTGTTTAATCAGGCTTTCTAACAGACAGAGAATTTTATACATAATCTAAAACTGAATCTGTATGTAATTTCCTTCCCCTTTTAAACTGAAGATTCAAAGCAAATCAAGGGGAAACCTTCTATGAGACTACTTCCAACAACAGATGACTCAACTAGCACCTGAGAATTTGTTGTGCTTGTATGTACTGGGGTTCTGAACTTCCTGTTTCAATAAAATACCAAACAAGTTGTGTTTCCTTTACAAATAAGCTCTTACATCAAGTCCTGTTCCTATAAATTAGTTTTTGTCTTCATTCCAACATTTTCTTTGGCAAATGCAGAAACATTCTAATTAAAGAGTGGAGAAAAACAAGCATCATTCATCACAGTTAGAGCAAATGTTTGAAAGACCGTCTTTGCTGGCTAATTCTTTCATTCACTTTAAGTTGGCTTTAAACAGTTTGATTTCATTTTGGCATATATTAGTCCTAAACCAGAAACAGGTAATATCTTTTGATGTGGTCCTATTAATAAAAAATGGTAAGTCATTAACAAATCTCTTATTAAAATTCTAATGAGGTATTTCTGGGAAGATGGTATTGTATTTAAAAATATCATACTGTACATTTCACACTCAAACTACTTAACACATCTTTTTGAAAATTATAATTCCCTTCCTAATTGGAAATGATCACTGTTTTCATCTCAGCATGTTCTAGTTGATCAAAGCAATAAGTATCTTTTCATTGTTCTTACCCTTTCTTCCATATTACTTGTTTTCATTAATGTTAAGAGTCCAGATAAAAAAGCTCTTTCTGCTTGATTTAGAGCTATTATGAGAAAAGCAACCTCTCAAGCAGAGTTAATTGCAGGACTGAAAACACATCACCATAGCATAATGATATGGTTAATGCATAGACCTTGTATTGTACTTAGTTTCTTTCCTTAATTTCATTGGTATCACTTAGATATAACAAGCACAGAACCAAGACCTTTGTCTGAGCAACATTTCTTTCATACTCTTTCCTAGAATCAATACATTGCATGGTGTGATAATCACTTCTGTCAGCTAACTTCTGTTTGGAAACCACCTGAAAACATACAGCTGAGAAAAACGTGCAAACATCCTTGTTTTGGAATCCACCTAAGTGATAAGGATGGAAAAGTGTTCACCAACCCATATTGTTTGCTCTTTTAGATAGCTGATTTACCAGTACTGAAAGTAGGGTAAAAAAATTAAGTAACAGAAGCTTAAAAAAAGACATACTGTAATTTACTTATTGAAAATGGAATGCCTAAGGTAAAGGTGTTTTATTGCATTTTTACAAACCATTGGGAGGGACATTCCTTCTACTTTTCTGACAAATTGGAACAGTTTATCAGTCAAATGTTGATAGAATCACTATCCACCTTGTCAGAATTGTGCTCACGTCCATAAATGGAAGTAATAGATACACTCAAAGAACCCTGTACCAGGGTGGTTGGCTGCTGTTGTCTGGTCCTACACCAGTATCGTCTGGTCAAGGCCAGTAGAGAATGCTGAGGGAAATTGCCAACTCTCTCTCTTTTGGGGGGCTTTGGTCAAGATACCTTAATTACATGGGATAGCTTAGTCAGTGTTGAAGAATCCCAAATTTGCCACTTCTCCCCAGTCAAACTGTTAAGAAAGTAGTGGCAAATTTACTAAGATGTCCTCCCTCAAACACTGGTATCTCTCTCAGCAAGATGTTGGGATACTGATTTAATACTGACCAAGAGAAAAGAACCTCTACACTACCAGTACCACTTCTGTGGCTCCTGAGGTCTCCCATCCAAGTACTGACTGACAACTGTCCCAGTCCTCTCTACGCAGAGAGATCTGATAAGATCACAGCATATGGTACAGCTGCAGGAAACTATAACAATGTCACATTTATTTACTAATTACTGTCTGCTTGATGATGAAAATTCAACAGAAGAGAGTAGCAAACAAACAAAACCACCTATCAGTAGTATGCAGTTTTGTTATTTTATAATTCTCATCAGCTAGAACTAACTCAGCAATAAGGCGATGCAGATTCAAACACAATTTTGCTACTTTAAAGTGTATAAACAGTGTTTTACCATACACTATCACCCTTGTAAAATACACACACACACACACACACACACGAACATTATCTGTATTATCAAAACTGTACAGTTCTTTTTCAGTTGAATTATATGATCAGCTGCTTCAACTGAGATGGTTTTGCATCCCTTGTGGGTTTTTATATCCACATGGGTTTGCATCTCTTGAATTTAATGTTAGAATGGACTCAGAATCTCAAAGACTAAATTCAACAAGAGTGGCAGAGTTTAATCTGATTTTAAATCTGAAATCCCTCCCCAGCACATAAAACTTGTACTTGTTCATTAAGAAAACCTTTTGGTACAGATGTCCCCAAATACAGATTAGTAAAGGAACTGCTTTTTTGGGATTGCATTATGAAAGTCAAACATCATTTTAATTTCCAATCTTTAGAGTGCATTTTAATGCTTCTTCCCTTGGATTTTACTAAAATAAAAAGAACCGCTTACTCCAAGACCATGTGCCCCAAAATAAATTAGAAAACCAAAATAAACTAATAACTAAACGAACACAACAAAACAATAAAATTGAACCCCTTTTAGAACATCCACAAAATTCTTCTTCCCCGTGCAAACATAACTCCCATTAAACTTCTCCTTCTGGAACAGCTTGAGAGAACAGACATGCCTTGCAGGATGAAGCACTGAAGTTCAACGTAACTGCTGTTTCTGACCACTGGGAAGGGAGGAATTAGTTCCACAGCTAAGGGTCTCTCAGGGACAATGTTTTACTGCCAATCCACTCTCTTTTAAATCGAGTGCGATCAAGTTTGAGTGTCTCACTTGACTGCACTTGTGGCAGAAGGACATAGGAAAAGAAATGGGTCTCTGGAGCAAGAAGATCCATAGCTATTTAGGTTAGATGCACTCTATTAGAAATAAGATGGAACTATGTTTCTGTCTTCATTACCTTATAAGCTCCGTGGGGCAAAGACTATCTTTTTGTTCTGTGTTTGTATAGTGCCCAGCACAACAGAGTCCTGGTCCATTACCAGGGCACCTAGGTGATACAGTAATACAAATATATAATAATGACAATGTTCATATGTAGACTAGCACAATGGAGCTTCTACTCTTGATTAGAGCCTCGGGGAGCTTCCTGAATATAAATATTACATAACATTTTTTAAAAGGCTAATATAGATGCTCTGGTAAATAGTTCTGATGATAAATAATTTCGACATACAGTATATAAATCATCATAAGAACATGATAATTGAACAAATTCTTGTCTTTGAAAAAACCTGGAAGGTCTACAACAGAATCTCATCATCACATAATAAATCAAATGTGTTCTGGACAAGAATAGAAGCTTTTATATATACAATAAGTCAAATAAAATGCAAACCAAACACATTCAAGCCAAAGCTCTGCTTTGCAGCTCACTTATGTAAATATCAAACAAGGGAGGATGGGTTTTCTAGTGGTTGGTGCAGGGGCCTGGGAGTTGGGAATACTAGATGCTATTCACAGCTTTTGCTTTATATAAGACATGGACCTCTTCAGGGCAGAATTCACTTATAAAGTTTGTGGTTGATACTAAGCTGGGAGGGGTTGCAAGTGCTTTGGAGGATAGGATCACAATTCAAAGTGATTTGGACAAACTGATGAAGTGGTCTGAGGTTAATAGAATGAAATTCAATAAAGACAAGTTCAAAGTACTCCACTTAGGAAAGAACAATCCATTGCACACATACAAAATGGGCAATCCCTGCTAGGAAGGACTACTGTGGAAAGGGATCTGGGTGTTATAGTGGACCACAAGCTAAACATGAGTCAACAGTCTAACACTGTTGCAAAAACCCCCCCCAAAAAACCCCCAAACACCATTCTGGGATGTATTAACAGGTGTATTGTAAGTAAGACACGAGAAGTAATTCTTCCATTCCACTCTGTGCTGATTAGGCCTCAACTGAAGAATTATGTCCAGTTCTGGGTGCCTCATTTCAGGAAAGATGTGGACAAACTGGAGAAAGTCCAGAGAAGAGCAACAAGAAAGATTAAAGGTCTGGAACACTTGACTTATGAGGGAAAATTGCAAGAGCTGGGTTTGTTTAGTCTGGAAAAGAGGAGACAAAGGGGACGTGATAACAGTTTTCAAGTACCTAAAAAGTTGTTATGAGGAGGAGGGGGAAAAATTGTTTTCCTTAACTGCCGATGATAGGACAAGAAACAATGGGATTAGATTACGGCAAGGGACATTAGGAAAGAATTAGGATGGACATAAAGAAAAAATTTCTAACTATCAGGGTGATTAACCACTGGAATAAGTTGCCTAGACAGGTTGTGGAATCCCTATCATTCAAAGATTTTTAAGAGCAGGTTAGACAAACACCTGTCTGGGATGGCTTACGAGGGTACTTGGTCCTGCCATGAGGGCAGGGGACTGGACTTGATGACCTCTCATGGTTTCTGCCAGTTTTTATGATTCAGATCAAAATGCTTATATTTTATTTTTAAAAATAGATCCTGATCCTGGGATAAAGTTAACATGGACCAATGCAGAATCCCCTGGTTTCAAGCAGAAAAGCAAGGGAAGAGTTCATCTCAGCTAGTCTTGACGGAGCCCTAAAAACCAATCTGCATTGCAGTCTGCTAGTAACGTATACCCCGTGATGCCCCAATGAAGTTAAGGGGACTCGTGCACAGGAATAATTGAAGACAGAAACTGGACCAAAGTATGTAGCAGTCTTTAATGAAAAAAGACAGATCCTATTCCTATACTGGAAATCCCTAGCAAAGACCTGTGCAATCTACATGTTATGGGACTGCAAGACTATAACTGAGGCCTTGCCCACACTAGAAAATTAGCCTGGTTTAACTACATTGGTGGTGTGGAAAAATCTAGACCCCGGAGGGACATAGATAAGCTAAACTAAGACCCTGTGTAGATAGTGCTAGGTCAATGGAAAAATTCTTCTATCAATCTACACTTGGGAAAGTAGATTACATATGCCACTGGGAGAACCTCTCCTGTCAGTATAGGTGTCTCTACACTGAAGCACTGCTGCTGTAGTGTTTTAAGTGTAGACAAGCCTTAAAGTTAGCATACAGCCCTTTAATGTTCTTTTAAGAATAAAGAAGAAAGTGAATCAGGAATAATTTAATAAACAAAAATAAGACAGCTTTAATTTAAAATATGTGGAATCACTTTTTTTTTGAACCATTATGTGTCAAAAGTGCAATAGATTTATAACTAATTATTTATAGCCTGGATATAGTGTACTATGTTCACAATAAACAAAAGCCAACAAAGGCTCCTCAACAGCTGCCTTCGCTAAAACTGTGGAATTAAGATTTTTCCCTTTTGAGATTTAAGATAGCTATAAATAGTCCCCCACAAAGCTCTATCATATTGTTGCTTCTTCAGCTGTTCCATCTAAAACTACTATTAAATATATGTAACCACGGGTATTAAAAGAACCATGAAGACTGCCCTTGACACATTATAGTGATAAGACCACATATTTCATACATTTCTTCTCCTTCATAACAAAGTTGCTTGATAGCACTAATTTTATTGTGGGTCGGTAATATAGAGACCTGTTATCTATATGGACTATATTTTGGCCAGCTAATATTTAATATAAGATAGATGAATGCTGCATACAAGCCAAATTTGCTATTTTGCACTAAAATATACATAAACAATGCCCTTCTGTAGGGACCAAATGAGAGAAAGTAGGATTTCTGTGGCTTTAGTTCTATAGTCCCTGAGAGGTTCCAAAGGTTTAAGTGCTACAAAGTCAGTTGTACACAGGAACCAAGAGGTTTTCTACCCTTCATTCGTCTCATGAGAAATTTAGCCTTCAACATCCCTGTGAGTCAGATGGAGTAAGCATTCATGCTTCACCATGACCCATATGGAATATAGTTTCTACTGATAAACCACTGAATATGCTCAGAAAGCAGTCATTTCTGCTATAAAGGGTAAAAGGTTATATAGGCATGAAGTGACAGTCAACACCTTTTCAGCCAATTATTATTGGAGGAAATGTCTATTTCTGACGCCATCGTAAGTTTCAGCTACCCTGTGGTGTTCACCCAAACTATCCCATTTAAACAGGAAACTTGTGGGACAGTTGCACTGTACATAACTGTGGGATTGCACTGTACTCTTCTTCTGCTAGCAGTACTCTAAATGTATCTGAAATTTTGGTGGATGCTGAACCTCACAGCTCACTACACTTGGCTGCAGCTTTTAGGAAGAGGCACTTACTTTTCATTAGCTATAGTAAATACCTTTGCCCAGAAAAAAGGTTGAAAAAGATTAGATGTTTAACTAACATCTAAGGAAAACAAACTTCTGTCATCAAGAGTAATTTGGCTAACATGTTCAACAGTTAAACCCTAAGAAAATACTACCCCAGCAATACTGCCAATTACACTGAAAGCTTCGGCTACATCTGAAGTTTAATTTAGCTTTGCCTTAGAACAGATTTAACTAGTGGTTTAGATTCAACAAGGAATCGTCTAGATTTCATACTCAACACATCAGGGAGTTGATGCATGTTTGTTTGATTCCATTTGTCTTTTCAGGCTTTTTATTTCTGGCTTATACTGGACAAGAATCTATCGTATAGTATGTAACTTCATGATGAATGCTTTTGTTTTGTGATTAGCACAGGCAATGCCATATCTCCAAACAAGCAACCCAAAGATCATGAAGTGGCTGGTGAAGTAGAGAGTTGTTTGCCAAGTGGTTTAGGAAAAAAAACCCCAGAGAACTCGTGTTAATCTTAGCAACAGCAAATCTGAAAATGTGAAACAAGAGATTTTTGTTATCAGGTTTGTAGTGGGAAATACATTCAGTATTGACAACACCAAATATTTAAATCATGAGATTAAAAAAAAAACAATTTAATTCTGGGTTCCTCCTATTTTGCTTGACGGCGTTGGAACCCTCTAGTGTCACCTGGTCCATTGTTTCACCACCTCACTTTAAAAAAAATTGACAGTCTCACTTAATCTCATGACTCCAGAATCTGGGGCTTTAAAAAACATCATGAGAGTTGGCATGTGGGATTCCCCTAGAAACAGACCTGACTGATGATTCCTCATTTACAATTATATTTTGAGATTTACCAGTAAGCCAGTTTTTGCTCCACTTAATGTGTGTCATGTTAATTTTGTATCATTCTAGTTTATCATAATGTCCAGTGGTGCCCAGTCAAATGCATTATAGAAGTCTAAGTACATTATGTCAACACTAATATCCTTATCAGCCAAACATGTACTCGTTAAATAAAAACAAAAAACAACATCCAAAGATAGCAAGTTAGTTTAGAGCGACAAGGTAAGTGATATAATTCATTGGACCCACTTCTGATGATGAGAGAGACATGCTTTCAAACTTATGTAGCGCTCTTCTTCAGGTCTGGGAAATGTACAGAGTGTCACAGTTCTGTATAAACTCAAAACCGTGTCACTCTCACAAACAGAAGTTGGTCCAATAAAAGATATTATCTCACCCACCTTGTTTCTCTAAAACCTACAACAATAATGCATATATCAAGTTAGTTTGACAGGATCAATTTTCCATAAACTAATGTTGATTTAAGTACATTACTCTTCTTTAATTCTTATTAATAGAGTCCCGTATCAGCTGCTCATTAATCTTGCCCAAGATCAGTGTCAGACTGACAAGCTCATAAATTACCCAGGTCATCCTATTAACCCTTTTTAAAAATTGGCACAATATCAGCTGCCTTCAAATCTTCTGGAACTTCCCCAGTGCTCCAAGACATATTGAAGTTTGAGTGCTTAGAAACTCAACTCTCACTGGAAGTCCTCATAATGCGTAAGGACCAGATTTTAAAAGATATTTGGGCATTTAAAGATGCATCTTGTTGCCTAGAAGGATGTTCAAAAGCACTTAAGCAGGTCAAATGTATAATTGCAATGGGAATCTGCTATCTAAACTTTTTAAAATGTCAGTAGGTGCCTAAATAGCTTTGAAAACCTGACCCTAAGTCACTTTTGAAAATGCGACTTATGCACTTTTGAAATGTTTTATCTTTAATATGTTTAATTCTAGATTATTCTAGATATGCTATATAAAGTCACACATTTAACTTAAGGCACTGTTTGCAAACAGAAAAATGAGAATTGCAGTTTGTAAGAAAAGGTTAGAGACTAAATTAGGATTTAACATTCATTTCTCTCCTATTTTATCCTCTCTTATTATATCTTGCCTTTTCTTTGTCTTTCAGATGACCATCCCCATTTTTGTCTCCCCTTTTCCTATTCTTCTCCACACTAGCATTCTTTTATTTCTCTCCGATTTCTTTCCCAGTTCTCTCGCCCTGCTTCACTTTCCTCGAGTTTGGTATTCATCTCTTAGCTCTGCCCCTCCTCCAACTTGAACAAGCTGCCCTTTTATGTTCCAGAAATAGGAGTCTTACTCTTGAAAGAAAGAATTAACACTAACTAGAATTTTGTAAAACTGTGTGAAAATTCTGAGACACAGACATGCAAAATCAGCTAGGATGGAAAGACCAAATTTAGTTTGTTTGAAACGTGGTCCATATTGAAAAGTCAGCAGAGATGTGAAAAATCAGCACATTAGCCCATGAGGACTTGTAGAACCGTGTTATTTTTGGTTTCTTTTTAATTGTCAAATAAGTGCAGTTAAAATTGGGCAAGATGTCAAGAAATTAAAAATTGCACCTTTCATTATGCAAACTGCAACTTGTTGCAATCTTAGCTCAATGACTATTTTTCAAATTCACTTGTTTTGATTTTAAAAAAATTATATAAATATTGGCCTTGTTCATATTATTAACAACTTACAGGAGCGGTGGGACATCTGCTTGTTAACAGTAGAGACAGGGGACATGAGAAAGAGGAAAAAATGTAAGCCATCCATATGGAATCACAATAATGTAGTATACTACAAGGGTAAAGTTTTCATGATCCAAGCTATTTGTCAGTTTATGAAAAGCACTTTATGAGAGCTAGATATTATTATTATGCTCTGGCAATGAAGAGATGCTGGTCCAGAAGCGTTAGAATAGGGTGTGAGACAGGGTGAATTCCCCCATTATATTACAGCTGGGACTGGCCTGTGCAGTTCGTAAAATACATAAATAGAACAAGTCATCTTTTTGAGGAAAATAATGTATTTATGTGACCAACCAGAGAATAACCAGCCTTAAACTCATAACAGAAATTAAATGAGGATATAGATTCCATTCTGGTTTTACATAAACTACCACGTTGTTATATCTGTATTACTTATCATAAAATTGTTAAATAAATATTGTTAAAGTGTTTAAAATAATATTTTTTTAAAAAATTTAAGACAACTGAGGTGTTGAAAATAGCCTGTCTGGTTGCGAGTGTTTGGGTTGCAAAGCAGGCCAACTTGTCAAAGAATAGTCTTTATCCTGTTATCAAAGGTAACAAGGTGATATTGTAACTCTTATGTGTTCAGTAACATTCCAACACTGATGGAATTTGTCTGAATACAATACAGTCACGTCATTATTGATACGTAATTCAATGATGCTGGTATATCTGATGTCAAGAGGCAAATTGTTGCTAATGATGTAATATAATCTCCGATATTGTACTTAGCGGTTAGCAGACATTAACACTTTAGTGTATTTTAGTATACTTGTGACTGAAGGTTTCATTTCCATGGCTGTGAGAAAATACATGATTTATCTAAATATATTAATTCTATTCATACAATATGGGTATAGAAATCTTCGCTTTAAGTGCTTTTTACATGAGGATCCAAGACAAATATTTTTCTAAAGACAAGTGGTGGGATTTAATCAAAGATAAAAACAGCCTATTAGATCATCTAATGCATAGCCCTGCCAATTCAGGATTTTTCTTTACAGCACGTTTTCTACTATTTTGTCCCTCCAGTTTTAAATTATTCAGGCAACAGGGATTCCATCAGTTCTCATGAGAGGCCATTCCACAGTCTAACAGATCTCAGGAGTAAGAGCTGTTTCTTGATATGGGGCATGAAATTAAGAAAAATAAAATTTAGGTCAAAATTCCTAGCTAGTTCCATAGAAGGAATGAGATTCTGTGCCTCACTTCTAAGGGACGCAGCACAGAATTTGCTCCTCAGAGTTCTGGGAAGCTAAGGTAGCTTTAAGGTATCTTTGCAGTATCCTGATCCTGGGCTACTCTGGGGACTGGAGAGGTCCCAGGCATAATTTAGGTAGTTTTGAGGCCTGTCTAAATAATGGCAGCCAACCCAATTTTCCCTTTGTCGCACAGCTCTGACAGTAATTTCTCTATTGCAACTTAATGTTGCCTCACACTTACTGCACCCCCTGATACCAGAGCTTTCATTGGGATCCTCAGCTGTCTTCTGCAGTACCTGAACTGGGGGAATATTCCACCAGCCACCAGCAGAGATTTAGGGCCCCCCAAATCTTTTTTATCTGGCACTAAGAGGCCAATCTCAATCAAGTCTTGTTCACATCTGAATTCCAACCAATTCATAGACCAAGCGAGAATCAGAGTAAGAAAAGCTCAAGACAAAAGAATAAAATGAGAAAACCTGCCACAACAACTAGAAAAAAAAATAGAGAAATGTAATTAGATAACCATCCCATCAAAAGAACAGTATTTTGTTTAAATTTATGTGCAAAAAACGGGCCTCAGTCAAAAACTGGGACAATCACATTTTCTTTTCAGTGAAGCTACTTTGAATTCTTAGCTGTCTGCATACAAGTAATCAGAATTTTTTTCCTAGCCTGAATTCCAGACCCATGCTGACCTTCCAATCTAGAAAATAATACTGTGACGGAATGCATGTGTTTGATGAAGACCACAAAATAAACAGAACTACATCTAGTCTAGAAAACTGGTTTCTAAAAGGCTTTTACCTAGTCCACACGACTACAGAAGATGTGCTATTTTAAAATGGATTTAGCAAGTATACACTTACAAGGTCTAGTGGGCCAAACACTAGTGCCTTATTCCAGGAAATGAACTTTAAATTGCCTGAAATGGAAAATTTTCTAAATTGGCCGCTTCAGGTTTCTTTCCTCTAGATATCATATCACCTTCTCAGTTTAAACTATTTACTGAGATTAATAAGAGTAATATTGAAATTCTGTTAGCAGTATTATCACTGGTTAAAGAAAAAATGATATTTGAGTGGGGAATTTGGAAAGAAGGACATGAACTAGTAAAACAGAGTCATAATCAGGAATGTGATGAATTAGATCTAAAGTTACTAGTGTTGAGGAACAATGCTGGTCCCTGACCATTAAGTCAACATCCTACAGGATATGGTCAATGCAGTAACTGATGATAATGTATCACTTGATTTTAAAGGTGAATCCTTGGGAGAATATTCTTAAAATGGAAATGTAGCAGTTCTCTAATTGACTCCTTTAACGGAAGGAACTGACTCAAAATCATGTGAGAATATATAAGTACATGAGTTTTTATAATCAAAATCAGAAATAGAAGTTAGGATTTCTACTACTATAGCTCACATGAAGCAAGATTTGGCTGTGGCTAAACTGACTAGCGATTCTTCTCCTGTCAAGAGAGATGTGAAAACACTGTTTCTGGATTCCATTTAAAACAAGATTACATTTAATCTGTAGTAGAATACCACAGTAGTGTTTCAAGGTCTAGATTTCACTTTTCAATAATGTAGCAAAAGCTCTTTAATAATGTAGCAAAAGCTGAGATGCAGATTTATACAATTAAAAAGTACATGGGCAGATTCACTGATTTATAGCCCAATAAACTCGTGATTCACGTTGAGAGGAAAAGATACCATTTTATGGATTATGATGCTGCTAAAAGGTTTTGTCAGCAATTAGCTGTGCACAAATGGGTGATTGTCTTTCTAGTTGATGATTTGTTCAGCAAGATGAACAAAGAGTAGACTGGGAAGCAGATTCTCATTCTACCACATAGGCCTTGTCTACACTTGAAAAATAAGTCAACCTAACATAGGTCAATTTACAACTACTCCTGTAAATACAGCGGAAGCTGATGTCCACATTGCTCTCCTTGGATTCCTGAAGTGCATCCTCAGCAGGAGCACTTTCATTGACCTCAGAGTGGCAAGTGTGGAGAGCTCAGAGCCTTACAGGGAGCCTGGCTTCTTTACAGGCTCCTCGTGAGCAGCCCTCCCCATTCCTCATTTCCACTGGGAGCCAGAGGAAGCCACCTACGGCTTCTCCTCTTCCTGGTCTCTGCTGGAACCAGGCATCCTTGACAAGGTGTCCATGGCTCCCTGTGGGAGCAGGTGGAGAAGCACCGGGGCTTTTTGTTCTGCTCCCAGTCGAGAGCATGAACCAGATGCCTGGGCTTCCAGCAGCTTGGTCTTATGACCCCGCACCCAACCGACAGCAGGAATCAGCAGCCTGGATTTGTCACTCTGTTCCCAGCCGGGGACACAGGGTCTAGCTGCTCTGCTCTCGGGTACAGGTGGTGTTGGGTGAGGGGGGTGGGGTGTGCATCTTCTTGTTAATTTCACTGCTCCAGGCCACAGCCCATGCAAGAGATGCAGTGTCTGCATTGACACTACAATGCACTAAGACAACATAATCCCTGCACCTCTCGTCAAGGTGGTTTTATTCTGATGAAAAAACAGAGCAGTTGCGTCAGCAGTGGGATTGATTATAGTGTGTGCACCACCTCTGTTTCGTTATCCAAAGCTGGCTTTAGTCGACAACACTCTAGTGTAGACAAGGCCTTAGAACACTTGGCGGTGCTTTTAAAAATTATGTACAATTTTTTTGATAGACGGGTTAGAGAACCTTTTGTTTTGTTTTCTTAAATTTCTTTCTGGTTCTTTTTGGTAATTGCTGGGAAAGAGATTATAACCCTAATATGAATGTTGTAAAAGAAGTTACCAAGAACTTTCACTTTAATGTATTAAATAGTACTCAATGGAAGTCCTTTAGTGAACAAAAACTGATGCATCTATTACTCTGTCCATGCACAGGTAGATAAGGTGCTCATCTTTGGTCCATGACTGGCGGTATGATTGACAGACATTTAGGTTTCAAATAACACTGATCAACATCAATTAACATTTGCTAGCCAGTGTCTGATAATTATAAAAGAAAGAGAACTTTTCTTCTTGTTCTCATGTGACTAAAGGAGAAAACTGAAAATGACCAAAAATTAGATACAAAAACTTACATTAATGCCATGTTAAGGATGCATGGTAATGGAACATGCATCTCAAGAACTGACAAAAGTTAAGGTGACACGCACAACTGCTTATCTGTCTTATATGCACTGCAATACAATATATTTGCAAAACCACAAGTTATCAGCTTTCAAAAGTTGTAGGAAAAAAACAGTACCATATTAACTGAGAAATAACACGATCATAACTAAAGGCACAACTGCAAATGTGTGTATTCAGCTTTAACTTT
Organism: Pelusios castaneus; assembly: GCA_007922175.1. Lineage (NCBI taxonomy): Eukaryota > Metazoa > Chordata > Testudines > Pelomedusidae > Pelusios > Pelusios castaneus. Next base: position 4,154,854 of record ML685779.1, read on the forward strand.
TTATCTCCAGATCTGCATATTTAACAGCTGCATTTATATATATATTTATACTTTAAGAATAGAATTTCTTAAATTAAATTTCCATGGTAGCTTTAATACAAGAAATGGTAGAATTTCGATTTTAAACTTCATCTGAAACATGATGACTCAATCCATGCTGGAGTATGCTACTTGCTGAGGCACTGCTTCAGTACTGTTAGAGAAAATAGTGCCATCAGCAGAAATCTTTGTTACTTCATCCAGCACTTAACCTGATGCGGCATAGATATGAGATCTAAAAGGACCATGGAACAAGGTGGCTTTGGCAGTCGAAAATTTGTGTCGCACAAAAGAAAAAGTATTTTCTTTTAACTATTTATAATGTGTACCATTTTATTGTCATCAGGTACCTTCGTGTATTTGTTTTCTATGGACAGATAAATCTCTAGGACATATAAATGGAGAAAAAATTTAATAGTAGCATTTTTCCACCCCTGGTGAGATCACACAAAAGATTTCTTAGCCTTATGCAATATCTCACCTCTACTTCTATAAGTTATTAACAGAATGCTATTTTGTTTGGGTTCACAAAACATCAGGGGAATGTTCACAGCCAATCTGAAGAGAAAAACTAAAAAACAAAAAAAGTCAGTGCTTCTATTTATGTTTCAACTGGGAAAGCCTCTCATTTCTTAATGCCCTTACTTTTAAAAAATAAGCATAAAACCTTACGTTTTTGGACTAACCTTATCTTGTAGAGTCGTTGTAACACATATTTGTTTATATAACAACATTAATGATGATAGTAAACATTAGCTGCTGTTACAGAACTAGCAGGAAATATGCAAGAGCTCAGGGTTCGGTTGTTTTGTGTTTTTTAAATGAGTCATCTAACCACTAAACATGTTCTTTAGTAAAGAGGACGACACAGAATCATCTCTAGTGAAGACAAGTTTAGTTTACAGTAGCTCTACTCATTACAAATGTATATCCAAATATACCACGACTACAAATACATGAAAACCTTTCTTTGCAAATATTCTGCTTGCACTCTTAAAAAAAAGGTTAACATGTACTGTACTTTTTTCTTGAGGGAAACAGATGTCAGGAACTAGGTACCTTACTGTTGCCATTAATGTCCTCTCTCCAAAACCTTTGTTTATTCCTCTTGTACAATTTCTCACTTCCTTTTCATTCTCTCTTTGACATCAGTTTTTCTTTGAGTTCTGAATCTTAAGTTGAAATAATATGTTCTTGGGAAATACGACATGCTTTTAATAGGTATACCATTATTAGATGAGAGAATATCACTAACATATGAATGTGTGTAGTAGGCTTAAGTCAGAAGCACAAGGAAGTCTCCTACACTGGAGATGCTGGGATAATAAGGTGAGTAAGCAGTGAGTACCTTGAGAACCATCTCAGTTGGACAAGAAATAATGTGCTTAATCTGCACCAAGGGAGATTTTAGGCTAGATATTAGGAAAATCCTTCTTACTAAACATGGTAGCTAAATTCTGGATAAGGTTTCAGGGGAGGTTGTGGAATCCCCATAATTGGGGTTTTTAAAGAACCAATCTGACAAAATACCCTCCAGAATGGTCTAGGTCAGTGATGGCGAACCTTTTAGAGACCGAGTGCCCAAACTGCAACCCAAAACCCACTTATTTATCGCAAAGTGCCAATACTGAGGTTTTAGTTTAGAAAAAACAACAAAAGCGGAGCCGGCCCCACAGCTCAGTCCAGGGGTTCGGGTGGTGGCAGAAGCTCCGGCGGAGTTTCTGCTGCCACCCGATCCCCCAGCTGGTTTGGGTCTCAGCAGGCGCTGGGGCGCTTAAGCGCTGCAGCGCCTGCTGACACCCGAAGCCCAGGAGCTGAGCTGGGGGGCCGGCTGGAAGCGGAGCCGGCCCCCCAGCTCAGTCCAGGGGTTCGGGTGGTGGCACAAGCTCCGCCGGAGCTTCTGCCGCCACCGGATCCCCCAGCTGGTTCAGGTCTCAGCAGAAGACCTCGCATCATTACAGGTCTGCCCCTGGGCGTGCGTGCCACCAGAGAGGGCGCCGAGGGCCACCTCTGGCACGCGTGCCATAGGTTCGCCACCACTGGTCTAGGTTTACCTCAGTTCATAAGGCTGGAATTACTGACCTCTTGAAGTCCCTTCTAGCAATGATTTTATGAATTAGTCCCTTCCTTTATGAAGGAAGAAGACTATAAAGGTCTTTGAAAAACTTGGTAAGATCCTGCCTGAAGAGGGAGAGTAAAATGTGGCAACAGTCAGATATCACATATTGAGGATATGCGAATCACTCAGATGAATCAAGAATAAAAAGTAGTTTGGTTATACTCTTTTGTAAATAATATTCCACAACCCTGATCACTCTTTTAAATTTTGTGACTTCATTAATTTTGTCCTTGTTAGCATTTGTTTCTGAGAAATATTCCAAAAAACTTCAGAGAAAGAAAATATTTTGAAGTCATCATATGGAATTATTCTAGACTAATAATATTAAAAAGGACCAAGAACCAAAGAAGAGGTCCTAGCAGAAGAATATCAAAATGGCTGGGATTCAAGGACCAGCAATAAACAAAAAAGTTTTTATGATTTTAGAATTCATTGAAAGAATTCAGGTCCCTTATTCGCATCTAAAAGTTTATTTTGAAGTTTAATTCTCTCATATCACAGCAAATCTTTAAATTATTCAGGAGAGTTAAATATCACTATAATAGTGAATCATATAATATCTGTCCCTCATTATCATAGCCTCGTTTCATACTCAGTCCCTCTGATTTAGTTAGCAAAAAGTTGAATAATTAAAAAAAAAAAAAAGCATTAAAATGAGAATTCACTCTCCTACAAAATTAACAACCTAAAAATGAGATGAAGACAAAATCAAAATATAGACCAAGTCAGAGCCAACCTTTTTAACATTACTTCACAAACTGTTATGCTTCCTTTAGCACCAAAGATCTCACAGAAGTGCCTCTCTACTTGCCTGTCAAACAGAAGCTATGCAGCTGTAAGTAAAATGATAATTGGAAAGATAATATTAGTGGTCTTGCTTTTAATGCAGCTTACTCATATACTGTACGAAATAAAAACAAAACTGGTTGAGTAAGGGAAATTACTGTTTCCCAAGAAAGGAAATTGCCTGAAGCACATCTGGTAAAACATTTAAAAGCTTGGTTTTGGCAAAATATACATTTCACTCCTTTTTATAAGGTGAGTTCTCTAAGAGTGAATGGCTTTTTTTAAAAAGGGAAATATCTAATTTTTACTTTAAATATACTGGGCCAGTATTTGCTATTTTATGTCTAACACTATATATACACTTAACTAAAGGGCAATCAGGAAATCGCAGACTAAGCAACACAATTTCAGCCTGGACAATACATTGTACTGTATATTCAAACAGGCCCTTCCATCTATAAAATACCACCTAAGGGAGATGACTAAAATGAGTAACATAACAAATGTACTGAGAGGAAACTACAACTAATCTGAACTATAATAAACTTTTTATTGAATTTTATAGTGAGATGTACACGGACCCATGCCAAACTATTCAGAATCCTCCTCCGTTAATATGTCTGACAATCTTACAATCGGATGTTCCCTCTCACTGTTGATAGGATGTAGATAAGTCTGTCATTCAGCAGGTGTGAAAAAAAACCTGCCCTCCAAGTGCGACGCAAGACATGTTCTGACTTCTCAGAGGTACAGCAAAAGTGCAGCTTTCACAATTCCTCCTCCTTACTGGAACTTCTGAGGACAAACACGTTTAAACTTTTCTTATGTTTCATACTAATTTTCAAAATTCAGCTTCTTCCTATTTCCATTCCCCCTGAATTATGGCCAGCTTGGCTTTGTCAATTTGGCAACATAACTTTCCCTCCTCTGCTGGGAAAGCTGCTTCCAAATGGGCGACAAGGGCAAACAAGGCTCAAAAGCACAAGCAAAGAGTCCCGTGGCACTTTTAAAAACTAACAAATTTATTTAACGCATGAGCTTTCATGGGAGAAAATCCCACTTCCTCAGATGCATGAACAGAAAATGGTACCAAAGGCAGCAACTTTTTCCAACATAGGGTTAAAGAGAGGTTGTACATATTTTGTTGGCAAGGAGAACATTTGGCAGCTGCCTCACTTTCAGCTCTCAACATGGTGGGAAATGCTAAGATCCCTGTAGAGAGTAGAGGGAAGTCCACCTGGCCGAAATGTCAAGACAGCAAAGTTCTCACAGGGGCTATGTCTACACTTGTAAATTTAAGTCGACTTAGTTAAGTCGACTTAGTGAGTCTACACCTAAATTTAAAGTCGACTTTGGGGGGAACTTACAAAGTCGACCTAGAGTATCCACACTGGATGCCTAGGTCGACTTCTAGGGGCTAGGGGGACCTAGGGCAGGTCCACAGGGGCAGGGGGGCACGCCTTGCCCAGTGCCAGGGGGCTCAGCCTTTGCCCCATTGTACCTAGGTACAATGGGGCAAAGGGGGACAGGAACCCTGGCAGGGCATAGGAGCAGGGTGGGCAGGGCTCTGCCCTGCCCTGTGGGGGGGTATGCCAGGCTCCCCCTGTGCCCGCCCCCTGGCAGGGAGGGCAGTGGTGGAGTCTTGGAGTAGCCTTAAGTCGACTTAGGGCTACTCCAGGTCTACACTGGCTTAAGTTGACTTGAAAAAGTTGACTTAAGCTTTAGGTCGAATTAAAATGAGGTTTTATAAAGTCGACTTAATTTTCTTTAAGTCGACTTAAGCAACTTGCTTAAGTTGACTTAAGGAAACTGTAGTGTAGACTCAGGGTAAATTAAGTCGACTTAAGCAAGCTTAAGTCGACTTAATTTACAAGTGTAGATGCAGCCTGAGATACCTGAGAGGGACATTCAACTTACTTGAGCACCAGACAGCATGCATCAGCAAGTGAAGAGCCCTCTCTCTCTGTGCAGGAGCACTAGGCTAACTCTCCACAAACCGAAGGTTAGTCACAGCAGCACATCTATCCCCATATCTCAGAAGAGGATGTTGTGCTAGGAAGCCATTGGCTAGCCCACTGCTTCCACATGGGTTCCAGCCAGCATTCCTGCAGAAAGATTTTTCTATACTCTCCACACTATTTTCCCTGAATTCCTGGATGCTACTTCACAGAAATACTAAATTGGTTGATCACTCCAAATTCAAAGCACCAGATTTCTTTCCTGAGGGCCCAAGCTATATCAAGAAATAATAGCCAGGGCCCTTTACTTCAACCTTGCTCTTAGCCCTTGTACCCTCAGACAGCCTCTCACAGTCACACTCCTGCAGATCCAACATAGAAAGAAGCAAGTTCAGTCCTCAAAAGCCAGGGCTCCAGTGTCATGGTTCTCAGGGTACCATGCCTATGATTCATCTTGTTACTCCCTTGACTCCAGCGAGCAAGAGATTTGCTTGTGTTTAACTGGTGTGAGCTCCATAATGCCAACAGCTTGTTAGTCACCCAAGCACTCTCAACTGAGTTATGCCAGCCCTTACTTTGCCTTGCCTTGTTACAAATAGGTGTAACCCATCTGAGATCCCTTGAAGGATTCCTCTATGGTGTGTAGCCCTTTATCCTTGAACATACCCAGAAAAACCGGGTCTGCTGTCCATAAAGGAACAGTATGCATGCCAGCCTTTATATTCAACTCAGGATCAGCAGCACCTTTCCTAATCCCACAGCACTGAGATATATTTATATTAAAAACAAGGATAAATTTATTAGCAAAGATTCATGATTCAAGGGATAGGGAGTAAGGATAATGGAAACATAAGTTTTATCACATAAAACAAACACATACCATGTTATCTAAAGACTAAACTTAACAGGCTAATCTCCGGTCTAAAGATCTGAAGCATCTTCAACCAAGGCTGGTTGTGATCCCATTTTCATGAATGTAACACACTGCCTGTTTGCCTGCTAGATGCAGGATTAGTGGATGTCCTCTTTTCCTTACACTTACATCCCAAAAGTTCAGTCTATACTCAGACACAGTATAACCTCATTGCTTGTTTTTCCTGTGTGCTCTTCCCTGTTGACTTCACGTCCTTCTGCTGACTTTGTAAACTGAATATATATGCTGAGAGAGATCGAGAGAGAGAGATCAACACTCTCTCTCTCTTTCTCTCTGGTAAATCAAAATCAGGATATTCTTGAAACCTTCTTGCCAGCTGGCATTGAGGTGTTCCGAAGTCATATCCTGTTCCTCTGATCCCTTCTCAAAAACCCAGAGGAACTGAAAATGCAAAGATATACTCATTAACTCAGTTGGTTACTGTATGGAGGGATGAATGCATCACCCTTACAAATCAAAACTGCCATATCGTAAGTTTTTTTTTTCCCCCAGAACAAGAGCTATCTTCACCTCTCCTTGTCTGACAACTTCTCCAAGAACTGTCTCCATGAGATATAACTGGCAGCACACCTCTTGCAATTAAAAAGAAAACTTTAATAGATCACACTGATCAATGTTATCCTCCATTTCATTGTCTAATTAAACAATGAACACACATAGATTCAACCAAAAAGTCTAAAAAAAGTAAGATGAATCTTCCAGCTATTCCTTTTAAGAAAAAGGAAACTTTCAACATCAGAGCATGAAAGAGAGGAAGAACCTCATGCAAAACATTTTCCTCCCCAGTATTTTCAAACTAAATTATCAAAGCTCCTAAGTGCTTTGTATATACTTCAAGGGGAGAAGCCAGTCTTGCTGGCATCTAAGTAATTCCCTCAAAAATGTAAAGGAAATCAGCAGCCAACTTAATTCAACTTTAATAATGGAAATGACCCAATAAATCTCATTTTGTCTATTTAGACATCAAGAAATTTAAAAACAATCTAAAAACAAATATGACTGCACCGACTCCCTTGAAGGCTGGCACAGGAGTCTCATTCCTTGAGGAAAAACTGTGATACAGGAAGAAGTTCCAAAGGGGTAGCCGTGTTAGTCTAGTTCAGCAAAAGCAGAAAGAAGGTTATTTTCATCCAAAGGAACCAATAGATTGAGAATTTATGTGGCTGCATGAATAAGCTTTTAGGGGATGCCACATTCATTTCTTTGGTAAAACAATACCAAGCTGGACATTAATTTATGCATTCTCTCTATCTGCCAAAAATAAATATTTCACTACTAGATTTATTTTACAGCCAATATCCTTCATAGGCTATGTCTACACTTGCAAGATGGGTCAACTTAAGGTGGCTTACATCGACCTAACTTAGTCCCTGTCCACACCAGGCTTTTATTAAGTTGACTTAAGAAATTCCTTAAGTCAACTTTATGAAAGCTTAGGTTGACTTAATAAGAACTGCCAGTTAGGTCGACCTACGCCTTAAGTTGACTCCTTAGGTCGACCTAAGCACAGTGTGGACGCTTAAGTCCACTTTATTAGGTCGACCTAAGGGCAGTTAGGTCGACTTACTAAGTCCCCGTTCAGGGAAACCACTTTGTTAAGTTGACCTAATAAGGTCGACTTTAGGTCGACCTAAAGTCGACCTTATTAGGTCGACTTAACAAAGTCGACCTAACTTCTTGTAGTGTAGACATAGCCATAATGTCTTTCACTTCAGACAGATCCCTCAATGTCCTGGGATTCAAAGCGTAGTCAATGGCAAATAACTACTCCCCAGGAAGCAAATTTGACATATTTGTTTTATATCTCATACTGTTGAAACTTAAGTCAAATATTTTTTATGCTCTTTGGGGTTCTTCAGAAGGAAACTCTCAGGGTTGTCTTTAGATAAGGCAGTTACCAAAGCATAAGGTGGAGTAAGAAACCCAAACGATCCAATGAGCAACAAAGTAGAGATTCTAACTCCTACAACTTGCTTTCACAGCCTTTGTACAGTTTCAGTATCATAGAAAGTGTTGAAGTGTGTCGGCAGAGAAATCTGTATAAGGAAGCTTATAATGATGCTTCTTGTGATACACAGTTGTTCTATGGATAAATAGGGGACTTCGGTTTCCGGTGCACATTACTTTGGAAACTTCTTTAGTGCAACATTCAATAAAAAAGAAAAATAATTTTTAAGTAGAGAAGTCCAGGTACAGGAAATTATAGAGCCATTTCTCCTCAAGAATCAGTTCCCCAACACAGTGATTTCCAGAGCATATTTTTACAACAGGGAATTTCTTTTTCCACTGGAATCAAACTCTTTCCTGAACTTTCTTAGCTGATGAGAGGTCTCATTCTTTTTTAAGTTAGCTGATAACTGCAGGACCACAGAGGAATCCATCTCCTCCTATGCACCGCCCTGCACTATTAAATATTGCTTCATGACATTTTTTTCTTCATTTTCTACCACCACTGCCAGAGGCATGATATTGGGCCATATGATCTAATATAGGAAATCCTATCCTCTCACGTCATTTCTACTCTGTTTGAAACATTATCCCTCTTTTCCAAGCATGGTTGACTTTTGCTTAATGAATATTTTAAAAGTTAGCCTCATTTAAATTACCATCACTAACATTTAAAAACCTTTGCCGTGCATTTTTAGAAGATTTATATAAGATCATTCCACTCTAATTACAGTCGAATGCATTTATGCATAGTATGTTTAACTGAAGGTTCAATCCTTCAAAAACAGCATTATTTCTTTCTGACGGGGTAAGCTGAAGCCTGCCTTTGTCTGATTAAAAAATTGTGTTCCTCTTTATTTATGCAGACTATTAAACATAAACCAAGTGATGCTGGTCTGAAGAACATTTCAAAACATTTTTTCTGTAAGAGGAACAAACTAACAAAGGAACTTTTATGTGCATATTTTAGAATGATCACAACTTTACTTCACAAGCTCGTACTGAAAACACAGTTGGAGGCTATCAGACCTGATTTCTCTGTCTAGGAAATTCTTAATTAGAGTGGTGCTTAAGAAATTCACAGGGGTCCTGTAATTGATCAAGTTTCCAAGCGGTTTAGTGTAGCATACCATACAGCATTGTGCTCTGATCTTTGTGCTGCCTTGCAAGCGACCCCCCCTACAGGAAGATAAGGGATAAGCCAGGAGGGAGGAGCAGTTTGCTACACATGTCTGGCTACTCTTATCAACTTATCATATAAGGAAAGGAAAGTGATTGATTCAGATACCGAAGCTGTAAAATCTTGCCAAAAGACAAGCAGAAGAAAACATTAAAGCTTATTTTAAAAACGGACACAGAACTTGCAGCTGAGACAGGACTGTTTCTCCTATTTGCATCTGACAGTTAGGGCACTGCTGGAGAGAAGACAGCACTTTTAAACCAAGTCTGCAACTAGGAAAGTTTTTAAAAAAGAAAAGAAGCTCTCATTCAGAGCACTTTACACATGGCAGTCAAGCACTGAATTTCAGGGCAGGTCAACTAGATAATCTGGACTTTTGTTAAACATACTGAAAATAAAATACTTCAGTATTTTAAATTTGCTGGGATATCACAGCAATTAAAATGTGGCTGGCTGTTTCCTTTATTCTGAGCTGTAATCTTGTTTTAGCTTCAGGGTACAGCTCCTTACGTAAAAGCATGGAGACTATAGGCAAGAAGCAGTATCAGGTTCAGCATGGGTCGTGCAGCTATACCTTCCTATTACCAGAGATGGACAACTGCCGCTCTTCTTCTAGCTCCTATGTGTCTAATGCAGTGCAGAGGGATGCACCGCTAGATTATGATGATTCAGTACAAAGACTGCAACTTCTTGAAAACATCATGGAAAACAACACTCAGTGGCTAATGAAGGTAGGACAATATCATTTCTATTCTAAACACAGGGTAGGACTTACAATAATAATATGTTTATGCACTTTAACTAATGCTTCTTTTTCTACTTCTGTAAGTCTCTAAAGTCACAAAACTGTCACTACACTATTTATATCCTAAGTTAAGTTTGTGAAAGAAGAGATCCATTCAAAAACTCATTTTGAAGTCAGTAATCATTATTCAATAAGTAAAAGGGGAGCGAAAGCTGCATTATTCTGCAGAACACATATGCTATTTAGTTTGCAAGCAACTCAGATTTAATGATAGCAGTTATATATACTGGCTGCATGCATGTATGTGAAAAATCATATATGAAACAGTGATAGTAATAGGACAAATTTGATCAATTAGTTATTTACAAACAACGACCATGGCTAGCTTATCTCTGTTTGAAAATGCATACTGTTAATTTACATGGGCGAATGTTTTCAACACATTGTACAGGGATGTAAATATGTGATTCAAGATTGCAAAGAGTTGTGCCTATAAATCTGCAAATGGTACACTGAATATCTCCAGGGACTGATTTGTAGTGAAATTAACCTGGGGAAATGATAATTTCAAGAAAGTTCCACTAACTGAAGTCCTTTGCATCCTGTAACTCTACACAATACATAAATACAGAATTTTTAAAGGAATAATCAGAAACAAATTGTTGTTTCTATTAGTACAGAAAGCATCTCTCTGTCCTCATAGTTCCTACAATGCAACCTGCTACAACATACATGTGTGTGTTTCAGTGTGTGCACATGCACACATCCAAACGCCTCACCTCAAGGCAGTATTTATGTGCGTCTAAATGAATAATGGAAAGGTAATTAAAATAAGTCACTGATGAACATTATTAATGTTTAAAGAAGATATAATCTCTTTCAATTCTATACAAGTTAATTTTTTACAGAAACGAATGCACACATTCCCAAAATATTAAACAGTATGTTAAATTTTGATTTAGGAAGTCTGAGTTACACCAGCAGCTGTAACTTTTTAATCTTAATACAGGAAGTATAGTGTAGTTTTACAGTATAGCTCTAATCTGTCATTTATCTCACAGTACTATGCCTATATTCTAAGGAAAAAGTAATGGCGCTTTAGCCTATCAATATAATCGTCATAATATAATGCTGCAAATACGTCTCTTAATATGCTTCAATGACAGCACTAAAATGGTTCTGATTGGTAAATGAAAGTAGAAAATAGCTCATTAATAGCCCAGTATGTTAATGATTTTCTTAAATACAAACATCCATTTTTTCTTCCATCTATTATTTGCAGTCAGTTATCATTCTGGAATATCTTATCATTACTATTCACTTCTCCCATCAGATATACAGATGCATGGTATGATGTATCCTGTGAAACCAGTTAAGTGCATGTGTAAAACAAAATAACCACACTTCCAAGATATAAAGCAGTGTGTACTTGCATATGTGAAATTTGGCCTTGAACTCTGGCCATCATTTTCAAACTTAGATGATTCTATGCAAGACCCCAAGCCACAAATCTTTTTTAGGGATTCTGGTGCTTAATTTTAGGCACCCAAATTTGCAATTTCTGGATTAAATATCTAGGCATTGACTTCTTCTTTGCTTTACCTCCCTAATTCATAAGAAAAAATATTTCCATCCATCCATATTTAATATTTATTAATTTAGGAATATTTCCCATTGCAGTTTTAAAGACCAACACTTACAGACATGCAATTCAAGGTGAAAAATATACAATGTAAAATAATCTAATCTATCCAGCTGATAAGCCATTTCCTAAAATAAATAGTAAGAGCACATTGAAGAATTCTGTGCTAAATGCCAATTATTACGATATTGTGTTTGCTTAATTAAGTGACACGAGGTAACCAAAACCTGTAAACTACTTCCACCATCCTTAGTCAGTCAAACTACTCTTTTTCCTACTGGTCTCTGAGAAATCAGGACTCCTTGTTTGTTTTATGAAAAGAGCAGGATAAGCAAATTTAAGACTTAGAATTCCAAAGATTTAAGAGTTTAAGGGTTTAAAGGACTCAAATAAATTGAATTATTTCTTTGAGTTCTGCAAATGTTTCCATAGTAGCACACTGCTGATTTAGAATTGTTTCTTTCTACACTAAGCAGTCAAATTCCAAAGGGGTAGTCTATTGTAGAAAGACAACAGAGTCTTTAAAAGTTAAAAGTGCCACAAGACTCTGTTGTCTTTCTACACTAAGCAGTTAAACATCCTGGAGAATGACTTGCTGTTTACCTTTTCATTGCTTCACACCTGCTCTTTATGTTATCTGTTATATCTACAAAGAGCATCTTAGAAAGTCAACTTCTGTTGAGACTCACTTTGCTAGTCACACCTGGTCTGCTAAGTGGATGTGAAAAGCAAACATTAAGCCTTAAAGTGCTTAACCTACCTTACTTGCTGTTTTCTTTTCATTATCTACCGTATTACTACAATAATATTTCTATAAATAATAGGATGCTAGATCAGATAAAATTATTCATGCAAACACTTTCATGGACATTCAATTAGTATTTTTAAATGTATCAGAAGTTTAACAGAACCTTGACAGAAAATTGTGACAAGCTCACTGTGGTTACTTTCCTTAGCAATTCCATTGAATTTGACAAAGACTTTATGTCTTTTGTTCTTCTAAAATTTATTTATTCAGGAAAGCAGCACGGTTGAGACGGCTCTTTTGAAATACATTTTTGAAGTAAAATTAAAATGATCTAAAACTGTCTCACAAGCTTCTAACATAAATTCACTTTACAGGCTTTGTTCCAAGTGTATTGCACATCCCAAAACAATTTCACATTTCCCCCCTTTAATCCATCAACCAAAGGAAATGTTGTGTTTCTGAATGAACACTGGACTGAATGAATGGAACAGCCTGGGAAACAGGCACTCTATCTGGTTAACAGACAAACACAATAGGAAGACAATTAATTGCATAGGGCTGCTTCTGCTTTGTGTAAATAAGAGGGGAATCTGGCTTATAGTTGCCACACAATGTATTCTTACTTCATGGTACTATTTTCTTTGCTGAGAGCTGTGCTTTTAACTCATGTTATCATTGTAAATGCAGTACCTAAACTTATTCTGCCATCATTTTTTTAGTGATTTATAAACAAAGATACCTTTCTGATACTTAGACAACAGAGTCCTGTGGCACTTTTAAAAACGAACAGATTTATTTATCGCATGAGCTTTCGTGGGAGAAAATCCCACTTCATCTGACGAAGTGGGATTTTCTCCCA
>ML685779.1:4168210-4289935 GCA_007922175.1 Pelusios castaneus
AAGCATCTGACGAAGTGGGATTTTCTCCCACGAAAGCTCATGCGATAAATAAATCTGTTAGTCTTTAAAAGTGCCACAGCACTCTGTTGTCTTTCTATAGTGGACTAACACAGCTACCCCTTTGGAATTTGACTTTCTGATAATTGACATTGATCATTAAATTAGAAGGAAACTGAGTATAAACAATCAGATGCGCCAGTAACTGATGCTACAGTGGAAAACAAATGTACCTAAGCCATAATGCACATAATACAACGGTGCAATACTGTGCATTAAGGATATGGCTATACAGAAAAAAAAATAAACAAAAAAACCCCAACCAACCCCCAAACCAGCTGACTCTGATTCACAGTGCTGGAGTTGCAGGGCTATTTCATTACTGTATAGATGTAGGGGCCTGGAGTTGGGTTCTAGAACTCTGTAGAGTCCTAGAGCAATGAAATAGCCCTGCAGCCTGAGTCCTGTGAGCCAGAGTAGGCTGCCAAAGGCCAGGGAGGATTTTTCTTTGCTGATAGATATACCTAAAGGGAGCAGTCTTTCTCCACCCCAAAGAATCAGTTTACCTACTGTAATATGGCATTGTTTATCCTATCTGTTTTTAAATGGGGGGGGGGGGAGAGCCAAAAACTGTGTGCACATTTCAACTTTAAACTAATTCAGGGAAGGAGGAGATGGCAACTGAGATACACCACTAACGTTTTACATTTTCAGGCTTACACAGTAGTTACTATTCCTATCCAGGGGTTTTTTTTTTTGTTATGCAGCAGTTGCAGATCTCCAACATTGCTGCAAGGGAAGCAACTCCTGCTCCTAATGTTTATGAATAAATCAACTCCTATTAAAAATCAATGGCAGGTATCACTAATTTGAATAATGGCAAATCTCCCTATATATCAGCTTGGGAACAGACCTGATAATCACCAAACAGTGCCTTTAACTCACTTCTTTGTATCTAGTTCCAAAAGGGGACCCGTGTTAGTCTATTGCAGAAAAACAACAGAGTCCTGTAGCACTTATAAAGACTATCAGATTTAATAAATCTGTTAGTGTTTAAAAGTGCCACAGGACTGTTGTTTTTCTTTGTATCTAGTGACTTTAGCACAACAGCTACAGCTCTCTGTCAAGAGCGATGCTGTTTAACAAAGTTGCTGCACCTTTCTAGGCTATGTTAATAGCAACAGTTAAAGACAACATATTGACTATTGACTACTGAACTTAAACCACACATAATAAATTAGGTATCTATCGACAGGACAAGATTGACCAGAACGCTGCAGTTCAAATCCAACAATAGAACTTAGCTCATATGCAGTACTGATCTTAAAGTGGATAATTGTGAGGTGCAGGTGTGCTGGTTGAGGTGCACCCTTTTTGGGTGATATTTTCCTTTCTCTATTCAGTTTGAAGTTAAAAATTCTCTGACATTTTGAAATTCCCTCATTTGGCCAGTGCTTTTTCTCAATCAAAAGAAGTTCAAACATCTTAGACTACATGAGAACAGGCACATAATGGTTGCTGCATTTGACTGCACAACTACCACAATGCCAGTAACTAAATTATTATGGAACAGTTTTCAGCACCTTAAATATGAAAGGGAATAGACAAAACATTCCATAAACAAACCAAGTTTTATGCCGTGCAGGGGGACAAAAGTGGACTTCATTAAGAATTAATCAGCTAATGTTTTGCATTTTGCAATATTCAAGAGATGATTTTGACACTCTAAGAACTACATTCCTTTCCTAAGTAATGCATCTGTTTTCACTTACATGTTTCCGTCTATCAGTTACGTATTTGTTAAACAGAAGAGTACTGACAGGACACAAAAGGAAAATACCTTTTTTTTCCCACTTTGAGACAACAGCAGTATATGTTATGAAGTAATTTTCCCAAGAAACATGAGATGATTCAACTATACAATTTATTAATGTAAGTCAAGTAGATAAATCCAGTAAAATGCTTTGAAATTGCATTCCCCTACAAGCTTAAAGACTGTGTTGCAAAGGCTAATGCCATTATTCTACAACTGCAAAATTACAATTTTCAAGATGAACAAAGAATGAGGCCTTGTCTACACTGCCGCAGGGGGTGACGGAGCATATGCAAGCTACATAAGGTAGCTTGCATCTTTCCTGTCAATGTACTTGCGTTCACATAAGTGCGGATTCTTTATGGCACTGCATTGATGGGAGATACCCTCCTGTCAATGCAGCCTTACTCCTTTTGGTTAGGCGATTGCCTGCCTCTACCGGACAGCCCATCTGGGATTGATTGAGTGGGTATCTACAACCTGCTCAATGGACCCTGTGGATCAATTGACACAGAGCCGGCAGGACGGACATACCCTCAAACTGTATAACAAGATGACACAGTCAAACAGTAGCAGTTCAAGACATAAATGACACTGAGGATTTACCATCCGTCAGGTGTAAAAAGCAGTGCTGTAAGTAGTAAAGAGGTCCTTATTTTGGGTAAGGTGCCTCTAACATCTAAATACAGGCTTTATTTTATTCTGCTCATGTAGTGTATCAATTAGGATCACAATTTAGGCATATGGATAGTTGGAGCAGTAGCAGGGGGCTTTTCCAATTTATTCTTAACTGATATTTTCCTCATTAAACTACCCTCCTTCTTTCACGTGCACATGTATCAGGCAACCCTAGAGATGACTGAGCCGACAGCTTCCAGGAGTGACTAATGATGTCTGCTTGCATACTCACTTCACACACCTCCATCCCAACTCTGCTCTTGAAACCTGAGAGGATAATCTCCATAAAGTTTCCAATTTATATGCAGGGACAGTTACCTTTAAAAGTGGGTTTCTCTTGCAGAGGTGTAGAATCAGAGAAACTGGAAGGGACCATGAGAAGTCATCGAGTCAGTCCCCTGCACTCATGGCAGGACCAGGTATAATTATCACGCCACCAGTCTGGCTTTTGCATTTGTTTTATTTAAACATGCATGTGACACATTAGTATCTGTGTCTTTCCCAAATGCACCAAGCAAAATAACCAGCAGAACTGCTGTGATTTCTTCTCGTACTGAAAACTCCTTTGCTCTAATTATAGACAAGTACTTTGTCAGCACTGACCTCTGCATAAGACAGACAACAGGGTTCATTCACAATCCACAATTCTAAACATTAATACTCTCATGAGCTATACATATTATATATGATTTCATTTTACAGTATTTGGGGGTTTGAAAAGTTCACTGCATTTTTACTTACTTGATTCACAACCACTTCTCACTGTAAATCATGACTGTTCGGTGAAGAGTGTGGAAGACATGCATTTTATTTGACAAGTTTTACCACGGTTTTTATACAACAACCTCATGCCACATTTATTGCATTTTTAAAAAAAATAGCTTTGGTTGAAAGGCAATGAAATACTACTTTCTGCCTCATAGTCACATTATAGAAGTGGACATACACAACGAGATGACATGATTTAGTGTCTAGATTAGTGTAAGGGTCTGTAACAGCCGATAAACTTTGCAGAAGTAATCAGCAGAGCAATATACCGGTGCCCCATAGGCTCACTTGAAGAGTACCTGAATCAGCCCCAAAACAAGTCACATCAGCTCCTTCTGGTTGGGGGGAAAATAAAAGAATTGAAGGGGAAAGAGAGAGAAAACCCTTTACAGGAGGTGCTAATTTGTCAGCATTACTAATGAAATCACTGTGGCTGGCACTGCTGCATTGGCCAGCAGTACAATTCCAAAACCGTGGGTTTGAGGGAAGGGTAAGACAACAAGATGGGGAATGCAGTGTCCCAGGCTTGCAACAGATGCCCAATAGTGATGTCTGGGAGACTAGTGATCAAAATGCATCAAATGGCACTTAAGTTCCTCATTATAAGTGATACCAGAAAAAAGCAAATAAAAGCAGTACCAGAGAATTTGACAGAAAATGTCACAAAGCAGCTATAAAGTGTAATCATGTCAAATGTAATTTTGCTTTCAAAAAGGTTTCTTTTATTCCCTACAAGCATCTATTTTAGCAGTATGAAAATTATCCAGTTATATTTTACAGTAGAAGTATTTAAACTGGCGCCTCCGCCTTCCAAATTGCTTGTGAGCTCGGAAAATTATTGATCAACTTCGCTTATTTTTTAATAGACTTATCTCATTCTCTGAAGCTATCTCCAGAATGCAAAGGAAAATATGTTTACTCTTTAAGACTTGATGAAATGCTCTGTTCAGTGCATCTCAAGTGCCTTCTATTCCAAATAGAACCAGTTTTCAAGAGCACTTCAGACTACAAAATCCAGATCCATATTTTGTATCAAGATATGCCACACCTAAAATGGTTCTGCAAATACTCACAGTGTCAGTATTCAGGCTGCCCAAGAAAACATATCATATGCCATTAACTCCTTTCTTCAACAGCTTGCTTTCTGCATTTTCATCACATCACATCACATCATAGACATATTACTGCAAATGCGTCATATTTTCATCTGCCTGTATAGCATAACTAAGCTCCAAATTAGGATACAGACAACAAATTTGAGTCAAAATGCATGCAGCAACTTGCACAGACAGCATTAGTCTAGACTTTTCTGATGGTGACTAGACTTCTTTGGCTCTATAATTTATAGAATCTTTAGTGTAGTGTACTCCCAAGGAATAATTATACAGTAATTTAGAGAAATTATAAAGCAACAGGAACTCTGTCTTCACAATGCTTCAAAAGTTTGTTAGCTTATCCCTACTGGGGCCATAATCAGGACTCCCTATTCTCAGACATTCTCCTCTTCTCAAAAGACTTCGATTTTCTCTTATTTGTGCTCTTCTTTACAAGAATCCCAGAAACCTTATATTACTTTGTGGATGGAAAACAAACAAGGAGTCCTGTGGCACTTTCAAAGACTAACAAATTTATTTATCACATGAGCTTTCGTGCCACTACCCCTTGATTCTCTAGTTAAAATAATACCTTACAACTTGAGTATTGAATAGAAATAGAGATTATATGTATCTGAACTATGCAATGTGACTTTGCAACACAAGTGAGATTTTACTACGGTCTGCTGAACAGCAAAGGCAGCTTTCTTCATCTTAAATTTCCTAGAGAGGAAAGCCTGCAGAACACATTGTAACAACTGTCTCAAGTGCAAGAACAGGAATTTGTGAACAGGCATATATTTTTATTTTATTATTTATATTTTTAGACTCGGTAGCATCCAATGTTAGTCCACTTATTGGGATATTGAAAACTGACAAGAAAGCATAAAACAGGCCTCAACAAATCAATGTTTCTGCGACCAGTTTTAGTAGCCTGTTGCCTAGCTCCACTGCAGAAATGTAATAGAAGAGCGTCCTTCTGGTGACCAAAAAGTAAAATTGCTGGCACCTAGCTGTGAGCCAGTTTTGTCTACCTCTGGCATAAAATGAAGCTTGCATGATCTGGGTAATTAAATTTGAGCCCAAGTTAGCATATAAAACATGATGTCTCAATCCTCCACATTTTCCACTTCAAGTTAAATAGAATAGGACTGTTTTTAGCAAATAGAATGTGTTAAGACAATGCCAGAATTAACTATATAAATGTATTTTCTGTAATTTGTAAATTTCTTCAAGTTTTTTAGGACTATAAGATAGACCTTTTAGGAGAAGAAAATTTCAATTCTTTTGAAGAAGGAAAAAAATGTTGCCTTTTATAATGAAGACATTAGTATTTAAAATCCCTTGTTTAAAATGGCTGAAAATAGAATCAAAGCAGCCCAAAACAGTGATGTGAAAGCCATCGCTTTAGTAATTTCCAGAATTTTATCTTCTATCTCAAGAACTATCAAAGGTAAAAGGGATCTGAATACGTTAGCAGGAATCAGCAGCTTGAGAGTTTCCTGAAATATTGTGTGCAGGTTAAAGAATAATGAGGGAATATAGTCCCCACAGATTTTTACTTTCAGCAGCAGCATTCTATTAATTGAGAGCAATTATCTGGTAAAAAACCATATTTTTTCCCTCACTTCATTTCCCTCACAGCAAGGACTGGTCAGATACTGGACACACAGTTCAAATGTGTTTGAAATATAAAGCATCCTCTTATGTGACACTTTCTAACCAGTCAAGTATCAGAAACTTCTCTATTTCTCACTTTTTAAAAATTTAAACCAACACACAGTTTGACCCAATTGGCAATATTTGTTTTGGAAGAAGTCAAGAATGGCGCAGATGAGGACTGAGATACATCGGTGGGGCAGTGAATGTTTACATTTTTCAACACAGCATCAGTGGATGACCTGTGAAATCTGTCTCAGTTTAATGCGCAAGGGAACTCCCCCAATGCAGCTTCATGGGTTTAAAGAAACAATTTCCTTGTTTGCTTCTGCTTGATTCTTTCAGAAATGTAAACTAATTAAATGCATCAACAAGGCCTTTCCTAAAATAGAGCAAGTCAAACATCACATTCCCCTTCCTAGGTCAAATTTGCGCAGCTGGATAAAGCAGGCAAAAGGTCAGCGTTTTAGGTGGGCAGTGACAATATAGCCAAACTTAAAACCTATATTTGAATGAAAGTGACACAGCTGACTTCAATGGAGCTTGCTTGCATGATTGCTGAATTTGGCCCATAGAATCTACTCATGCATTTTCACTTCTATTTCATACTGTCACCCCAAATTCTATTGTACACTCTGATACAAATGAGTACTTCTAAAGTGGTATTCGATAAAGAGCTAACACTGTGACTTCCTGCCGAGACTTGATCAGCCAAGCTTTTTGAAAAGTATAATGAAACATGGCACAAATTCCCAAAGAGCTAAGGTAGAAGGGCATGTCGGGTGCAACACAGTATAAACTATGTGACCGCATTTGAAATTACTAGCCATTGTACATACAAGGATCATGAGAACGCTAAACAGCAAAAAGTGTAAAAATACTGCTTCTTGCCAATTAAGGGGGCAAAGCTTAAGACTGTGCTCTAGCAAGGGTCTTGTTACTATGTTAGTGCATTATTGTTTTAAAAAGAATAGTACATTAGAGTAGAGGTTCCTAAGCGCTGTCATATTGTAGAGCAACTGTTAATAATGAGACCATCACATGGACCACCTCTGTTTTCATCCATCTAATCACTAAGCACCACCAGTCACACAGGCTGCCCACCTTCCACTAGCATATGAGGGAGCACTCCTTTTCTCAATTCTCCATCCAGTTTCCTTTCATATAAAATTAAATCTCCATCTTCTTTCCACTTACACTCATTTTTCCAAACGCATTTCACCACCAACCTTGAAATCAATTCTCATAAGTCTCAAGCAAATAAAAAATAATCCCTTCCTTCCACCAGTTTAAAAAGTCAATTCTCAGCCCCTTCTTTGCAACTCATTGTCCCTGCAGACTCTTTGGCCTCTTTCCATGAGCAGCCACTTCCATGGCCCCTTCATATCCCCTTTTTTTTTTCCTATTCCTCTTGGGCCACTTTCGTTCCTCCGTTAAATTCAGAGCCCAGCCTATTCCTTTCCCACTCCCTTTTTATTCAGGACTCCCAACCCATGCCCTTTTCTCCTCAATTCCTACGACTTAAACTCCCTTACCTTTCCATCCCTCCTATTCTTGGTCCTCAACCTAGTTCCTTCCTCCCCTCCCTCTCCAGGCCAAGTTGTCCTAAAGAATGGATGATCTGAGTCCTCTAGCCTCCTCCACCAATGGCACTCTTTGGCAGCAGTCTCTCCCCATCTGAGGAAGTTGTTTCTGAAGGAACACTACTTCCTGCAGTCTCTCTCCTCAATAAAGAGTATTTTCAGTGATTCCTCCAAATTTTGGCAGCAGCTCTCATAGGTGGCAGCAGATCTGTCCTATGGTAGCTCCTGTCCTGATACTTGGATCTTCATTGCTTAGTAGATATGGTGGGAGCTTCCTCTGGCCTTCTGCCAGTGGCAATGGCCTTCACTTTGTCCAGGGAGTGGTTGCTCTTGATTTTGGGAAGTGTAGACGAGGCAGCTTTATTTATGGAATGGTGGCCCCTAGTGGCACCTTACTCCTTGCTTTCAGGAGTCCTGGCTGGAGTTGTCCACGAGAGTCAACACCATTACATTACTGTCCAGCTCTCTATGGACCACCAGTTGTCCAGAGATCAAAGACTGGAAGGAAGATACTGAAGATGACAAATGTGAGTTTTGTGTGTGTGCGCCTTTCGTTAATAAATGAGGACTAACAACCCCATAGCAGCAACCTACTGAGGTCGGAAATCTTTTTTAATGAAGGTGATAACATTTATAAATAATTTCCCTCAAGTGTTGCAATGCCATGTGTTTTGTTCAAGAGACATTACATATAACCTACATGAGGATTTTTATCTTCTACCGATATTTGTATTTCTTAGTTCTTAGGCACAATAGCTCCTAGCTGTTCTTCAGGTGAGAATACTTTGAGAAACTCTGTGCAGAGGGAACAATAAAAGGAGAGGAGTAAAAATACCACTTCGCAAACAAACATACTAAGTTGCAAAGGGTATGCCTGCACCTGAAAAGCTAAGTCAACTCTGTTAAGTCGACTTAACAAGGTTGACTTAAGTCGACTTAAAGTCGACCTTGTTAAGTTGACCTAGAGAGTCTACACCAAAAACTTAAGTCGACTCCCTGCCTCCACACACACAGGTGCTAGTTCAACGGGGAACCACAGCTGGGGAGAAGGGAGTGCCGCGGCTCCCTGGGAAAAGGGAGTTGCGTCTCCCAGGGAAGAGGGGAGTTGCAGCTCCCTGGCAAGAAGGGAGCCGCGGCTCCTTTCTCAGCAGGGAGCCACGGGTCCCTTCTCACCAGCCCACCCCCCTTAGGTTGTCTTAGGGTGTCCATACCGGCTTTAAGTCGACTTAATAAGGTCGACTTAAGCCTTAAGTCGACTAAAGAGGGGGAGTTATTAAGTCGACTTAAGGAAGCGCTTAAGTTGACTTAATGAAAGCCAGGTGTGGACGCGGTGTTCTGTAGGTCGACTTAAGTGTCCTTAAGTAGACCTAAGTTGCTACTGTAGACATACCCAAAGTGTTTAACTTGTGTACTTTGCAGTATGGTGGTCTAATGAAGTCCTCCCCAGCTAAAGTTTTCTGAAAGATCTACCATTTAGAGCAATCTAGTCCATTTCAAAGGTCAAACACATTTTTTTCAAAAATATTTTTAGAAGTCTCAGGGATGACACTTCTGACAACTTGGTTCTAAACCTATCCAGGGAGGTTAACTCCATCAGAGATAGGGAAATCCTCCCAACTTTTCTTTCTGTTTGGTGGTGAAATTTTAAGAAGAGGCTTCCAGGACCCTCTCTAATACAGCAGTAAGGGAAACGAGAGAATTACTACAGTCCTTAAAGAAATAGCTCTGCAACTAATCACTTGACTTATCCTTACATTGGGACTGGGAGGAACAGCATAACGCATATTGTTAACAACTAAAAGTGACCATCAACAGCTGACAACATATGCAATGGTTCAAAATACTACATGTTCAAAATTATGCAGCTTAAAAAAAAGTAAGTGGCTCATTCTCACATGGAGGTTTCTTCAGAAAGAGTAGGGTTATGTTATAAAATGTTATTGAGTAGGAATCAAAAGTGTTCCAGAGTATAAGAAATATTTTGAATGTTTTCCATGCTCTCACTCTTCAAGTCTGGAGAGTAAATGATTCTACCAACCTCGGGATTCACATTAGAAGGTATACTGAAAATATACTCCTGAAATAAGACGCACCCCAATTTATCAACACAAAGGACTAATTATGTTCTCTAGCTTCCTAACTGATTTGAGTGCTGAATTTGAAATAATTTTTCCTTGTTGTTAGGGTGAAAACTAAGATTTCTGATTCCCTGAAAAACACTATTATAGAATATTACAGCTAATTGTGAAAGCCCAGCTACTTTTCATTCTTCTATAGTGCTAGCAAATTTTGCAAGCAAGGCTTTACTTTTTTCCTCCTAAAACAATTCAGTTATAATGAGACATTTGTAAAATAGGGTATTTTCTAAAAGGAGATGTTTATAACAGCATTCAGTGGATTTGGGAACTAAAGTACAATAGAAGGAAAATAGAGAGCTTTATCCTGAGAGAACAGTTCCACTAATTTTCCTAAAAACTTCATGGTGTTAGCCTATGTTCATAAAGACTCTTCAGAATCTCTGGTGACAAGTATCATTAATGAAGCACTACTCTTTGTACTATCCATCTTACTGCCATGATGAAAACAGACTAAGCAAGCAGCAAAGGATTACTTCAGGTCTCAACTACGAACTGCTTCTTCAGAATGCATGCTCTTCAGGGCAGGAACATGTCTTTATACTCAGCAGAAGGTCCAAACTTGCTGTTGATGCTACATATGCACAACTAGTTCTGACAGTGTGGAGACTTCACATATCCCACATCCCTTAAAAAATGTTAGAATATTCTATTTGTTATAATGAAAGTTTGGACTTTCACTAATCCTGAATAAAAATGTAGGTGATGTGTGATAAAGTTTCTTTTGTACTTTGTAAACGATGAGTCCTAATTCTAAATAGTTTAAAGTGGTTTGGATGAACC
This sequence comes from Pelusios castaneus, assembly GCA_007922175.1. Classification (NCBI taxonomy): domain Eukaryota; kingdom Metazoa; phylum Chordata; order Testudines; family Pelomedusidae; genus Pelusios; species Pelusios castaneus. Next base: position 4,178,721 of record ML685779.1, read on the forward strand.
CATTCATTATGTTCACACAAGACTTTTTATACTCATTCCAGTGACTAGAAGGAGCACCACTGGGTCAGTCGTCCAGGCTTCACTGCTACTGAACTTCGGCAAAATGCCATTAATGACTCAGACATTTATTTATTTATTTGTCCTTTATTTTTAGACTAATGGGAACTTTATGAATTCCTTCCCTGGCTTCTAAGAGCAAATACTGCTCAGCTTTGATCCTGAAAAACAGTGTTTTAAAATAAAAGATCAGGTGATTTTACCTATTTCTGATGATAAAATCGTTTTTTTGCTTTACTGATATATTTACACATTGGGTTCTGTACAAAAAGTAATTAAAACTGTTAGAATGTTTTCTAGCATGCATGTATTTGCCAAGATTATTTAAAGAAATCCCAAACATAAACTCGCAGCTATTTTAATTTCTATTTTCATTTACAGTCCAGTGCATACAGAATTAAAAACATACATCCACCTCAATATTAAGTATCTTCAAGGATATAAAGTATCTTTACCCTATCTTAAATGGAAAACTATTTGGGAAAAAATACAAATTTACCAGATTATCAGTGATTTTTGCATATGTGAGATTACAAACTATAATATCATAGATAGATAAACTGTAATATTTATGAAGAACTTTTGGATATTTTGAGTTCTGATCATCCTTACTACTTACTCTTAAAACTTACTAGTTTCAGAGGGGTAGCCGTATCAGTCTATTTCAGCAAAACAAAAAGAGTCCTATGGCACTTTTAAAGACTAACAAAATTTAAATTTAAAAAATTTAAAAAGTGGCACAGGACTCCTCCTTGTTTGTTAAAACTTACTATATACTCTTGTGCTTTTTAGCAATACTCATTTTGATTACAACATTTGCAGTTAGCTCACAATGTAAGGGAAAATACTCAAAAAATTTTAGTATTGAGAAGTTCCACATAAACCACTGCTGCAAAATCTTTTACTATTGAGAGATTCTACACTGTGCTTTCAGATGAGACTATATGTTTTCAGGTGGTCATTCTTGATAAATGCTTGTGAAGATAACGGAAGTATTTGTATACCTTAGGTTTCATGTCTTTCACAGGAGATTTGATTTTCATCTTTTTATTTGAACAGTTTATTTCCATGAAGGGGACATCAGGCGTATAATTTGCATCTACATATTTATTTACTATTCTAAGAGTTATCATTTAAACCTTTAGTATTTTATTATAAAATGTTACTGTGAAAAATTTTCCAGTATATCTCAATGCATTTCCAGATATTATTCATTTATGTTTCTACTTTCACTTTTTTTTTTGGACGACAGAAAAGATATGAGAGAAAATCTTAGCAGGAGGTCTGGACTGGCACAAATACGCTCAGCGGGGCATGTAAAGAACTAATACTGTTGGCTTCTCAAGCATTTCCACATGCATTCTCAAGAGGATTAATTTTCCCTTGTGAAACAGAAGTCTAAAGGGACTTCCTGCCCTAAGAATCAACAGCAGCAAGCCAGATTTAAACAATTTTAAACTGACTTTCTTCCAGCCTGAAGTCATGTGCTTGTTTTATGTCTATTCACTTTCCTTCAAGTTGCAGGACACTAAATTCCTGTTTCCATTTTGGCTTTTAGTAAAGTAGAATAAGATTTATTTTATTTTTCTAATATTATTGCAACCAAAAAACCCCCAACTTTTAATTGAGAATTTTTATCCAAACAGAACACGCATCAGAAACAGGCAAATGAAGCTAGCTTTATGTTATAAACATGAAGATAACACTTTAAAATTTGTTTCCTTTGGTCCATTAGTATAAATGGAACATGAAAATACAAACAATAGTCTCAATTTATGTTTCCATTAAGCCAGTAGCTAAAATTGACAAAGTGAAACCCAGGGATGTCACAGTTGTCTGGCCACAAGGCTATTCAAGACAAAATTATTCACAGGCCAGGCTCCACCCTCTTACCCCAATCTGGCTAGTCCACCCCTGCGGACAGGGCAGGCTGATGCATGTTCACTCCACTCCAGGGGCAGGGCGGGCTGATGTGTGGTGCGACCTCTGGCGTGGCCTTCCGTGACACAGCTGCCCAGTTGGTGGACAGGTAGAGAAACTCCTCAACTTCTGGCCTTGGCTCCCACCTTCCCAGCTTCTTAGTTGAAAGTGGGATGAGAAGCCAGGGTTGCTGCAAACCAGGATGATTGGTTCCCTGTCCAGCTGGGAGCAGAGTAAGGAATCAGGGAACTTCTCTGCCTGCTCCCTACCAGGTCAGCCATGTCAATTACACAGCTAAGCCATGAAATTGACATGGCTGCCAGAGCCAGCCTGGACCCGAAATCAGCCACCAGTGCTTGCTGCCTCTGCCCACATCCTGGCTCGCAGGTGACAGCTGAGTTTGCCGCCCCTGTCTGTGTCCCAGCTCATAATTAGGAGCGAGGCTTCCAGCCACCAGCAGCAGCCTGGTCCTAGCTTGCAGCCAGGACCCAGGCTTGCAGCTGCCCACAGCTTTCCTGCTACCAGCTGGGCTTGCAGCTGCCTGCAGCTTTCCAGGTCCTGACTGACACCTGGGAGTCGAGCTGCCCACAGCTTCCCCAGACCCGGCTCACAGCTGTGAGCTGTGCTCCATCAGCCAGCGCTTGCAGTATGCAGGGCTTCTCTCTCTGCTTGCTCCCAGCTTCCAGGTAACCAGCTGCCCAGGCTTTCTTGTCAATTTCAATACTCCAGCAGATGGTATAGTTTATTTCATTTGGGGAATGAACCACTGTAAGCTATACTAGGAGAGTCTGCTGGTATAGCTATTCTGGTAAACCTGCTGTGCTACAGACTGTTCCTACGTCTATTCTGTCAGGTGTCCAGTTGTCCTGTTATGAGCAGGAAACTGTTTCTAGTTCCTCAGAAACCTCATGCTAGTCTCAAAAAATTCTCCCTTCAACATTCCTTCAGCAAACTCAGTACTGAGCTATGGGACTCAGGCCCTTTTCTTGTTTTTTTTCCTCACTCTCCTAGTAAACAGTAAGCACAGAGTTCTGATAAGACAAGTCTCCTTTTTTTTCCTCTGAGTTTATTCCTCAGATATTTCTTCACACGAGTGCACAGTTCAGGCGGCCTTCTCCTGCCATCCATCTGAAGCGTCAAGCTCAGTGAATTCTTCTGCTCTGTTTTCCTGAGTGCAGTATATACGTCCTGCAGGAGACTCAGTGCAGTACATTGCTCCTCTCTTTAGCTCTTTTCTGTCAGCTTTCTTCCGTCTGTTGGGTGTGCTGTTCACCAGATGCTGTTCTTCTGTCTGTTGGGTGTACTGTTGCCCCAGAAACTTCTCAATGGTCAATTTGCTACAGAATGCTCTTAACTACGTCTCCTTTATTGGAGAACTGTGGCGATCTCTTGGGGAGCTTTAATGGCCAGTCGTTTTAGAGCTGATGACCCAAATTCAGATAGTACCAGTTCTCCAGTCAGTCTCATATTCCATTGATGGCTAAGTCCACACTGAGGATTTCCCAGAAATCGTGCACCATTTCACCATCACAAATGCACATCCAACCAGGCAACAGGGTAGAAGCACTAGTAAAGTTCTGTTGCAGGCATTTTTACATGGTTGCTAATGCCAGAGGAGCTGTTCCAGTGCATAAACATCTGTGGGAGAGTTCCCTAAAATCTTCTGTGTGAACAGGGATTACAAATCACACTGTATGCACAGTAGTATCAGAAAGCTAAAAGGAAATAAGTAAGCAGTTAATTGCAATAGCTGTGGGTTCTCTTCTCTCCTCCCGTCTCACGTTGCTGAGAGGCAATTTATATTATTAGAGTTGTTCGTGTTTTCTGGACTGAAAACTAAATAAGAGATCATACTTATTTCAATAGCAGATATCAGTTACTTCAACTAATTCCTCAGCATCATGCTTTCATCATATCTACCACAATATCTTATTTCCACCTACTATTATTTTCACTCTCCCTTTAGAGGTACACTATCAGGTAAAATTAGTTGTTAAAATACAAATGTTAACAGTGTTATAAATTAAGTTAACAACAATTAATAACCTCAGATTAATAAAAATGAGAAGCTTAATTTACATTCACTGTCTGTAGTCTAATGATACCATACATCTTTCTTAGTAAATTAATAAATTAACTAATTTGTTTTCCTTTTGTTTTAGTTTTTAGTCAATTTCATCTTCAAGTCCTCCTATACTATGGTGAGACTTCAGTACTTGGGTTACAAGAGTGGGTTAAGGACTCATGGTTCTTGTCTCTCATTGTCTGGGTCATAAACATGGCTGTTAGCAGGATGAGCCTATTTTGATTAATTTGCTACAGCCAGGAATCTTTGAGACTTAGATCTGCATCATGCACTATATGTTTATTTGTGCCATTCACAGGGCTTGGCACTTGGCAAAATAGGGATTTTAATGTGTGTTAATAAAAACAATTATTGCTGCCAAGAACATGAATGTTTAGTTAGTTTAGATAAACCATTTAGCATTCAAGAAAACAAAACCAAAAAATCGTTTATAATTCTAAATGAATAAAGTACAAATAACTGAAATGTCTTGGGAAAAGCACAAATCATTTGTAGTCTATTAGCAAAGATGTTCTGTAAGATGGCCACGGATTGAACAATATGGATCATGAAAATTCTTCTTTTAACTAAGAACTGGCAAATCAATTCTTTCTGCAAGTAATTAATACTTTTCTTCAACCATCAGCTGAAAGATAATTTTATATTAACACATACTGTACTTGTTTTTCTTTCCCTCACCAATTTGAAGTTTGCTGTTTAAAAAAAAATTGGCTACAATAGTAATATTTTAGAATGTGTTCCGATATGATTGATCTGCACTCATTCTTTTGGCAAATTGAGTTAAATATTTCTGTCAAATTTTATAATTTAATATGATTTGAAGTAATAAGGGATGACAGTCCAGAATTTACATCTAAATAAAGTGCTTTAAATGTGTGCCTAAAAATGTTTTATCATGGTTGTACTAAAAGCCTTAACTATGAAATAAATTAATTGTTAAAGTACTTTTTGAACTCTTTCCAAAAGTTTTGGGAGCAAAACCTGCTTTAAAATAATTTTTTTTTCTGACTTTATTCTCAGGGTTACTTTCTTTAATTAAGTGTCATTAACATATATTTAACATATGAATGTGTTTTTACACAAAAATTTCATCCAGCGCTATCTTCTGTTAAAAAAAAATTCCTGGAGAATGAGACTACATGATGTGGTTAGAATACTGTCATGCCTTCTTTCAAATCTTGAATTGTCAAAAATCTACCATCTTGCCATGACCCTTCAAAACAGAATCTCTGATGTCTATTTAATATGTGGTTCTGTAACTTCTGCTTTTTTTAACGCTAAGTTTAATTCTGCATTTAAAAACAGAAATGTAACCACTTTGCTATGTATGAACAATACTGTATTTTCTCCCCAAAATTATAGCACTTTCCGAGTACAGATTTTCTAGGAGAATTTCACAAAGAACAGATCTTTTTCAAAATGGCTGCCAATTTCTAATGTTCTCAGTGGAACTGAAACCACAGCAGGCCTCAGTTGAGGCACTTCTGTTTTATTGATCTCAATGAGACAGAATACCTCTCTGCCTTCTGACAGCATAAAGAGCATCCATATTCCTTGAGGGCAGTTAGGCTTCACTCTGATGGAGAACAATACAAGAAGGCTGCAATTTTCGAAAGAGGGGAAATTTTTCATGTTTTTTCTTAAGAACAAGATATTATGTACCAGCCTCTAACAGATAAAATGTATTATGCAAAATCGCAAAAGTTCTCAATTTACCTTCTCTAGACCATTCATAATTTCATATATTTTTATCAGGTCACCCATTCTCCGTGCCCTGAGGTAAATAATTCCAGTGTTTTCAATCTTTCTTTATATTACAGTTATTTTCCAGGCCCTTGTTCATTCTCATTGCTCTTTTCTGCTTTCCCTCTATGTTAGCATTATTCTTTTTGAAAAGGGGTGACTAGTACTGCACACATTATTCCAGATGAGACCACACCACTGATTTATATAAAGCCTGTAATATTCTTTTAGTATTTATAATCCCTTTCTTTATATGTTCTAATATCTTGTTTACTTTTCTGACTATAGCTTCACATTGAGGGGGAAAATAAAAGGCAAATACAGTTCAGTATTGTGTTAAATGTAAACTATTAAAAATAAAAAAGGGAAACTTTAAAAAAGATTTGTCAATATAAAGAAACTGTTCTGTGCTTGTTTAATTTAAATTAATACGGTTAAAGGCAGCATATTAATTCTGCATTGTAAGGTTTCAAAGCTGTATCAAGTCAATGGTCAGTTGCAAACTGTTGAAAGAACAGTCATAACATTTTGTTCAAAATTATGAACAACTTTCATACCTGAGGTGTTTGTAACTAAAATTCTACTGTACTTTACATTTGTTGATGCTGAATTGCATTTGCCATTCTGTTGACCATTCACCTAGTTTGCCTGGAATCCCTGATGTTCCTCACTGACTTCTTTGGCCCTCACAAACCTAAATAACTGTGTCATCTGCAAATTTTGTTACTTCACTATTCATCCCCCATTCCAGGTTCACAAATAAAAGACAGAATCTAACAGAGAACCTGTTTCTAACCTTCTGCCAAGATCTTCTAAGTGTTATTCTATTGTTAATGATAATTTCAATTAGTTAGGGACAAATATAAGTTTTATTGGTTTAATACTGTCCTGATCACCCTTAGTGCATTTTATAAACATAAGTACATTTGCTACTCTCCAATCCTCTGTAAAAGTGGCTGCTTTTAATGAGCACTGCAGATTATTTTAGCTTCTTCTTCATACTAAGCTTATTTAGAGCTCTTGGAAGTACCATCTACTCCTGTTTATTAAAACATCAATTGGCTCCAGCACCACTTCTTTTGACACCTAATGTCTAATAATGCCACATCTTTATTACAGAAACAGGTAAAGGGAATCATTTTTTAGTCAAAGGAAAAGAGGAAAATGGGCTGACAGAAGGGACCTTTTCAAAATTCCGTAAGACAGTGATATTGATGAATAAGATAGAAGTAGGAAAATCCAGAAGTAAGGAAGACAGATTATTAACTCTTGAGTACAAGTAACTTTGAGGAACTGATTTTGCAAGAAGCAGAGTGCACTCAAATCCTACACTCTCATGGGAGTTGAGTGTGTTTACGTAACACCATCTGGCCAAGAAGCAGTTGATTATATGCTCAAATTTGGCCATAGGAAGAGGCAGTTAAACAAAGGGCCATGTAAGAATGACAGAGCACTTGGCATTTTATCTTCAACATGCTTTATAAATATTAGCTATTTAATTCTTACAAAACCCGTCCAAGGTAAATGAGTATATCTCTGTGGAAATGCAAATGTCTAAAGATCAAGTGCCATGCTCAAATCTCTGCATGGCCTGGCTGCTTCAGACTATTGAGAATGAGCCTTAAAGGAATGTCATTGATTCCTTAGGGTGACAAATGTAGTTTTCATTTTAACCTATCAACTGTAAATTTATAATGTTAAGATGAACAAGGGTACTTGTGCAAAGAAAAATCTCTTAATATTACAGTTTCCTATAACTCGGCATCCCAGGTAAATGCAGATTTTTCACCCTAGAAGTTCACATGGATTCCACAGTGTTTGAAGCCCCGAGTGATGAATGGTGCCTTAAAAAAAGTTCAGTAATAGATTATATATTATCAGAGTTCCAAAGTCTTTTCTTTAAGATCATTCATTGAATAGACTTTCAGCCCTGAAGATGGGCACTTAAAAATTCAACAAATATACTTGCTCAAAGGAAAAGAATAGCTTGTTTCATAGAATCATAGGGTTGGAAGGGACCTCACGAGGTCATCTAGTCTAACCCCCTGCTAAAAAGCAGGACCACTCCCACTAAATCACCCCAGCCAGGGTTTTGTCTAACCGGGCCTTAAAAATCTCCAAAGATGGAGATTCTACCACCTCCCTAGATAGCCCATTCCAATGCTTCACCACCCTCCTAGTGAGAAAGTTTTTCCTAATATCCAACCTTGACCTCCCCAGCTGTAATCTGAAACCATTGCTCCTTGTTCTGTCCTCTGTTACCCTCGAGAACAGCCTACCTCCCTCTTCTTTGGAGCACCCCTTCAAGTAGTTGAAGGTTGCTATCAAATCTCCCCTCAGTCTTCTCTTCTGAAGACTAAATAAGCCTAGTTCCTTCAGTCTCTCATACATCATGTGCCCCAGCCCCCTAATCATTTTTGTTGCCCTCCGCTGGACTCTTTCTAATTCGTCCACATCCTTTCTATAGTGGGGAGCCCAAAACTGGCCTGACCATATGCGGCCTGACCAGTGTCAGTGCATAGCAGTGCATGGGATTTTTTCGTCCTAAGTGCAGGACTTCGCACTAGTCTTTGTTGAACCTCATGAGGTATCCTTCGGCCCAGTGTTCCAATTTGTCCAAGTCTCCCTGGATCCTGTCCCTGCCTTCCAGAGTATCTACCATTCCCCCCAACTTGGTGTCATCCGCGAACTTACTAAGCACACAGTCTATTCCATCATCAAGATCATTAATGAAGATGTTGAACAGAACCGGCCCCAGGACTGACCCCAGGGGCACTCCACTTGTTACCGGTTGCCAACCAGACATCGAGCCATTGATTCCTACCCACTGAGCCTGTTGATCTAGCCAGTTTTCGATCCACCTTACGGTCCACTCGTCCAACCCATACTTCCTTAACTTGCCGACGAGAAAGCTGTGGGAAACCATATCAAAAGCCTTGCTAAAGTCAAGGTATACCACGTCAACGGCTCTTCCCGCATCCACAAATCCAGTCATCTCATCATAGAAGGAAATCAGGTTGGTCAGGCACGATTTGCCCTTGGTGAATCCATGTTGACTGTTCCTGATCACTCTATTTTCCTCCAAGTGTTTCAGGATGGATTCTTTGAGAACCTGCTCCATGATTTTCCCAGGGATTGAGGTGAGGCTGACCGGTCTGTAGTTCTCCGGATCCTCCTTTTTCCCTTTCTTAAAGATAGGTACTATATTTGCCTTTTTCCAATCCTCCGGGACCACCCCCGTTTGCCACGAGTTGTCAAAGATAATGGCCAGCGGCTCTGCAATCACTTCCCTCAACTCCCTCAGCACCCTCGGATGCAGTTCATCCGGCCCCATGGACTTGTGCACATCCAATTTCATTAAGTGTTCCCTAACCTGACTTTCCATCACCGAGGGCCACTATTCTCTCCATTCTGCGTTACCCCGTGTAGTAGCTTGGGAGCTGGCCCTCCCTGTGAAGACTGAAGTAAAAAAAGCATTGAGTACTTCAGCCTTTTCCGCATCATCCACCACGAGGATGCCTGCCCCATTCAGTAAGGGACCTACACCACCCCTGATCCTTTTCTTGTTGCTGATATACTTATAGAACCCCTTTCTGTTGTCCTTCACATCTCTTGCTAGCTGCAACTCCAATTGTCCTTTGGCCTTTCTGATTTTATCCCTGCAGTCCCGAGCAATATCTTTATACGCCTCCCTTGTCATCTGTCCAAGCTTCCACTTCCTGTAAGCTTCTCTTTTATGTTTCAGCTCCTCGCAGAGTTCCCTGCTAAGCCACGCTGGTCGCCGTCCACATTTGCTGTTCTTTCTGCACATCGGAATGTTATCTTCCTGTGCCTTTAACAGGGTTTCTTTAAAATACAGCCCTCTGTCTTGGACACCTTTCCCCTTCAGATCAGCCTCCCAAGGGATCCTGCCCATCAGCTCCCTAAGGGAGCCAAAATCTGCTTTTCTGAAGTCCAGGGTGTGTGTTCTGCTTCTTTCCTTCCTTCCATTGATCAGGATCCTGAACTCTACCATCTCATGGTCGCTGCTGCCCAGGTTGCCATATACTTCTACTTCCCCGATCAATTCTTCTCTGCTTGTGAGCAATAGGTCTAGAGGTGCAAGGCCCGTGGTTGGTTCCTCCAGCATTTGTACTAGGAAGTTGTCCTCAATATTCTCCAAAAACTTCCTGGATTGCCTGTGCACTGTTGTATTATCTTCCCAGCAGATGTCAGGCTAATTGAAGTCCCCCATAAGAACCAGGGCCTGTGATGATCTGGAAACTTCTGTTAGTTGTCCATAGAACGCCTCATCCACCTCCTCTTTCTGGTCTGGCGGTCTGTAGTAGACACCCACCACAACATCCCCCTTGTTGCATTCTCCCCTAAACTTAACCCACAGACTTTCAACCATCTTGTTTCCACTTTCATAGCGGAGCTCCGAGCAGTCATACAGCTCTTTTACATATAGCGCTACTCCTCCCCCTCTTCTTCCCTGCTTGTCCTTCCTGAACAATTTATAACCATCCATGGCAGTGCTCCAGTCATGCAAGTTATCCCACCACGTTTCTGTTATTCCAATTATGTCATAGTTCCTTGTCTGTGCCAGTACTACCAATTCTTCCTGCTTGTTTCCCAGGCTCCTCGCATTTGTGTACAGGCACCTAAGATACCTGGGTTTCACTTGTGTTCATGACTCTACGAATACTCTAGTGAATTAAGGCCGTGATTTAATTAGATACTTAAACATGTGAATAATTCCATTGATAACAATGAGATGATACATATGATTAAACACCTTACCGAATCAGGGTCCAACTTACCAGCAGAAATGTTTGCCAAAAGAGCAATTTTTAAGGAAAGTGGATTTGGACTGTCCCTTCACTGATGTTTATGTTAGAAAACTGATTCTAAATGCCTCACTTCCATTCAGGAAAGAAATATATCATGTGACCTATACGTCCAGTGAAAAGAACAACCCAATCATGAACAAACCATGAACTACTTCCAGAAATTATGCACGGAATAATTCTGAATACATTTCAGAAAAATCAAACTGCTGTCAGACAATTCAGAGAGACTGAAAGACATTATCAAATTACTTGAAACCTTCCTTCTCCTCTAACCAGTTCCTTGGTAGTATCTGCATGCACCGTTTCCTATAAGGACTACAAAATAAACAAACAAACAGTCTGCTTGGTCAACAGAGTGATTTTAGAATTTAATGATTTCAGTAGCTTTTATTTTTGCATTTCTAGAAATGAGGTGTTTATAGCAACCAAAGTGGCTCATACTAGGTTTCATCTGATTGTTTGAAAGGCTATTCAATACTACGAAGAACATATATACAACGTTTTAGTGTGTGTGAAAGGGGAGAGGGAGAGAGAGCTCTTCAAATTATTTTGGAAGTCTTGATACAGTACAGAGAAGGTTCAAAGTTGCTGCCAGCATTTTAACTTCTGATATTTCTAAATCCAGGGTACTGTAACAATTTTATAGTGGGTGTGCTGAGAGTCACTGAATCACACCGTAAACCTTGTATCTAATGGAAACCATTCCAAGCCTAGGGTTACCATATACCAAAGCATGGAAAGGAGGACAGGGAAGTACAAAAAGGAGAACATGGAGAAAATGTAGTATTAATATCTGCCCACCCCCGCGGCCCCTTCCCTGCTCCTCTGCCCTTCCCCCTGCACGGTCCCTTCCCTGCTCCTCTCCCACGGCCCCTTCCCTGCTCCTCTGCCTGCCCCACGACCTCTTCCCAGCCCCCCTTACCTGGCTGGAGGTCTGGAGCTGCAGGGATGGCCGGCAGAACCGCTCGTGGGCCAGGCCCCTTCTGCCCTGAGCACGCTCTGTTTGAGCATGCTCAGAGCGGGAGGTTGAAACTCCCCATCTTGGCTGCAGCAGGACAGGGCAGAACAAGCATTCCGCCCGAGTCTGCCGCTTTGCTGGGCCACTGGGCGAAATGCACCAGAACGCAGCATTCCGCTCTGGTTTTGGCTGTGATCCGTGGATTAGCCGAACCCAGCTTTTCAGGGAGATTTTGGACCCTCAAATTCTCAGCTTATACACGAGCATATATGGTACCTTCATATAAAAAACCGAAATTTTAATCCTAAGTAAAAAGCCAGACAAAATCACGTATTTTTAAAATGCCTGCTGTACAGAGGACGTGAAGGTAAAAAGGAGGACATGCCCTCCTTTTGCCTGACATCTGGTAACCCTATCCAAGCCGGCACTACTTATCACTTACCTCTAAACCTGCCCAGAATAGATCTACACAATATAATGGTTAGAACTCTGGTGGTACTTCACAGTCATACACTTCTGCCATTGCTCCCTCTGGTGGAGTAGAATCCATTTAGCAATTAAAGGAAATTTTTCACAACCCCTCCCCCCCACACACTCATACATAGAGAAGGCCTCAGCAGAGATTTATGTAACACAGTAATATACATGCTGACTATATTCTTAAACAAAAATCTAAAGAATGCAATTATTGTCTTTCTTTTCCCCACGTAGCTTGAAAATTACATTCAAGACAATATGAAGAAAGAAATGGTAGAGATCCAGCAAAATGCAGTGCAGAACCAGACTGCAGTAATGATCGAAATAGGCACAAACCTACTGAATCAAACAGCTGAACAGACCCGCAAGTTAACGGATGTTGAAGCACAAGTAAGGATTTCACATTCCCGTGGATTTCAGTGGCCTTTAGAGCTCTCCATGTAGGGGAATGTCATAAGAGAAATTTTAAAATGCTAGTTGCATATTTCTTTAATAAATAATATACTTAAAATCACCAAGATATGCCACAGCCTAAGCTGAGTAACTGTATAATTTGCCGTTACCCCGACTACTTCCCCATCCTGCTGTGATTATTCATCTCCTATTTGTCAGATCACAGCTAAACAGGATTTTATCTTCTTTGGAACAGGAACTATGCTTCTGATCTGTTAAATTACTTTCTATTCTTCTGAGTTCTGTAAAAATAAAAATTATTCCTAATTCTGCATTTTATTTATTTTCCCTAACCTATAACTGTCCTTCCTGATAGCTCATTTTCTCCTCACAGATACTGCAGTGAGATCACAAAGAATCTAGGATAATCACTGTCATTTCCATCAGAAGACACTAATAGCATAAGCAAATTATTATGGTTTCACTGTGGGATGAATCATAAGATTAAGTGAGTGGGAGAAAGGCTGAGGAATTAGAGAAAGCTACTGAAAAAAGTAAATGGCAATATTTTTTTCTAGTTGACTTCATTGTGAAAGTCCCACTTCAATTATAGGTCTTTAAAGGAAACTGAGAAGTTCCCATGCTATAAATGGGAAAAAATTTCAGAATTCCGGCAGCGGTTAAAAGTCTCAGGTCAAATGCATCCTCAAGCATGGGCACTACTGAATAACCACATACCTTCTTATTGTTCTAGTTAAAAAAACAATCTAACAATTATCCATAATAAAAGACCTACCCTACCACACAATAAGTGCCACACATTTTAAAAAAGGAATTAAAGATGTGTCATTCATTATTGCTCTAATTGAAACACATTTACTGTTAGTTGACAAATCATAAAACAATTTTTTTAAGTGCCTTAGCAAACAAACAGTGCTGTTTGAATATGCTGCTATTTATAGACATTGTCTGGTTATTAGGAAGAGGCTATTTGTCACCTATATTATGTATTTGTTTGATTTTGTATGGTAAACTAATAGCTCAGTTCAGAAGCAAATTAAATGTATCTTTATGGCTTTATCACTAAGATCCACCATTTTTAAAGGATCCCAATATGCTTTTCACTTACTGAGAAAACATTTTTATCCACTCACAATAAAGTCTTTACAAAAATTACCCAACTAGTTTCTGCTTAGAGGAAAAAGACGGTCACTGCAACTTTCTCTCCCTGTTGAGTTGGTTAAAAGCTTAATTAACAACATAAGGAGATTAGCCAAACAATTTCTCTCTCAAGGACACTCATTCTTTGGCAATAATTCTCAATTACACTTAAGTGTGAAATCATGTCCTGAATGACTGTTTAACATGGAGGATGTGAGTAATCAATTCTTCCTGTCAACTAAAGCCAAATTCTGATGAATTAAAAAAAGCTATTCTAAAACAGAAAACTGATACTGTCCAGAGAACAGACATAAAAATGTAACATAACTAAGCAAAACTGATCTGTCATGCCACATCACAAAGCAATTGCTTCTTCATTGGTAGATATTATTCTGAATAAAAAGGAACTTAGACAAGGAAATAGGTTACTAAAACTGAAATAATGAGTCAATCAAAAATTTGGTCACATGATGAACAGTTCAATCCAAATGATATTTTTCATTTCACTTCTAAACACAATGTGTGAAATTCTGGTCCCACTGAAATCAAGGGCAATATTCTCAAGGACTTCGGTGGGCCAGGATTTCACTCACTGATTTGAATATATAAAGCATTTTATTTTAATACCAGATTGGAAAAAATCTTACATAGGAAATTATTCTTTAAAGAGCAAATACAATAAATTTCAAATATTGCTTCTCATCTCCCTGGCTAGATTCAGTGACAAAGCTAAAGGACACAGTAATTTTGAAACATTAAATCACAAATGTGGCTTACAAAACTACAACTGATTCATTCATCAGGATAAAGATAAGAGGAAATGATGCATTTGATTAGTGATTAAACAAAAAAACTACAGTAATTCTGAGCATTTTCACTACACTCCTAATTAATCCATTCATACTCAAATGTGTATGTATGCATGCTCACATGCACATCTTTCTGATTATGTGACAAAGTACATATTTTATTTTCCACATGTGATAACCATTGACTTAGGATTCAGTTATAATAACTAGCCCAAAAAAGCTGACGAAATAGAGAAAACCGAGTGAGTTTACAAAATTGTTATTTTTATTAATTTAGGTATTAAATCAGACAACAAGACTTGAACTTCAACTTCTGGAACATTCTCTTTCAACAAACAAATTAGAAAGACAGATTTCAGATCAAACCAATGAAATAACTAAGTTGCAAGAAAAAAACAGGTAAGATCCTATCCGGTATGACTAAACTGTCCTTTTAATATATTTTTGTGTATGAAAACATTTCTCTCCTAAAATACCTCTGTTGTTGTGCCTAACTTAGACATTTTTATTCCATAAAGAAATAATAAGCTGAAATCCTTTATTTTGGTAAGCATAAAATAATAAAGTTAGAATGGGATGAGCATAGCAAAAAGCCCATTGGAACCCCTCCTCCTGTATTCGCTAATGTATAAAACCTGTCACTGGTAGTATTATTGTCTAAATTAAGTCCCTTGCTAACAATTCTACCTCTTTGCAACTGAAATATTAATTTTTTAGAAAATATCTACTAAAACATTGTCAAAAGAAAAATTATTTAAAAACAAACATTCAGAACGCTGATTTTATTATAAATGAGTAGCTTTGCTCTTCAAAGTGTAAATGTATTACAGGAAATATACATACTCACTTTTGCATTGCCTTTATCATCAGTATTAGCTACATATTCTATTATGCAATGTTAAAGATTTATGTTGTGTAACTGATTTGTTTCAGCAGTGATTTCTGCCCTTTGCACTACAAAAATGTTCTTAAATAGGACATTTTTAGTTTGATGGCTATGTTTTCCCATAAAGTAAATACCATGTTCGCAATGAAACCATAAACGTGCAGATGTTTAGAAGTCTTCTTTAGATCTATGATAAAAGCATTACCAGAACTAACATAAAAACAAATCAGGACACCAACTGAAAATGGCACCAAAGCCTGCGAGAACAACAGATGCTGAACCAGCTGATATATTGTCACTGCTACAATGATCAAGACCCCCACAACACTATCTTTCACAATTCCTGGGTCCTACATGTGCCTATCATAACATGTTGTGTACCTCATCCAGTGCATTAAATACCCCAATAGCAACTATATGGGTGAAACCAGACAATCACTATGCTCTTGAATGCACTCACACAGGAATAGAACACTATATAACCTATTGAAATCATGGAATGAGTCAGTCAAAAATTTGGAAACACAATGAACAGTTCAATCCAAATGATGTTTTTCATTTTACTTCTAGACACTGTGTGAAACTGTGATCCCACTGAAGTCAAAGGCAATACTCCCAATGACTATATTCAGTGATCACTCTATATCAGTTCCCTACTTCAAAGGAAACCTACACAATATGTTCATGAGAAGACTGGGAGCTTAAATTCATAACTTTGCTAGATACTAAAAGTAATGGACTGAAAAGGGACATTGGATTTATGACATATTACAACGATCTGTAACTCCCTAATCCCCCTTTTCGTCCTATGACTAAAGGGTTGTTAATGGGCCACTTCACCGTGAATGGTCCCTTGGAACACATGCTAGCTACTCATGCTAAATTGTGTTGAACCTTATATTTCGGTTGTGAGACTGAGTACCTTTCCCAGATCTTGGGAAGAGTGCCGTGTAGCTCAAAAGCTTCTCTCTTTCACCAACAGAAATTGGTCCAACCAAGGATATTACCTAACCAATCTTGTCTCTCTGATATCCTGGGGCAAGCATAGTTACAACACTGCATATTAAAGTATTACCACACATAGCATGCTCACTTTCTAGCCTAATTCTCCCTCCACCTCTGCGAATGTTACTCAGCTTCCATTGTTCTGCAAGAGAAATGTTGGGTTTAAAAAAGAAACCAAACAGCTATCATGTCATGACAGCTGGATAAAAGGCCAAGGCTTTATTCAGTCCAGCACATTAAAAGAGACAGGCAGAGGGCAATCTTATCAGCCTTGTTTTCTGCACAGCCAGCTGGTCCCTTCTGACCTTAAAGTCTATGAGTAGACCCCAACAGGGCCCTTAAGCCCCAACTGGCCAGCATCACAGCTTACTTCACTACAAGCCTGGGACACACAAGCTTGGCTGCATTTTCTCCCCATCAGCCAGCCTGCATATAAAGGTCATATAAGATTCATAGTGAAGTAAAGATGTCTAAGTTTAAAATACATTAACCTATCTCAGAAAGATAACCACTTATTGGTGGAACAGTACTGAGAAGTCACAGGTGATACTGAAAAGAGGTGGCTGTTGTTCTTGTTGCGTTAGGACAAACCTTTCAAAAGTGCCTAAGTGTCAAAGTCTGATAATCAGAAATGATTAGACACTTAACAGTCTTAACAACTCCCACTTACTTGCAATGAGACAGGGCTGGTCTACCCGGAGAACTTACAGCAGCATAACTCTCTCTTTGGGATGTGAAAAATCCACACATTTGAGAGATGCAGCTATGCTAAACCCGGTACAGGCAGTGACTGCTGCTGCAGCAGTTTAAGAGGCACATTTCACATGCCAGGTATCCACCTTAGGCTGAATGTTTTTTGAAAACAGCAAAAATGGTTTGATCATTTGAACTTAGGGTAAAATACGCTTTTCCCACGTTAAAAAAAAAATCTTACACTCATTTAGTTCAGAAGCTAAACCACCTCACTGCTCTGGAGCAGGAACCTGAATTGGGACACTATGCATCCAGAATGAGATAGAGTAAAGCTTGGGTAACTGTGAGCTACCTTGTTATCTATTCCTCCCACCACGTCAGTTTGAGACAGATTTGTTTATGCTTAGCTGGTCATCAGCTCCCTGAAAACACCGAAACAATCTCCTCAGAATCTCTGCTAGCCCTTATTTTGCCGTGTAAGTAACAAGAGGTAGATCCCAGCCCCCAAACCCATCTAAAACCATTCCCTCAAGTGCTCCTGTCACTGGACACGCACACCAATTATCATTGGGAACAGCTTCTTTCATCTTGCTTGAGTCAACAGAGGATTTACACATTGCTTAACACCACAGAACTGAGATATATTTATAAAAAAAATAAGAATAAGTTTATTAACAAAGCACAGAGATTCAAAGATTCCAAGGACTAATGAGTAACAGAATGGTTACACAGGATGCTTATGAGCATCTAAACTTAATTTTAACAGACTAAAATTCTTCTCTAATGGAGCTTGTCACCTAAAGCAGCAGCTCTCAAACCAGGAGGTGGGCCCCCCAATGGGGAGCGAGATGGATTGTAAGTGGAGGTGCAATAGGTGGAGTTTGGGGAGGGCATGGTGAGGCATGATGGTGGAGCTATCTCCCTGCTGGGTGAGGGGCTCCAAGCTAAGAGTGGGGCCAGGCAGTGGTGTGAACCCTGGTACCTCACATGGGCAGTCCCAGGCAGGTGTTAGGGTGGGGACCCTTAGGATGGGAGTGAGGCAGGAAGCAGCGGCTGTGGGACCAGCACTGCTAGTGGAAAGGGGGGCAGGGCTGGTTCAGCACCATGTTCTACCCTTTGCACAGCTGCTTTCATCTCCAGTTGGATTGCTGCTCCCAATAATAGCCCATAGGCCTTCCACATCATCATCAGCACCCTGCCACTGCTGGGCATGCTCTCCACACCCCTGGCACTCTGCAGGCTCTCAGAGATGGTGACTGTCTGCCTTGCTGCCTGAGGTTAATCCTGATGATGGGGTGCAATTCTCTGGTGGCAGTCATATCAGGCTCTGGGGCTGCAGGGGAACTGGTGCTACTCCTTGCCCCTCCAAATTAAGCATGTAGGCTCTTATTTTTTTCTGTGCGCGCGCACATGGGGGGAAGAGGGCTTCAGAGGAAGGGGGGCACAATTGTTATATAAAAGTCCACTAGGGGCTTTATTTAAAAAGTTTGAGAACCGCTGACCTAAGCAATCTTTCTTAGTATCAGCAACCCATGTGGTTGGGACCTGCCATTCATGAACGCAAAAAGCACTGTTCCTTTTGCTCCCTCACTGATGGATTAAAAAGAAAATCTCCTACTTATGCACCAGTGAACCTTTGAAGTGTATCCTTGCACAGTGTATCCCCAGATAAAACTCTTCTCCCCACCCTGCTGCTTGTTTTCCTGTGTACTTCTTTCCTGTTGACTTCACGTCTCCGTTGACTTGGAATGTGAACATAGCTCCCATTGTGTTGGTTTACTGTGCTTAATTTACATTAGAGACTGGGATAGGGGAATAGACACACTGAGTCTGGCAGAAAACCTGTATGTTAATGCTGCTTTGATGCAGGCTTTAAAACATTTCAGAGTGTATGCATAATTGTTCATACAGTGTCATTTCACACTGATATCAGTGACCAGTTGTGTCATCCGCTTTCATTTGATACCCTACAAGACACTGTTTATGAATCCATGCCATGAAAGTGATGCATCAATAGCAATGAATTTGTCAGGCTTGACCTTTAGACAACAGTTGGTATCGAGGGGTTCTTAGGGTCAAAGTTTCTTCTGCGAATTGAACTCTTCTTGACAAGCTTTCTGAACCTACTGACTGGAACCAATATATATTATTTTCTAGACCAGCCGTAGCAAGACACGGAATTAGAGGACTAGCTACTATCCAGCCTAACCCAATCAAACCAAGTCTCATCTCAGCTAAAAGAAAAGTGTCAGTTAGTATGGGACTATCCAGGTGCACAGATAGATCATTGCTGAAGAGTCTGCTGCCATTTCTGATTCATCACAGTGGAGAGGAGATGATCCCATTCAGGCCCCAGACTCCTACATTTTCTGAAAATTAGGATTAAAATCCAGCTATTATCCCTACCCACTTCCACGTTCAATAGTTGCCAGCTTTTGTGTAACCACATTGTCATATTAAGCGTCTCTGAAGGATGCAATGAGGGGGACAAAACTAGTTGCTAATATGAGCAAAGAATATCTGTCAAATCTCAGGAGTTTAGTTTAGTTTCAAACAGTAAATGATTTTGAGAGATCTAAAAGTAGCAATAGCAGAACACTTTTGTGTATGTCAAAACCATATTTTTTTAATGAGAGCCTTATGTGAAAAGTACTTTTTAGTTGTAATAAACGTTAGCTTAAGAAAAAAAAGTTGGACAGAAATGTTTTGACATTTGTGTTTACTGTGCTTCTATATTTGTGTATGCTCCCTGAAGGCTTTATATCCCAGCTTTTTGCAAACAAGAATCTTTACCCAATGGGAGCAAAGTAAATATTAAGTGTAACTATAGTTTTCTACTGCAGTTACCAGACCTGAGATCATTACATTGTTACTGAATCATGTAAGAATGATCTGAATACTACAAGTGTTATTTCTCAACTTTCCAGCATTCAGATCATCCCTTAAAAAAAAAAAAAAAAAAAAAGCTAACCAAAATAAACCAAGCAAAACAAAATCCACCGTGTGTTTTAAATAAACATTGTGAAAGATTTGACCAACATCACAGTAAATTAAATCCTTTTACCCCATTACCTCTCTAATTCTGGACAAGGTAGCAAACCCACTTTAGATAACTGTCCATTCATAGCCTTTCCAAATATAACAGTCAGAACCAATTTATATTTATTTAGGCCAAAGAGGTATTTAATTAAAAAAAACTAGAATGAAAATAGAAAGTTGAATAAGTTCGATCTTTAAATCTATCATTTATTCTAATGACAAAACTCTCTGAGGCTAGTTTTTCCTTAAATTACAAAAGAGAAAAGTAGTACAATTTGAATAACCATAAGTAATATTTACTCTAGGTTTAAATCAGTTTTGTGTCTGATTCTTCTACTATACTCAAGAGAGATTGTTTTCCTTTCAGATTCAGAAAGGAAAATTATATCTTTCCCTTCATAATACTGAAGTGTTGTGGAACACACAAGAGTTTCTATAGTCTATGAAATGGCAATACTGATCATACAACAAAGTGGCCAGAAAAGTTGTTCCTTTTTTTGACTAACAGAACAGATTACAGTTATGCAACACATCGAACATAGCATGTATCAAACTAAATATGGTTCACAGTGTTCTGCATGACACTACATGTACAACATTCTCTGCACAATCCAGCTAAAGAAAGCCAAAGTAAAAATATGTTAAGATGGAAAATAACTTCTCTTACAGGCTTCATAGTCTTCAGCTAAAAACACAAATGCTGAATTGATCCTAATCATTTTCTTTTTATTAGCTTTCTAGAAAAAAAGGTCCTTGATATGGAAGACAAGCATTCACTTCAGCTCCAGTCAATCAAAGATGAAAAAGATCAACTTCAAGTACTAGTATCCAGACAAAATTCTATAATAGAAGAACTAGAGAAACAGTTAGTCACAGCTACAGTGAACAATTCAGTTCTGCAAAAACAGCAACATGATCTGATGGAGACAGTTCACAACTTGTTGACTATGATATCTACACCAAACTGTAAGTGAAGTAGAAACATTATTATATCAGCTGAGCAGCATTCACAAACTTTCTTATGTGTTGTTCTATCTTCTCTCAATCTCAGCATCTCAAAAGTGCATTTATGTATTGTCTTTTTAAAACCCTACCTTGTTTGACTCACTATACAATTTAAGGCTTATCCTGAAGAGGTAAGTCCATTAGCCACTCCCCTCCCTACACCCCAAATCCCCTATACCATCTGTTTTCAGCAATATCTTATTTAGCTTCTCAGTTACATTGCTTTGCTCTGGCAGATCAGTTCTCCAGGATGCCAAGTGTCACATTCTCATATGGAACACATCTAGCAGCCTTGTCAAACAACCCTTGGCTAAGCTGGATCCTTGCACATACAGCTGGGCTGACAGCAGGGTTTTGTAGTTTCTTTTCCTGGCTGCCAAGGGCCACTGCGGGCACATGCTTTGTAGGTACTGGCTGCCTCTGTCTCCTCCTTCCAGTTTCCCAGGTTTGAGCAGAGAAGGAACAGCCAGGAGAGGCAGCTGAAGATTCAATATTAGCCCCAGGCTTCCTCAGGAAGACCCCAGCTCACAGACAGCATACATCTGCACCTCTGACAACCCCTCCACACCTACTCTAGAACTCACTCACCTCAGCATCCAATACCGCCCAGCACCCACACACAAATACCAACCATAACTGGCAAGATCTGTGTACTCCATGTCCTACCCTGTCATCTTTCTGTGGGGAAAGGTTCATTGGCCATAAGCTGAAATGTATGGCTATATGCAAATTATTTCCATGCTACATGTAAACTATTTTTTTTTAGAGTCTTTGTTCTTCAGGACCAGTTGATAAGAGATGGGAATACAGTGCAGCATGCATGGCCTCTAAATTTATGACATCTGAAATTAACACACCAAAACAGTTTTAAACAAGTGATTTCAGTACAACTGAAAGTACAATGTGAATGCAGTATTCTTATTACACCAATATCCACAAAACCCAAATAATTTATAACTTTCAGCTACAATAAGTAGTTTGGGTCCACAGTTTTACCTATTTTTAAAGCTGCATGCAAAGAAAAGTTTCCAGTGCATTCTAAATATTGTTTTAAATTAAAATTAAAATTATTTGAGAATTTTATCTTTATTAAAGAAAGATTGGCACCAACATTCTAGACGCCACCAAAAAACATGGAACATGCAAGTTTCAATGCTGGCTCTGCAACAGTAATTAAAAGGGACATTAAAATTATATTTAGATTCTTTTCCTTAATTACCAATATCTTTGATTATTAAAAATAAAAGAATTTTCCTTTTCATCTATCAAACACTAGGTTACAATGTTGCAAAGTCTGATTTTAAATACAGTGATTAATTTTTAAATAAGAAAAACAAGACTTGAAAAACCTTAGACTTATTGATAATTTTTTAAAGGAGCAAACCCCAAAATTATAGCACCTGATAGTATCTCCTTGAATTCCATTCCTGAAACTGTGCACATTCCTGCTGATGTTATATGTTATTCCAGTGAACAAATAAGTAAAGAAATCTAAGTCATGTTAGCTACAGCACCATTAAACCTGGAGCGGAAAAAATAACAACTCTTTGCCAACAGGACAAAATCAAGCGGGAACACTTTTCAGATAGCTTACAAACAATAGAGTGTGGAAAAGCAATTACAAAGTTAAATGTGATCTTGTGATATTTAAAGTAAACTATATAAGCAGGTAACTTGATAAACAAGCTGAAAAGGATAAAAAGTGTAATATTTATAGGGTATTTATCACTGTAATGTATGGGCAAATTCCTCTGATTGGATCAAAAACAGGGAACATATGCTCTATTGCCCCACACAGTACCTACCCCAAAAGGGTCTAATATAGATATCAGCTAAGGGGCTAAATGCCAGGAAATTCCAAACCCTGATGTTAAAATACCAAACAAGAAGATACACTTTAGATTGCACTTTTAAACATGGCCAGGCATAGGTCAGAGGTAATTTTTTTTATATCTATACATACCAGAAGTGAGGAACCCTCACTGAGCATACCCTCAGCTTCACCTTTGAACAAACAGAAAAAATGTTCTTGCTGAGGATAGAGACTGTGCGCTGCACCCTAGCTGACACTTCTGAGTGGCAATTAAGTGTAACCTCAAATATATGGAGCAAGCAAAGGACATGGTCTCTTTAGCCAATACAGCACTATGTTTTTGAACCATAATTCATCAAAAAGCATAGTTTCGGAGATCACATCCCTTTGCCTCATCAGAAGCTACTATACTAACTGATTTCAGTTTAAGAATAAGCTTGTTTATGATTCGGACATCTTGCTGACGTAAAGTCATTTTCCCTCTTACAAGATCACCAAAAAGGCATCTTTGCATTTACACAAGGAATAGTATGAAAGGATGTACGTATAATTGTACTGATATCTTTATACATGTCAGTAATTAGTTTGTAATACAGATAACATCATTAATTACGATTACATCATAACAACTTTCTCTCAAAAAGGAACGAGAGAGGTTTTTTAGGGCCTCTTCAGTAATTTGAACTATTTATCTCTTCTTATATCCCTTCACTGTCTTTATTTCATTTTTAGCAGCCAAGAACAACTTTGTGGCTAAAGAAGAACAAATCCGTTTTAAAGACTGTGCCGAAGCTTTCAAATCAGGACTTACAACAAGTGGAATCTACACCTTAACAGTTCCTAATAATGCAGAAGAGAAAAAGGTAGTGTGTACCCCAAAACCGGTAACTGATAACTGTGCAGTACCAAATTATCTGTTATTTAGCAAATAATATATTTTAAATCCAAATTAATAAGTAACAAGTCTTTTTAAACTAATATTTTCATTACAGGACTGTGAATGGCAGCTTATCACTTCTCCAGGTGGCAATTATATCCGTTGAACTACTCGGTTTGAACTCTATGTGAAAAAAGTACTCGAAGTGAAATCTTGGCTCCACTGAAACCAATGGGAACTTTACCGTTGACTTCAGTGAGGGCAGGATTTCATCCCTTATTTCCACTTGAACAGTAGAGAAGTAAACTAAAGCTATTGACAGTGTAAGCACGACTTCATCACATCTGTTACACACATAACACAGCAACTCCATATATGTGCACACAGATCCCTCACATACTGTAGAATAACTGCCTGGGAAAAAGTCAAAGGCCTAGTCTACATAAACCCTTATCTCTGAATAAAACATCTTACCCTTGATAACACTGGTGGAGCTCCCCAGGAGGTAGGAAAGGAACGCTAGCATGAGCAAGCTATTGATGTTTTACCATCATAACTTCCACCAATTGTGTTACAACAGTTCGAATCACTGGATGTATCAGCACACATCTGTACTTAACACATTACAGACTAATTGTCTCTTCAAATGCGCCCAACTTGAACAAGAACAACCAGACAGTGTAAGCAACAGGGGCATTCTTGCTGTAACTGCTTCCTTAGTCTAGCTGCACCTGCCAGCTCACTATCAGGACTGTCCAGCACAATCTTAGAAGCATAAATCCTTTAACAGTAAGGAGAAGCTCAATTGATGCTTTTCAGTGTTCGAAGGTAGAGACTAAGGCAGAAGGGGAGAGAAGGCAGTCTGCTTACATAGATCACAGTTCCCTCCAGCACAGCCCTTTCAGATGGAGAAAGTCCTAGCAGATAAGCCACTTTGGCAGTCTGTCTTACTCCAAAAATCAGGGCATGGGGGAGCAAGTTTAAGTGGTGGCAGGGAGGTGTAGGCAGGCAGAAGTTGCCCACCACGGGTGGACACACTCTGCAGTCAGTAAGGCCTTGTTTACATGAGAAAATTGCACTGATTTAACTAAAAGATATGACTTTACTGATTGAGATTATGTCTATACTGCAAAAAAAGTATGTTCTTAATTCAGATTAGCTAAACCACATAAAATAGCTTGGGTTAAAATAGCAGTGAAGACATAGCAACTCCACTACTCGCTTAGATTAGCACCTCAAATTCAACCCCCCCTTAAACTTGAGCTGCTAACCAGCATCAAAAGCTGAGTTGCCATGTCTTCACTGCTATTTTAACCTAGATTAGCTAATGCAAATTAAAAACACCCCTTTTGGCAGTGTAAATGTACTATTATTTAAACTGGTGTAAACCCAAGTGAATATCTGTTTTGACTTAAACCAGATTTATTGCAGTTTATCTTAAATAGATTAGGAATCTGGGGTTTGGACCAGCTTAATTTAAATCGATTTTAAATCAGTACAATTTCCTCACATAGATGAAGCCTGAAGGAGGTTTTTAAGATGGCTCTAACGAAAGCTGGCAGAGAACCAGCTATGTGGGCTCTGCTTGTAGACAGTTCTGGCAAGAACCACAAGTACAGACAGCTTTAGGATCTGGCAGTATGGTGGAAAACCCTACAAAACCTGAATGAAGTGGAACACTGTGTGAAATGTGGGATATTTGAGAGAGGTATGGGGCGTCAGAGAAGTCAAGGAGATAAGGACAACAGAATTACTAAGACATAAAATGACTAGATGCAAAGCCAAGCAAACTCTGCAAAACAAAACAAAAGTTCAGTGAGCATCCACAGGAATGATGGTGGATAAATGCAATTTTTTGGGTTTGTGTTTCTGAGGGAATATTCAGAAGTATTGTGTGTGCTCTTTAGTCCTTTTATGATAAGTATTTAGACAATGGCAACTGGTCATGTGTTACATGATTGCATGTTACATGATTCTAACTTGATGCTAGTGAAAATAAGTTAGGATAAGAGACTAAAACAGGGGAAGAACAAGTTAAAAAAAACAGACAAGTTAGATGTCTTCAAGGCACCAGGACCTGATGAAATTCATCCTAAAATGTTCAAAGAGCTGACTGAGAAGATTCTGAGCCATTAATGATTATCTTCAAAAAGTCATGGAAGATGAGATTCTAGAGAAACTGAAAAGGGGCAAATATAGTGCCAATCTATAAAAAGGGGAATAAAACCAATTTAGGGAGTTACAGACCAATCATCTTAAGGCCTTGTTTATACTCGTGGTTATGCTAGCAAAATTTTGTCACTGAGGGGTGTGGAAAAAAACAAACAAACCCACGCTTCCGAGCAATACAATACAATACGCTGGCATAAGCGTGAATTTAGACAGCACTATGGCAGTGGGCGACTCTCTCCCCGACATAGCAGTGGCCACTTGTTTAGGTGGTTTTATTATGCTGGTGACTACACTCGTGCTTATACTGGCAAATTTATATCACTCGGGTTTTTTTTCCCCACCACTCAGTGACAAAGTTTTGCCGGCATAACCATGAATGCAGACAAGCCCTAACTTCAGTACTTGAAAATATAATGGAGCAAAGGATTAAGCAATCAATTTGCAAACTTCTAGAAGATAATAAGGGGATAAGTTAGTCAGCATAGATTTGTCAAGAACAAATTGTATCAAAGCAACCTAACAGCTTTCTCTGACAGGGTAACCAGCATTGTGGATAGGGAAGAAGTGATAGATGTGTAGTACATCTTGACTTTAGTAAGGCTTTTGATACGGTCTTGCATGACCTTCTGATAAACAAACTAAGGAAATACAGCCTAGATGGAGCTCCTCTAAGGTTGGTGAATACTGGTTTGAAAAAGTACTTTGGAGGATAGGATTAAAATTCAAAATGATCTGGAGAAACTGGATACATTTTCTGAAGTAAACAGGATGAAAGTCAATAAGGACAAATGCAAAGTAATCCACTTAGGAAGGAGCAATCACATACAAAATGGGAAATGACTACCTAGGAAGGAATATTGCTGAAAGGGATGTGGGAGTCATGGTGGATCACAAGCTAAATATGAGTCGATAGTATAACACTGTAAACAAACATCATCCTGGAATGTAGCAGGAGTGCTGTAAGCAAGACATGAGAAGAAATTCTTCTAATGTATTCCACGCTGATTAGGCCTCAGCTGGAGTACTGTGTCCAGTTCTAGGCACCGCCTTTCATGCAAGATGTGGAGAAACTGAAGTCCAGGGAAGAACAACAAAAATGATTAAAGGTCTAGAAAACGTGACATATGAGGGAAGATTGAAAACACTGGTTTATTTAGTTTGGAGAAGATGATTTAGGGTGGGGAACATAACAGTTTTCAAGTACATAAAAGGCAGTTACAAGGAAGAGGGAGAAAATTTGTTTTCTTTAACCAATGAGGATAGGACAAGAAGCAGTGGTCTTAAACTGCAGCCAGGTCGGTTTAGGTTGGTCATTAGGAATAACTTCCCATCAGGGTAGTTAAGCACTGGAATACATTGCCTATGGAGGTTGTAGAATTGCCGTAAGTGGAGATTTTTAAAAGCAGGCTAGATAAACACCTTTCAAGGATAGTCTACATAATATTTAGTCTTGCCTTGAGTGCAGGGTACTGGATTAAAAGACTTCTTGAGGTCCATTCCTGTCCTACAATTCTATGATTTGAAAATGAAAGATTAAAAAGGAGATTTTTGAAGATGCTGCAATATGTTAATTGATATGTCTATCTTACAAGGACAATCAGATTACATGCAATTCAATAAGAACTGCTGTAATAAAACAAGGGGTGGCTTGGTGTGTTTAAGATACCTAAAAGCAAAGGAAATTTGCATTTGCAACTTTAAATGGCTAAAGAGACGCAAACATTTACTGCACATTTAAAGAGACACAAACATTTACTGCACATTTACTACAACAGTCAGAAATTACATTAACAACATTTTGGAAGCTCTATAAACAGCTATTGTGGTTCCCCTTCTTTGCCTTCGTCTCGACACCACCTCCAAATATATTATATTGGACCCTGACCATGTAGCTTGTAAAAACAGAAGTTTATGTGCACGTTAACAGTACAAGATAGCATTGATTTATGATTATCAGAGATTTTAATAACAGACCTTAAATTCAATACATTTTTAAATAACTTGTGCATTGTTTCCTGGGTGAGTATTAACAACATGATTCACCTGTTTCTTTAAAACAAAAACAAGTGTCCAAAATTTAAAAACAATCAAAATACCCCATCTTTCTGATTAATTAAATCCTTTTTTTAGAGTACAAAATGTATTGAATATAAAAGTATTTGCAGTGCTCATATTTTGACATTTAATTTTACAATAAATGTTGGAAGACCTAAGACACTTTGAAGATTTTGAGAATGGAGTAAATAGCTATATTAAAAATGAAAAATAAATTCACTTTGTTCACTGCAAATGGGAGAAAAAAAGACATTCAATGAATAAAAAGTATGTTTTTGTTATTTCTTGTGGTATCAAATTCAATTTTAGTTTACACTATCCCTAAACTTTCAGTCTGAGGCAATTTTGTATTAACAATGCATAAAATGAATTATCTAGGAAAGCAGAAGTTTATATATAGTCTAGATAATCAACATGTAATCCAATTTTCTGCTTTTTATGATGTGGATTGCCATACAGACCAGGAAACAATGATTTTTTAAAAAAAATTCACTGAAGTTCTGCACTTCTCTTTACGTTTTCACCTTTTCCTTTTTATCACTTTCTGACCTCCTATTGCTTAAAAACAACTTCTGTATTATCTATCTTACTGATCCTGCATTAATGGTAGATTTCATCATAACATAGAATTACGTTAAATGTGGGAAATGGTTTTCCAGACAGGGCATTTTTTGAGATTTTGAAAAATTTCCCATTCTTCATTGGAGTGAAACTGGGCTCTGTTTCTTGAGAGAGAAAGCGCTACCCGAGAATAACCAATAGCCAGGTGGCTGGGTGCTCAGAAGGATGTGGGGGACTTTAGAATGTGGGACATGAGATGTTTGATGCTCTTCCTGATTCAGAGCTGGGACATGAACCTCACATTTCAGGTGAGTGTCCTAGCCATTGATCTATTAGCGCTGTGGGTTTTTGGCTCTCTCCCTCTTCAGTTATGACCAGAAATTCTATCCTGGACTTGATAAACTTTCTGATGATGATTTTGTTAAAACATGATACATTGCTATGAAAAGTTTCAGTTTGATTAATCAGAATTTTCCAATGAAAAACTTTCATCAAAAAACTCCCAAGTTAGCTCTAACATAGAATAAATGATATGCTTGGCTAATCATCCATGGCATGGCCTACATTTCAAATGTTTGTTCCAAAACATGAACAAATCTATGAATTCCAAAGGGGTAGCCGTGTTAGTCTATTGTAGAAAGACAACAGAGTCTTGTGGCACTTTTAAAGACTAACAGAAAGCTCATGCGATTAATAAATCTGTTAGTCTTTAAAAGTGCCACAAGACTCTGTTGTCAAATCTATGAATGTGAGAGAACTGAAAGAGAGATTAAGGTTACTCCATTTTATACTCAGTGATGTCAAGCTCCAAAAATCACGAGTCAAATCCCCAAAAAATAATGACAATGACTTTAAAAAAAAAAAGAGATTTGAAAAACAATAGGATCCGTTCAATAGGTACATCTAAACTCAGTATCTTGCCTCTGTCAATGACTATACCTGATGGTTCAGAGGAAGGTGAATATATTCTACGTAACACACCTGATGAATTATTTAATGTTTTACACACGTAAAAATTCTCTCTTGATCCTTTCAGTTATTAACTCAGTCTGAGGCATAAGGCTTAATTGCTTTGCCATATCAGCGTCTTAATATTATTAAGCAGCTATCTATGTTATTTACACCTTTTTACAAATATAGCCATGGTTTTTGTCTCAATTGTCTCTTGTGGTAATACATTTTACATATGCATTACAAGTTACATAAATCCATTTTTGCTGGTTTTAAATTTGACTGATCCATTTTTACCATACATTTCATAATTTTTAATGTTCCAACTTTTCAAGAGAAATAATTCTAGTCTTTACTACATCCCATATACATGCTGTGCTAAATCACTACTATTAAATAGAGATGACTCAAAAAAAAAAACCAAAACCAAACCCCAAACTCAGCCTTTTGGGTATAAAAAAACTGCTTCACTGAAGGTAACTTTTTTTATTTTCTAATGTTAAATATTAAGGTTGCTGCCTTTAACCTAATGCTACTTATACAATATACTCTAATGACTACTAAATCTGTCCCTAGACCAACTCATTTTCTTCCTCTCTTTATCTTCCCCAACAAGTTTCAATTACATGACATAAGAGCATCCTACCTTCAGCATACATCCCAAGTACAATTTATCATCTAGCATCTTCTTTGATTTGGATATTCAACATCTTGAGATAAAATTATACCACATACTACCTGTACATCATATTAGCAATTCTATTTCCCCCCTTAGAAGGTGGTACAATAAATCAATACACAGTCCTCTGATCGCTTTATAATTACCCATAGTCATACACATATGCTATACTCATATACTTAAAGCAACTCATTCTTTTCATCTCAAGATGCCCTACACATTATTACCACATATGAAGGCTGTAAGAGGTCTCAAGGATGAAATCATGTTTCCCATTGAAGTTAATGGATGTTTTGCCATTGACTTCAATTAGCTAGGATTTTAGGAA
This sequence comes from Pelusios castaneus, assembly GCA_007922175.1. Taxonomy (NCBI): domain Eukaryota; kingdom Metazoa; phylum Chordata; order Testudines; family Pelomedusidae; genus Pelusios; species Pelusios castaneus. The sequence goes on from ML685779.1 coordinate 4,209,221, forward strand.
CCCAAAACAAAGGATTTCAGAAAAAAAGGTTACAGCACTGATAGGAGGACCTAAACATAGAGCTAGAGGACAATGTGAAGAAACAGACCACTGAATATGTTTTTACTGCTCAATAACAAGGTATCTTCCTTCATAGTTAAGCCCCGATTCATTCTTTTCTTTCTCTTTTTACGTGGAGTAGGAAGACAACTTGAAGATCATGCATAGTCATGATTTTGGGGCTGTAAGTGTAGTTTGTAACAGTTAGTGTTAACTTTAGGAAGGAGACTAGAAAAGACAACCACTACGCTCTGAAATGAACATGCACAGGAAAACGTAAGACAAAAACAACATATTACCTGTGGGTGAACACTTATCACAAAGCTATCATTCCATATCCGACTTCTGAGTCCTCATCCTCAAAGAAAACCTGTGCAATATCTTGAGAAACCCTGGGAGTTTAAATTCATAGATTTGCTAGGACACAAAATCCTGGATTTAAAGATAATGGAAATAAGGGATCTTTAATAATCATAGATAGTTCAAACCTGTGTTTTACATCACCAGTGAAATGTCTTTCTAGCTTCACTTTGTAACACTATAAACTGAGTCACAAAACCACTTCCTATAGCTCAGATTTTCCTTAAAGGGCTCCCATCTAAGTATTAACTAGATCTAACACTACTTAGCTAATGAAATCTCATTTAAATGGCTGCAGGCATCTTTCATGAAGTGTGGCTACTTTATCCAGTGGAAACACAGTTCACCTTCCCACAGAACTAGGAATTTTGGGTCAAATTCAATATATACAATGTTCACATTTAAAGAGTTGCAATTCAGCCTACAACTCATGAGCAGCATCAGTTTATTTTCCCATTAAAAATAATATGGAACAAATATTCCACGTCTAAGCTTCAGCAGTATAAATGGTACATTCAAGAAATATGAAGCCTCAGTCGGCATTATAAGGCAAATTAAATAAAAAGGTCTAAAAAATAGAACACTACTATAGTTAGTGGATCAAATTTGCCATTGGAAAATTGGAATTTAACTCCACCAAATTAAATATGGCCCAACATTTGTAAAACCAAAGTGATCTTATTTTTATCACTTCTTTAAATCAGGATGTTTGGCAGTATTTCTTATCTGGCTTTGCCTACTGTACTCTTATAGTACAGTACAATAACTGTAAGGAAGGCACATAAGGGATTTCATTCTGATGTACCAAACTAGTCTAACATAAAAGGAGTCTACAGTAAGTAGCGGGTCTCAAAGACATTCAATGCCATTTCAAAATCACCATTAAGTGCAATCTTAATTAGACTGCAAGCCTATTCAAAGGAATCCAGCTTTTATAGGTGTTAACAAACCTGGCACGCTCTGCTAGGCAAACAAAAGACAACAATAGTTTTAGTGTATACTGTGCTATATCAAATGTATAAGCAACATGTTTTGATTGATATATGTGAGTATATGCAATTACATGCTCTTATTATTCACAGACGTACTGTGATATGGAAAGCAGTGGAGGGGGGTGGACAGTTATTCAGCGACGTGAAGATGGCAAGGTGGACTTTCACCGGACATGGAAAGAGTACAAGATGGTAAGAGCCACAGCCTTTTGAAGCTTCAAATCGAATTTATCATATTCCTGATAATTTCTGAAATCTACACAGACATAATCACAGAAAAATATTAATTAGTTACTTAAAATGTCATTGCCTAACCTGGTTCTAAAGTTGTATTTTAGTTCTTAGATGAAAAATTCAGTTTTCATTTGGGAAATGGCAGAGTAATTTCAACAGTTTGCCTAAGCTGAGACTTGCAAGTATGATGTTTGTTTTTAAAGAGAATCAGCATTTTTTTTTCTAAGTCAGCTATTTCATGATGGGTCCACATCTTTAATTGTTATTAAGTTGTTTATATTTGTGTTTCTACCAGCAAATCTTCCCTAGATCTAAGAAGTGTAATACTGATAAATTTTGTTTCAAGTTCCTAAATTTGTGCCTGTTGAAATGAAAAATTTGAAAAAGCAAAAGACATAGGATCTTCATATTTATAATACACTTACTGCATTGACAGACAAAGCAATTATACTTAAAAATTGATGAACTGATTATTTCAAAGTCAAAGAAAAATAAAAACTAAAGTTATTTCAATATACAACTTGGATTACAGGGATTTGGTGATCCTGCTGGGGAGTACTGGCTTGGAAATGAGTTAGTTTCTCAACTGACTAATCAGAAACGCTACATTCTTAAAATACTCCTGAAAGACTGGGAAGGAAATGAAGCATATTCATTGTACGACCATTTCTATCTAGCAAGTGAGGAACTAAAGTACAGGTAAGCAAACACAGAAGTGAGTTGAATAAACACCAGTCATCTGTTAATTCCTATAAATTGTTCAACTACATTAATTACAATTCCATTACATAATTATAAAGCAGTTGCTCTGAATACATTAAAAGTATGTTTTTGCTACTAATTTTCATGTATAGCCTACACAATCTTAGTGGATTTAAAAACAAACAAACAAACAACCCCCCCCCCCCACAATATACTGTTCATCAGCCTACACCAACACCTTCACACCACTTCTCCCCCCCTATAGATGGCCCTAGATGCAATATGCCTGATATAGTATGTGTAGGGGAGAACCCAACACGCCCAGAATTGGGTGTTGGCACATATCTCTCAGGGGGGCTGTAAAACGGCGGTCCCCTGCATGCCTCTGTTCTACTGAAGAGATGGAGAGGCAGAAGCAGGTAGATCAGGAATTACATACATCTAGTGATATTCCCGCCACCTCCTGATCTACACTGATAGAAATACATACTGTAACCATGAGGCTACAGTAGCAGCTGCAGAGCAGATCTACAGTCTGCCAAAGTAGAGGCTGATCTGTTGTCTTACCTTTGAGAAGAAAAGCAGTTCCCCGCTTAGTCACTCAAGCTAAACGGTGGATACCCATTTTATCCCAACGGCAAAGGTTTAATTTCTTGATTCACTGTTCCTCTTATTTTAATAAAAACTTTGCACCTAGCAGAGAATGTCCTAGCTTGTATATTCTGTCCACAGTTAATCATAAATAAAAAAGAGTCTTCAGGGGGATCTTAAAAATCCTAGTAATGAATGGAATTAAATGGTCTTGTCTTTAGAGCAAAAAAATGGATGGATGGATGTCAGCAGCTACATTAAAAAAAATAAAAAATCCTACAGATAAATAAGGGCCTGGGGACAGGTTGACTGAGCGGACTGATAAGGAACCTTTTACTTCTAGGTTTACAATTGGTGATCTCTGTCCACAAATGGCATTCATTTTGGAAGCCTGAGAAGAAACATTACAAAAAAGAATGAGTATGGCGATTGAACCTACTTTCTCATTTCATTAGATCACTTTTTTCCAAATTTTGGAAGGATAAACCTCCTCTTCAGGAAAAATGAAAGTGATCATACAATGAAAACCATTACAAGTCTGTCACGTAATATTAAAGGCCTACATATCTTAATATACAGATGCCTACATGTCCCTCATTTTGTTGATATGTTGATGTAAAGGTTTATAATCTGATACATCCCCTCCTTTCTGACATGCTTTGATAATCAATGACAGTTAACTAGACTGAAATGTAAAGCTATTTTTGGTATCTCAATTAGGACCCATTGAAAAAAATAGGTCTATTCATACCTCAGGGCTATTGTTCCAGGTTCTATCACTAGTTAGACATTAGACTGGATGCTTTATTTTAAATGAAACCTACAGCTCAAGAGAACAACTGAAATGTCTGAGAAGTCCCTTTCACTCTATCCAGTCCTTCACACACTCCACCCGTGGGGCATACCCTAGACTTTGGGAAAGGTTGCTTCAAGCAAACTACGTAGTAGAGAATTGAGACCCTTTTGAGAGAACGGCATCAGGAGGCTTATACTTCTGCTGTCCAAACTTTGTTCGGTAGACAAGTTAGGAGACTACAGAGAAGGTTGATCTGACATCTTTCATGATACCTAAATTCATATATTTCAAAATGAACATCTTTAGAAAATAAAATTTTCCACCCAAAGCCTAAACTTTATCTAAGAAGTTCAGAAGCCATTAAAAACATTATAAGCTCTTATTACACTTTTTCATTAAAGAAAATAAAATTATACTAAAAGACTTTCTCTTTCAAGGGACTACCAAAGATGAATTGAAATATACTTTGACTTCACTGCAACTTCAAAATGTAGTAGAAAGTGAGAGCCTAAAACATAAAGCTAATATAACAGACCAGAAATGAGGCCTCGGGCCTAAAAACTAGGCCAAAATACAAAGCCAAAGTATGGTAAAGAATGTAAAAAATTACAGTAGTCTGTAAAAAGTAATGGAAATGAACAGTAACTGGCTAAAATTCAAATGCACCTGGTATTTTGCTACTTAAAAAAATTACAAATAAAAAGTACCAAAACATCATGGGAGTAGCACTAAATAAGAGATACTATTTGACCTTGTCAAATGTCAGAACAATATAATACATTAGAATTTTTGGCCCAATCCCCCATATATAAAGATTGGTAGGACTATTATATTTTATTATATTTCACTTTTATTTGTTGCAGTACTATTTTTTACCCATCGTGTAATCTTTTTTGATAAATTTTAAACCACCAGCATAGGGGCTCTTGGTCCACCCCATTTACTATTTGTATACTACTATATAAAGCAATCCAAAACTGAAGGTTACTTGCTTGTAAACTGGCGTTCTTCAAGATGGCTCTGCATATTTAAACTCACAGTGTACTGTACGACCTTGCAATAAAGTCGTCTTCTAGCAGTGTCAGCTAGAGTGCTCTCATACTCCCATCCTTCCCCTCAGAGTCACTGATGTACTGAGCGTGAGCTACGTAGGAGTCCGCACACCCTCACCACCTTAGTTGCATTCACCACAAGGCCAGAGACACAGAACAAACAAGGACTTTGACAAAGAGAGGAAGGGGGGTGGTAAATATGACTAGGCAAAGTCCTCTTGAAGACCTGCAGTTACGAGCAAGTAACCTTCATTTCTTCTTTGAATGTCTCTGCACATTCAGAGTTAGGAGACAGATTGAGAAAGAGTGGTAAAAACTAACTTGGAGGCAAGGACAGTGACCTAACTGAATAAAGACTGAAACATCACTTTACCAAATCCAGTATCTGCACTGTAGGCCAATCCAAAGTATAGTTCTTAGTAAAAGTGTGCACTAAGGTCCAGGTTGCAGCTGTGCAAATTCCAACAACTGGAATCTGCCAAAGACAAGCAAAGTAAGTAGTAACAGCTCTGGTGGAATGTGGTTGAACTTAAGCAACTATAGAAACTTTTTGCTAGTGTGTTACATTAAACAATAAATTTAATCCATTGAGAGACAGTGTGAGAAGAAACCCTATAACCCATGTAGTTTTTAGCATAAGAAACAAAAAATCAAGACCAGGGCTGGTCAGTCATTTAGCCTTGGAGGCCATTTCTGTCAGCAACTCAGTCTGGTGGGCCACAAAATGATATAAATAAAATTAAACCTCACAGCAACTACTTTGTACACATGGACTGTAGTCTCTTGACCATTGGTATGAAAAAAATCCAGTTACTCTAATGAAGTTCGGTAAATCTTTATGTATCTTTCATTTGATACGATCAAATATAACTCATTCTTAACAGATTTACATGGGGAAAATCCTGGGCTGGTACAACCAATGAGGGCCACAGCAGAGTGAACTGTCGGCTGCAAATGGCCTGGGAGCCACGTGTTAGACATCTCTGATCTAGACCATTTATGAAAACTGTAGTCCTACCTAATTAATAAGCAAGGGGCCATCTGGCTTACACAGCATGTTATAGGTCAAATTTCTCCTGATTAGAGTGCATCTTGGGTGGTATGTGTGTTTGGTGGGGAGGGAGAGCAAGGGGGAAGGCAGAACAGCAAATTAATCGTCTGGTCTGGGGAAAAAAAATCAACTACCACCTTAGATAAGAACTTGGGATCAAGTCTGAGCACTATCTTGTCCTTACAAAAAGTAGTAAAAGGTGCATAAGGCAAGTCATAAGAACATTCAATTCACTAACTCCCAAAGCCAATGTAATGGTGATAACAAAAGCCATTGTAATCAATAAATGGTCGAAAGAAGAATCCATCAAGGTCTGAAAGGGATATGTCACCAGCATGGCTAACTGATCTATGAATAAACATCAATCTACCATCAATGAGTGCGGAGATGACTGCGGAGATTTTCAGTGCATTAAATATTCAGAACACAAAGAACGGAAGGGAATCAGATTTTTCCTTACCTCACTCATGTCTGAAATCTGTTCTACTTTAAGAAGTAATAGCTTCTAGTAGACTGCTTTCTAGAGCTAATTAGTATATCCTGCATAGACAAAGAACCTGCTCAAGAGCCTACAGAGTCAAAATGACCATGTGAACAGGTGAAGAGACTGTGGATGTGAGTGAAAAATTCCTGCCCTCCTGCTGAAGCAGCAGGTGTGGAGAATGACAGACATCAAAACTCCACCAAACAGTGGAAGGAGATCAGTAAACCACTGTTAACATGGCCAAGCCAAGGAAATGATAATAATCTTTGCCCTGTCCTGGTGTATTGCTACCACCTTCTGAATCAATGGACAGAGGGGAATGAAATACATGAAGCCCTTTCCCCAATGCAGCAAGAAAACATCTAACAGAGATAATCCCTACCCACTCTGGAACAGAACCTGTCACTTTTTGTTGGATCTTGCTACAAACAGCTCCACATCTGATCACTTCCAGCTGGAGAGTATGATCTCAATCAATCGATACATTTGTGCATCTGAGAGCTGTCTTTGCTGGGATGATCTGCAACTACACTGTTTCCCCCTGCTAGATGTAGGGTCACAGGAAAATGACTGCAATGGACACACTAATCCCATAGGGTTATAACCTCTGCACAGAGGAGAGTGGAGTTAGCATCTGTTTGTATGCTGGTATAATATATTAGCAATGCATTATCTTTCACAACCCCGTGAGAGAGGGGAACAGTCTGAGGCCCAGATATAGAGCTGTCACTTCCAACACATAGATATGCAGTGCTTTCTCCTAATGAGACCTCAAACCGCCATAAATAATTCACATGAGTCAACCACCCTCCCCCACACAACCCTTGTTTGATGCATCTGAAATTATCCCAAGGGATGAACTTCATGGATTGAACTGTACACTTCTGAGCACATTCTCTTTGACTATCATTCTAGGGAGACTACAGTATCTTGAGACATGGTAATCAACATAGAAAGGCTGTTTCAACCTGGTCTGTAGAACGAGACATCCACTGCTACATAGGTCTCATTCTTAGATGTTCAAACAGAGTCATGCAAGTATAGGTTGCCATAAAGCCCATGAGACCCAAAACAAATTTTAACTGTGAGTGGGCAATGTGGAGTTTTTAACAGATACTGACTCATTTGGAGATAATTGTCCTCTGTTAGAAAAGCACTTTTCCACTGAGTCTAGGATGGAGCTTATAAAGGGAATCTTCTGAGAGGACAGAGAATTGCCTTCAAGTGGATGAGAAGCCATCCAAAAAGAGATTGGTTGTAAAGACACAAGGTCCTCATGCATAGTGGTATTCAGTAGTAAATCATCCAAATCGGGGTAAACAAAAATACCATGATTTGTATATCCATCAATAGATATATAAAAATACATATTTAAATCAAGAGCGATGAACAGTAAAGGGATCATGGAGGCAAAAGTCAAAACACAGAACCAAAACTTCCAGATATACTTGTCCAAGTCTCTTTAGTCTCATATTAGACAAACTCTGTCATCTTTCTTCTGCACCAGAAAGTAATGGGAATAAAGAAACCCTTATCCCTCTGGCATTTGGGTGACCTTGACTGCTCAGATCAGAAATAGTTTTCCCAACTTTTGCAAGAAGAATATAGTCTCATTAAATGGCAGATAGATGAGGCAAAGGTAGAAGAAACTGACAGAGGAAGGGTGGGAACCTGCAAATGGTATGACATAGCCCCTCCCTTTCTACAACCTCAAAAACCCATTGATCTGATGTACTTTGCTCCATGCATTGATAAAGTGGGCTAGCTTGTTTTGAAAAAAAGATGGTAGATTGGTCCTGCTTGAGTGGTTCTTGATTCTCAGTTGTCTCATCAAAACTGAAGCTTCTTGTTCCACAATGAAGATACTAAGGAGGAAGCTGGCTGTTTAGATTTAAACACTGGTTTGAAAGGCCTCTTTCGGTACAGACTCTGGAAGGCTACACGTTGCTGGTAATGTTGAAGTCTTTGACTTGACAAAAAATAAGATAATGAAGACTGGTGGTAGGACTGACTCTGGTACTAGAAAGAAAGAACAGAAGACATCCTCTTGGGAGAGGAAATTAAACTCAGAGAGTGGGCCATCAATCACTTGCCCTTTCATTTTTCTAGTAATCTGTCTGTCTTTTTATTGGAAAGGCTCTCCCTTTCCTTGAACAGAGAGCTCCTCCAGCGTAAATCAAGTGTCCAGAGTTAGAGAGAAGGAACAAAGCCAAGCATTCCTCCTGATAGTCACAGCAAATGATAATGCTCTGACAGCAGGGTCCCAAGGGTCAAAAGAGGCCCTGAGGCACCTAGGCTACCAAATACCAGGGAAGAAAGCTCCTCCACATACTTTGAAGACAGATTCAAAAAGTCAACACCATAAAGTCCACCGAACTGTGGAAATACAAAGTGTCCTTGGAAGGAAAGGAGGCTGGAGCCACTCCCATGTGTTCATCTGGTGATAAATCAGATTAATAGTCTATTTCCATATGTTCTTGCTTAATGAAAGGAGCTATCCCTTAGCATTCTGCTTCTGAAAACATTTTGGGCATCTGAAATGTCAAGAAATCTGAAGAAGTTAGATCTGAGGATCTCTGAACTGCTGGATTCTTTGTAGGCAAAGACTGCCTACCTACCTCTCCATCCACATGGAAGAAAAATGACAAATTCCTGAAGTAGGCCTCAATAAGGTCAGCAACCTCAGGACCTCTAGTTTCTCCAGCAACTGAAATTCAAGCCATGCCTATATGAAGTGGTCCAAAGCATGGTACAAAGCAAGCTATAGGTTTCTGAATTCCTATTTCTTCCTCCTGGTAGGGGATCCAGGTCTGGAGCAGAGATAAAATGCATCAGAGATGTCAATGGAGTTATGAGGATCCAGCTTTGTGGAGATCCAGTAGGGATCCCAGAAAGAGGAAGCAAAGTGTGTTCTGGGGAAAGACCAACACCACCCTTCTGGCTTCTTCTTCCTAAGAGGAGACAAAGATATGATATTGGAACCAGAGAAACATGCCTCCTTTTAGATCCTTGCATTTCACACTTCAATTCAATGCATGAACTTGAGTCAAAAAATGAACTTGGGCTGCATGGTGATACACCTTTTCAGAACCATGGCTGTAGCTGGAACAGACACCGCAACCAAAGCAGGAACTGACAACAGGTCTGAAGTCTTGGACAACATTAAATCCACAATTATAAACAGATCTATCTTCCTTGCTACTGAAACTGGAGATGGAACACGTCTCTGCTTTGGAACCAGAACAGCCTTGTCAGAAGTGGATGGATACAACATTTCTGATGCATAGGAAGTGGTACAGCCAACAGTGGCCATTTTGTTCCTATGTATTTATGTATTTGGTGCTGCAACACTCAGAACTGAAGGCACTGATTTCCATAGTTCTGGCACACTGATCAAAACCATCTTCCTGAATCAAGAAGTGGAAGTAGCAGTCAACCTTGTCCTTACAGCAGAGGGGGATCCATCAGCATCAGAAAGTTGTGAGGAACCAGGTACAGCATTGGTGAAGGTGCCCAAATTGTCTCTTGACCTCTCTTCTGAAACTGGGGCAGTCAAATCTGACCACGCATTCCTTGATTTGGATATATATTGCATTAGGCACTTTACTGAGGAAACTGTAGGAACTGAATCTGGCCCTGAGATGGGTTTCAGTTTCTTAAAACCCTTCAGTTGCTAGAACCACTGGAAATCACAGGAACCACAAAAGCCTCAGAGGTCAGTCGATCTGAGAACTGATCAGATCTAAAGGGTCTAGCCTTGAAAGTTCCCTTGAAAAGAACCTTCAAGTGAGTCTCCCTGTCCTTGCAGGCTCAAGGAGTAAAGGTCCAGCAAATCAAACATTCAGAAGGTGTGCATCCTTCTCCCAGGCAGTTGAGGCATCGCATGCTGTTGTTGGATGCCAGGAAGAGATCAGGGCAGGAAGCGCCCCTCTTGAATTCTGGCTTCCTCTGCTTTTTCAATTGCCCTATAATCTGGAACCATGGAAATCATTAATTGTAACCATTACCATTAACCATGGAAAACATTAAAACCAGATAATGCTATTTTAAGAAGAAGAAGTCACAAACAGATTGGCTCACATCCATCCCTGCATGCAACTGGAAGGAACTGAGGTGGTGAGGATGTTCTGTCCATTATATAGCCTCACACTCAGAATGTCGGTGATGATAAGGAAAGGAGGGCAAGAGCTCTTGCTGACATTGCTAGTAAAACATTCCACCACAAGGCAACACAGTACTTCATAAGTGGGACTGGGCAGAGTCACTCCAAGAACTATCAGTATTTTACCCCCATTGCCTCCAAAAAGTTGGATCTTAATGCCTAAATAGTATGTGGTTGTATCAAATCCAAACCAAATATTTTCTCATCTGGAAACAGTTAGAATCTACAGCAGAGATTTTTTTTTTAAAATTAAGACACTATAATTCTTATAAAGACAACCTTTGCAAAATGGGTCATTACCCTTGTCCATTTACATTATTAAAAAATAATTACTGCAAACTAAGATGGCTGTCCCCAAATAAATACTTCCTCTTGACCAAATATTTGATGTGTCATAAAATGCAGTGGTTTAAAGTATACTTTATTTAACTTCATGACAAGGATATATATTTTAAAAGTATTCTTATGTTGAAAATATTCAGCTGTACTGGAATATTCATGGCATAAAAATAATTTCCTTTTATATTAGTAAGTTTAAAAAAAATCAAAGAAACAATGTAAGATGTGCCACAAAACAAAATCATGCACTGATTCACCTAGCACAAGAAGAAATATGGTCAGAACAATACTTAGTCACAAGATCTAGGTTCTACGCCCAGCTCAGACAGATTTGCTGGGTGACTTTGGACATGGCAACTTCGTGTCTGAGTTTCTCCAACTATTTTAAAGGAAGAATTATATCTATCAATCTGAAATGGAGACTGTGAACCTTAACTTATTAATGACTACTAAATTAAGCTTTGATATCTTTGCACTTACAATCTCACTTTCTATCCAAAATATTATAATTGGTGAATGATTTATAGTTAGTATCTAATTTCACGTAGTTTTCCATGGGAGCTGCTGGTGGCTGAGCACTTTTGTAAATAAGGCTACTATCACATTCCAGGGTGCAGTCCAGATCAGTGAGAGGTTCCATCATCGCCTGTAATCCTGGGTACTTCACAATGCTTTGCTGTTGTAACTCCCTAACTGAGCTACTCACAAACAACCTCACAACATCCAGGTCATACTGTGAGTGATTGTGTATGGCTAGAGGCCTAGTCCAGCAGCAATGACCCCAACAGCCTGTCAGCAATACTCCAGTCATACTTCGGCTTCCACCAGCCTTGTTTACTACTGCAGAGTCACCCCGACATACTCTGTCCTGAATTTTCCCCAAAACTTGTGTTCTGCACTGTCCATCCCTCTCCTGGACAGTTCAGAAATTAGAGGTCCATTACCCCTTTTAGTGGTCACTATGCAACAGTTAACTACAGTTATCCAAATGGTTCAGTTTAAATACAAAACTGGATTTCTTTTTATTAAAAACAGAGATTTTAACTACAAAGAGAGATTTTTAGTGAGTACAAGTATAAGGTATTACAGTCAGGTATTAAAAATGGATACAAGATAAAATGCTTTCTCTTAGCTAAATTTATCAATCCAGACTTGGTTCAAGGTAAAATCCTTACCATAATTTTCAGGCAATATTGTTGACCAAATTCTCAGGTCAAGTACTCTCCTAAAGTCAAAGGGCTAGTTTCTTGGTCATCTTAGATGAATGGATAGGTGGACAGACACACACATTCTCCCCTTCTCCCTCTCCTTTTTTTGCCCCTTGCTTTTATAGTCCAGTCACCCTTTGAAATGCATTTCCTGAGGGTTATCCCTAGATAAATTTAATTCCAGCTGTGAGAACAGAGACATGAAGTCTCATGATGAAAAAGAGTGCATGTCGTTGTTTGCTAAAATTCAGATTGGTCTGTTCTTGCCCCCTTCATTTCCACAGAATGGCCTCTTTAGAGGGAATTGGCAATCAACTCTGACACCTGGCTAGAGGAGTCAGATTAACCTTTGTCTTTGAGAAACCAGTTTACCTTCTCTTCAGACTTGTCTGGTAAACGCATTGTACTCAAAAACAACTAGAGTCCTGTAGCACCTTAAAGACTAGCAAATTTCTTCGGCATAAGATTTCGTGGGCGCCATCCCACTTCGTCAGATGCATGAAGTGGAAACTACAGTTGAGAGGTATATAGACACATGCCAGGATGAAGGAGGTCAAGTGCTAACAAAGTCAGTATAGTTAGGGTAGATGAGGCCCATTCATACCAAGTGTAGTTTCCACTTCATGCGCCTGACTAAGTGGGTTGGAGCTCAAAGCTTATGCCTGAAGAAATTTGTTAGTCTTTAAGGTGCCACAGGACTCTCGTTGTTTTTGCTGTACACAGACTAACACAGCTACGCCTCTGGGACACTGTACTCAATTTCAGATTATCCTTATAACTCTTAATAGGCATTTTATTAATATATTACACAAGAATATTGATGATCTATGCTATTAATTTTTAAATGATACTTCATAAGGCATATTTTGCACAAAGATGATGATGATAAATAATAATAAGTAGGGAGTGAATACAGGGGTGGCTTTAGTCACAGTCACTTATTTAGGTAAGAGAATATAGCCTTCAGGTTCCTAACTTTAAAGAAACTTTTTTTTTTTTTTTTTTTAAACTGGTCAATGATGCACTTGCAATATATGTGACTTTCTATATGGAGATCTCAAAGCATTTTGCAATAATTAATTAATTAAACTTCACACATCACTGTGAGATAAATTTTCAAAACTTTTAAAAAAACTAGTTAAGGTTAATCATACCAGGCTTTAAAACAATCTAAAGACACATTCAAACAAATTAATAACAATTCACATTTGTACACAGCCTTTCACCCCACAATACCTGAAAATGCTTCATTTATAAGTACACTTATAACTTTATAAGTACACCATAGCCCCACTCCAATAGAATCTTCAATGACGCAGAAAAAGAGGGAACCAAATGATGTAGCACATCAAACAAGAGAGGGGAAATTTAGGCCAGAAACTTCTGAGCGAAGCTGTGCTCATCCGAAAGTTACATATCAGAGTAGTATTAAATGGTTATCCATAGGTATCCTTATTTTAATTGAACTATTTCTTAAATCAGTGCCTAGACTAATGTTCCATATACGTCAGTATTGAACAATGTTTGAAAACCTACCCTAGATTTATACACATTTGGAAACTGTTTAGCCCTTTCTACAATGGATAGACAAACTATGTTAGAAATGGGCTTAGCTGGATTGGTATTTGAAAACTAAGTCTGAATTCTTTCAAAAAAACAAAACAAAAAAAAAAACACCTGTTAAACTTCACATTAACTTTCTAACTCTACCTATACATTTTAAAAGAAATTCCTCCAAAATAATCTGTAATAAAATTACTAAAATTTCAAAATACATAGTTAATGAGAAACATCTCTATTTTCTTATATGAAAGTATAAGGAAGTGTGAAGTGGTTCAAAATATTATGTCTATAACTGCCTAAGACTCCTAAAAGTAATTTTAATATTAATTGAAATTTAGAGAAAAATTCAACAGTGTAATAAAATTGACTCCGGGATCAAGCTCCTTGATCTAATAATATTCTACAGCAGGCAGGCACATCACAAGATTGAGACAGGATTAATAAGAAGTTAAAAATTCCTTACAATGGTGAGTCCTATTTCTTAAACGAACAAGATAGCTCTGAAAATGTACTATTTGATATTCACACAACAGAAATCTTACTATATTGTTTTTAAAAAACAGAAGTAGTCTCACTCAAAGGTTAGACTTTTCATATGACTATGAAATGCTATAGTGCCTGTATCTTCCCTCCAATATTTGAAAATTAAAATAATCATTGTTGACCATGAGGTGATTTGACATTTTTTTTTTCTATTTGCAAAAGAATAGATTTGCAAAGGAAAAGTCTTATTTGGAAAGTGAGAAGGAAAGGACAGAGAAAAGCATCTTTATTACCAATAAAATTCTACCCATCACTGCTAACGTTTTCATGTTAGACTGCCACAGTTAATAGCCCGGCCAGAATAAAGCAGGAAGAAAATTAGAGGATTTAAAAATCCATTACTAGTATAGCTTGCATTCAAGGCACTTTAATATGGCAAGTTAGTATGGTACAGTTCTTCTTAAGTAGACTATATTTCTCAAGGGTTATCAATATATACCTCCATTTAATCTTTGCTAATCTGACACAGATGGAACAAACATCTATAAGTCGAAGTTATCGTCTCTCTTCAGTAGAACGCTCTTTTGACAAGGTGTTACTGTTCATACCAAAGCAGTACCCTTCAAACAAAGTTCATAGCAGTACATGAGCAATACCAGAATGAAACTGTTGTTTAAACAGGATATTTATTGCAAAATATTTCCTCATTATTGTGTAGATCACCTATTAATAGTCTCTACCTAATATCTGTCTTTTCCTTCTGCATTTTTACAGAATCCAACTTAAAGGACTTACTGGGACAGCAGGCAAAATAAGTAGCATCAGCCAACCAGGAAATGATTTTAGCACAAAGGATGCAGACAATGACAAATGTATTTGCAAATGTTCACAAATGCTAACTGGAGGTAGGAATAATTTTCTGTTTCTCAAGCTTCCTTTTTTTTTTTTTTTGGCAGTAACTAACAGTGCATGAAATAAAGAGATGGTAATTTTGATGTATTAAATACTGACAAGTGACAAAGTCTAAAACTTACAAATGGAAATGCCTGTTCAGTGAGTTCAGATTGACTATTTTACCACTTCAGACAGTTCAGCTGAAGTAAAAGTGAAAGTAGTTAAAACCAGGGAGAAAAAGGCAATCATTCTCTCACCACCAATGCCATAACAAGGCCTGCTATTGTGAAACTGATATTAACAGAAGACAGCTGAATACTCTTCCAAATCAAACAATCAAAATGCCTAAAAAAACCCAACCTATCATAGGATTCATCTTTTTTATAAAAAAAAAAAGAATGGTTTCTAATTGTAGGCACAAGAAATCTCTAGTTATCCTATGGGAACTAAGCTCTTTAAAAGTATGAATTATAACGTAGTTGTCATGAAAGAATGTATTTCAGCAGTACAAATCATTACTTATTTGAAGTGAGAAAACATATACTCATAGCGTATTATAATTAATATGTAGGTGGATAAATTCTGAATCAATTCTGTTCACAAGTTTATTGAAGTTACATTTCAGAACGTTTATGTATCTTAAAGCAGGTTTAACTTTCTCTATAATTCTACAATCCAGTCATGCTTTCTGTAATTTAAATGTTGCTTGAGAGGTAACAGGAGGCACACAATTTACAAAGCAGTGTTCTGCTTCCTGAGTACATAGATTGCAAGTCTGAAGGCAGTTTATCCGAAAAGAGAATTGGATTATTGCCTTTTAAAACATAGCACACCTCTCATCATCAGTATAACAACAGTGTAAAAATAGTTTTTTAACAATAAAAATAAAGTTTCCTTACCCCTTACCAATAACACAGGACAAGTGAAATTTGAAGGAAAAGATGGAACTGAAAAAGTCTCACTTGTTTTTCCTCACCATTCTTTTATACCAAGTTCAGTTGGCTGTTTCAAATACTAATTTCAGTTTTTGACTGGCTTACTGAGTGATTTAGAAATAGGTGGTCAGTATTTGACCAGCTTGGACTTTTTTTTTTTTTTTTGTTTGCAATGGATTTGCCAGTTACCATAAAAATAATCTGCCGATTTTAATTTTCACATGGGTCAAAAGATTTGCATTATTATAACAATACACTGAGATATTTAAGGTTAAAAGTTTCTTTGTTCAGCTAAAGATGCCGCAGTGTTCCCATTTCTGCAGTTTAAGTTATAACAGATAAAAACTCTTGAAAATATAACAGCTGTCTGCTCACCAACATGCAAGCATACCACATGTGTGTGACGGAAAGTTTGAGTTATGAGAGAATGAGGAGACATGCAATGTTATCCACCTTTTCTATATATGTAATCTCTCAAGATTCTATAAGTGGCTGGGATCGGATGAGGAGTTGCCTTGTGCTTGGGGTTGCGGCAGGCTTGACTTGTGGGGCTTGAGGCCGCTGGTTTTATGCATTTCAAAGATGGTAACCCTATTTAAAAATAGTGCATTCTTCAGGCCAAATTATGCCCTGAGATCTATCTCCAACCACTGAAATATGTAGAAAATTAATAAAGAGTCCTGTGGCACTTTTAAAGACTAACAAAAGTGCCACAGGACTCCTTGTTTGTTTTGCTGACCTAGACTAACACGGCTACCCCTGCAGAAAATTAAGGAATTGAAGCCCCCTCCCTTAAATTACAACCATACCCCAGAAAATGATACTACTCCTACACTTAAATTTAGTAGTATATATTCCTCAAGTACAGTACTCTGCTATATACATTTCTTCACCATTAAAGTTAGAAAGGAGGAAAGATCTGGAGACAAATTTTTTAGATTCACATATACAAGGGGAGAGAATTAGAGTATTTTAATGTTCCTGTATTTTTTCTAGTTTTAGGACCAGGATGCTGTAAGGTATTTGTGTACTCAATTCTGAAAACTACCCATACAGATTTCATTCTTTCACACCTTTGGTTTGTTTGTTTTCTGTTCTTATAGGCTGGTGGTTTGATGCATGTGGCCCTTCCAACTTGAATGGAATGTACTATCCATTGCGACAAAACACCAACAAATTTAATGGTATTAAGTGGTATTACTGGAAAGGATCAGGCTACTCTCTCAAAGCCACAACTATGATGATCAGACCAGCAGATTTCTAAGTGCCTTTGCATTATATGTGAATTGTTTATTGTATAGTCTTCAAAGACTACATTTGCCAAACATTTAAACTCGCAGCTGCATCTTGTCATTTTCCAGCCCAGAAAATATGCACTTATATTCTGAAGGGATCAATTTGTTCTGATTCTTGGACTGATAGCTTTCATCAGCTCAAGCTTACATTACTCAACGAGACACAGCAAAATTTAAAACATGAAATAATCTGATGTAACAATGATTTGGCAGAAAGACTGAGTAAAAATGATGTCCAAGAAACTGTCAGGCAACTCAAGGATTTTGTTTTCTTGATCATTTATGTTCTCTGTGTTAGTAAATAACTGGAACTGTGAAAAAATATCTAAAATACTTAGTTTTAGAAATGTACCTTTGTGCTCATCACTGAACTTTAAACATTATACTAATATAAAACACTGCTAACTTTGAATTTAAATCTAGAACTATTTTTCTATTCCATGTCTTGTTTGTAGTTTATGTACATAAAATATACAGTGCCTTGTAATTAGCTTATTTTCATAATTAAAAGATACATTCCTTTTCAGGGGTTTCTAAATAACTTTTAGACGTACTTGGAGCTTTTCTTATAGTCCACATTAGTTTATTTAACAATCTTAGGAGAAATCACATCTCCATTTAAGTGCCTTTGCATGTATTCTTGGAAAATATTATGTACAACTGATCACTGTTTTATCTTTTTTTTAAAAATCTGTACTTATTGCAGTTGATATTTTAAAGCTACAAACTCTCCTGCCAGTGGTATGGTATCATGTGTTTCATTACATTTTGTATGAAGATTGCACTTTTTTCTTTCCTAGCTGTTTAATGTATAATAACTGAAAATTAAGTATTACATGATACTATTGCCTCATCTAAACATCAGATAACTGCTGTTCTCCTTGACAATTAAGTAACATCTGATGCCATTTGTTTAGATCTGTTGTGAAATAAGCTAGCTTTAAAAACTTTTTCAAAAACTAATCTTCTGTTTTAGGGGAGGGAAAAAGCACATCTTCTTTCCTTAAGATAAATTTCACTGCATTTTAGAAAGAAAAAGAGGAAAAACCTAAAAATATCCAATAGCTTTTGTGTCAGAAATATTTACAGGTGGCCCAGGCAATTGGGTGTATGGTGGCAATCTAGGCTTCAGTGTATACGTTTAAATGAATAAATTACTTCATTTCCTATGTATATTGTACCAATATGCTTAAAAACACGTATTATAGGATCATGATAGAAATGCTGCAATTAACGTTCAGAAGACTCTTCTCTTCGAAAGCCTTTTCAATGCTTTACAGAGGTCACTACAAAAATGAATTTTGGGTTGAAATTTCTCATGGTTGGTGTCAGCCCCAACATGACAGTTTTATAAATCTACTGAACTTTGAGTTCCAAACATGAAACTAAAAAAGCATATTTCGAGTACTGAAAATTGTTCTAGAATTTTTTTGGGCTCAAACAACAAAATACGTGTTTCTTTAGAAATCCTTTTTATTTGTTCTCTACCAACTTTACATCAGTAACTGTGACTGATGTTGGAAATGAATTAAAAACAAGAACCATACTATTGTAAATTAACTGCTCTTAAAAAGTTACCCAGTTATACACTGTCAGTTGAGAAACCAGACTGCTGTGGTGGTGGCAAGTAATGTATCAATATTATTCAGGAAGAATGGAAACAAAATATTCCTTATGAAACTTATAAAAATAACACTTCATTTTGATTGAGATAAACCTCATAGATGAATACTAAACGGAGTTGTTCTGAGGAACATTTTACATAATAAGGAACATATAAGTAAGACCGTTGTTTACAAATCTAATGTTATATTACTTCTACGAACCTTGTAAATTTTTTTCAAACACACTACGTCAAAAGATTACTTTGCAAATCACTTCCATAATAGAGCTGTCTTACAATGGTATGCTACTTTATCTGCCATTTTTAATTCAAAAGATGACCAAAATACTCATGATACTTTATACAGATGAAGAACTATAAAAGATATCCTCAACATCTGAAACATTTAGGTCATCAGCTAAGCAACAATGCACTCTTTCAAAGTGCTTATTAAGGAACAACTTGGTATCAGACAGCACAACAATAGGTACAATATAAATGACCAGTCAGTCATTAAATAAAAATCAACAATAATTTTGAGTTTGTCTAAGGAAAGGAACAGGCATAATATCAGGTAATGAAATGAACATTGATTTAAGTATTAAACAGTTTTTTTCCCCGTTATGAATTGAGCTGTGTTAGCCAGATCCGAGCTGTGTTAGCCAGATCCGCAAAAGCATGAATTCTAATTCCCTAATATTTTAAAAAATTATCTAATGAGTTGCTGAAAATTTCTAGCATGTCTAATAAGCAGAAATTGCTGATCTAGTTTGATTTTCCAGAATTTTAAATCTGTACCATGCTAAAAGAATTAACCTTCATTCTTATTCCAGTCAACATTTTAAAATCATCATTTTAATTACCATCGATAATTTTATTTGAAAATTCTGTAATTTTTAAAATCAAACCTTAATATTTAGAATTCAATCAATATATTTTAGTTGCCATTCTGTGGCTTATTTAAGTTTCCAACATTATCTAAAATAAACTCTATATGGCTTTTTGGAAGGAGACTGATTTGGCATTGTCAACCACTAAGTTGCTTGTATCATAGTCTGCAGTGATTGCAAGAGACTACAAAGTAGCAGCAAGAGAGCTCCATTTTCTGCCTCCTTCCCCAATAATCTTCAAAAGTACAAGCATGATATATTTCTCCATTCTTATCTTATCCTCCCTTTTTAGATGCTTCTTATGAAATATAATAAGAAAAGAAAGGGCTCAACTTCTGAGCTCAACTAATTACAGTAAGAAAAATTGAAAAACAACTTGAAATGGGAATGTTTGAGATGATAGACAAAAATCGGCCTATGCTGATTCTTTATTCACAGAAAAAATACCACACACAAAATGTACAACACAGACAAAAGTAAAACTAACTCCCTGCACAACCCTAACGTACCTCGACCCGACTTTTCAATGTCCTCCAAACTTTCCCATTTCTAATATAGGAATGAAGGTGATGAGCAGATTTTAGACAGAAGTAAGGAAGTTAACAAAAGAGGAATCATGCCCAAAGGGCTTTACAGAATATTGTGCAAAACTACCAGAGTTACTGATAACATGCAGAGTTATTCATTAGAAAAAGGTTTGAAAAGAAATAGAGAGCCCTGCAGCCTTAAGCTAAAAATCATCTTGCTTTTTTTAGTTTCTCTCTTCAACATACTCCATAGCACTGGCTAAACAAATCTATAAATGTATAACTAGTTTCTTTCTACAGTCACATGTTCATTTTAGTTTAAATGTATTTTCTTTACATTAAAGGCACAAAGAGAAACTATCCCATTGTGTAGGAAAGACGAAGTATGGCAAGAGACCATCCTGGCTTAACCAAGAGATCTTTATGATCTTAAAAAAGTCCTAAAAAAGTGGAAACTAGCTTAAATTACAAAGGATAAATATAAACAAATACAATTATGGAGAGAGAAAATTAGAAAGACCAAGGCACAAAATAAGATTAAACTAGCTAGAGACATAAAGGATAACAAGAATAACACATTAGAAGCAAGAGGATGACCACGCACAGGAGAGGCCAAATACTCAACGAAGGGGGAAAACAACAAAAAATAGAAACAGCAGAAGTGCTAAATGACTTTTTTGTTTCAGTTTTCATCGAAAAGGTTAGCAGCAATTGGATATCTAACATAGCGAATGCCAACGAAAATGAAAATGAGTAGATATGACACTATAAAATAGGGAAAGAACAAGTTAAAAGTTACTTAGACAACTTAGGTGTCTTTGAGTCAGCAAGGCCTGATGAAATACATCCTAGAATACTCAAGGGGTTGACTGAGGAGATATCCAAGCCATCAGTTATCTTCAAAAGGTCATGGAAGATAGGAGAGATTCCAGAGGACTGGAAAGGGACAAATATGGTACCAATCTATGAAAAGGGGAATAAAACTCACAGACTCTAAGGTCAGAAGGGACCGGTATGATCATCTAGTTTTATCTCCTGCATGATGCAGGCCACAGAATCTCACCCACAAAACCCACAGGGAAATATAGATCTGTCATCTTAACTTCAGTACTTGGAAAAATAATGGAACAAAGAAGCAGTCAATTTGCGAGCACCTAGAAGATAATAAATTGATAAGTCAGTGTGGATTTGCCAAGAACAAATCATGTCAAACCAATGTGATAGCCTTATTTGACTGAGTAATAAGCCTTGTGGATGAAGGGAAGTGGTAGATGTAGTATATCTTGACTTTAGTAAGGTTTTTGATACTGTCTCAGATTACCTTTCCATAAGCAAACTAGGGAAAAAACAACCTAGATGGAGTGACTGTTAGGTGGATTCTTAATTGGTTGAAAAACTACTTCCAGAGAGTAATTAAAAGTGGTTCACAGTCAAGCTGGAAAGGCACATTGAGCTCTGGGTCCGGTTCTGTTCAATATCTTCATCAATGATTTAGATAATAGCACAGAGACTACACTTATAAAGTGTATTTGTGGAAAATACCACGCTGAGAGGGAATGGAGTGCTTGGGCAGATAGAATTAAAATTCAAAATGATCTGGACAAATTGGAGAAATGGTCTGAAATAAATAGAATTAAAACCAATAAGAACAAATTAGGAAGAAACAAGCTGCACACATACAAAATGGGAAATGACTGCCTAGGAAGGAGTATTGCAGGAAGTGACATGGGTGCCATATCAGATCACACATATGAGTCAACAGTATTATACTGTGCAAAAAAACCAACAAACATTCTGGGATGTATTGTTAGTAGTCTTGTAAGCAAGATATGAGAAGTAATTCTGCTCTGCTCCATGCTAATTAAGCCTCAACTGGATTACTGTGTCCAGTTCTGGGCACAACCTTTCACAAAAAGATGTGGATAAGTTGAAGAAAGTCCAGAGAAGAGCAACAAAAAGGATTAAATGACTAGAAAACATGACCTATGAAGGAAGATTTTAAAAAATTGGGTTTGTTTAGTTTGTAAAAGAGAAGACTGTCAAAGATGGTCTAGGTAATGCCTGGTCCTGCCATAAGTGCAGGAGACTGGACTAGATGACTTCTTGATGTCCCTACAATTGACCCTACAATTCTATGACTCTATAATAGCACATTATTTAAAACGAAAGAGAAAATGTTATCTTGGAAATTTTCAGATTTCATAAAATGATTATGAATATAGAAGAGATTTAAAAATCTCCAGTTAAAAAAAATCCATCAGAATTGTAGATAGGAAAGCAAAGTTCAATCAACCAATTAAATGTCTCTCATCATCACATGTGAAATACTACATGAAACAAGTAGCTGTAGAAAACAAGTTTTACACAGCTAAGACAAATTGCAAACCCTTTTGTCAATAAACCTGAAAGAATCAACCATTAGGATCATACAATCTCACTTGTATCAAATCCCAAAATGATAATATTTAATGATACTTACTTTACTGCTTAATAACTTCAGACAATATGAAGTGGAGGTGTTCCTGAGATAGCCCAGTATATACAAGTAATAAAACATTGCACACAAAGGCTCAATTCATTGCCTGGAAATGAGCATTTAAGAAGTGCTTTCTATTACTCACTTAGTGGGCTGTGACGCCCACAAAGACTTCAAGTTCCTGAAATCCTTTCAGCAGAAAAAAAAGTAATTTCAACAGAATCTGGAGCTGTGGCCTGCTACCTTTTCCCACCTTGTGACACTCTCCAACTGAGACATGAGCACAGCAAAAATAAGGCATGATATACAAAACTTAAGAACATGCATATTTAGACATGAAACGTAGGAGAGGGCTACACTACAAACTTACACATTGATATAACTACGTTGGTCAGGCATGTGAACAATTCCCACCCCTGAGCAAGGCAGATATCTTGACCTAAGCTCCACTGTAAACAGCGCTATGTTGAAGGGTGACCTAGATTACAGAGGTGGACTAACTGTGCTGATGGGAGCTCTCTCATCAGCATAATAATCTTCACTAAAGAACTATATCTGTGCCACTGCAAGTTTTTAAGTGTAGACTTGCCATTTTTACTCAGAAGTTATTCAGCAACTGAATCCCCCTTCTAAATATTTACATATTGTACTACAGGTTTTGCATACTGTTTAACAAGGGGGATTGGACAAGAACGGGGAGAGAGGGTGAGTATAAGTGAGAGACTATATGCACACCTATATTTCCTCTAATAAAGACACATTCACGAAAGTCTATCAGTATTATGAATACAATTTTTGTGACTATTCATTTAACAGAGAAATGAAACTAAGCTCAAAAAAGAGAGGTACATTTAACTTACAGGAGCTGCAGGGAAGTTGGCTGACAGTTCATATGGTTCCTCTGAAATCCAATGTCCACATTCCAAAGACCACAGCACCTAAAATAAGTTAAGTATCTACTTACTCTTTTAAATTATATGTTTTTAAGAGGCAATAAAACAACAGCCACATGAATACATAAATGAAATTAACAAAAGTCAAATAGTTGGTTACATCTTTTTTATGCAAACAAATGTTTTTCTGCAGATTAATAAGAGGTTTAAAAAGTGGAGAATTTTGGCTTCTTACCTGAAATCTTTCCCTTTTTCAAAAGGGATAGATCCACATATCCTCAGTGTGTGTCATTGCCTGTCTATAGGTGTAGAATCAAAGCTGATTAAATGGTTGATCAGATACTAGCCCCTATCTTCAGGAGGCCTCCCTCATTTCAAGATGCTTGCAAAACTAGCCCCTCTGGATTGTGAAACAAAAAATGAATTTCTCATCTTGCATCAGCACCTTACAAAAGTAATACTCAAAAAGAGAACTTTATGGAAAAAGAAAAAAATAGCTACTACAGTGAACTTTAAATCCAAGTAAAACAGATCTCCCTTTTTCAGAGAGGGAAAGATCGAAGGACTAGGTCCATAAAAGAGGGAAAATTTTCAGATAAGCAACGACAATTTCTCCTATTCTCTCTCTCAGGGCTAGGTCCACAGATCCTGTTTGTAATTTTATCAGCAGTTACAAAATGCCTCTAGAAGAAAGGATTCCTTTATTCTAAAGACTCACAAGAATGCAGAACCCACTTGCCAAAGGCTTATCACCTGAAAACTGAATTTCTACCTTGTAAAACAAGGTAAATATATGCAGGGATGATCGAATTGCAGTTTTACAGATTTCATCTTATGGAGCCTGCTCTTTCTTTACCCTGATACCAACAACGCTTCTATTGTATAATAGTCCACTGGAGGATTGAGTCCATTTGCTCTATACGCATCAGCAATGAATCAGTTATCCATTCTGAGACTGATGATTTAGATGCCTTAAGACTTCTTCTTGGATGAAGAAAGACCATTAAGCTGTCTTTCTTATTCTCAGTCTTTTTCACATAAAACTTTAAAGCTCAGCTTATATCCAACAAGTGCCACAGTTTCTCCTTTGAATGAGAAGGATGTAGAGAAAAAGGAGGCAATAAAAGCCCTTGTGCTTCTTGAAAAATCAAATTCACTTTTGGAATAAAGATGGAATCCATTCTCAAAGCAATTTTATCTTTGTGAAAGATGAAGCAGGATGGATAAAGCTCCCGACTCTAACATCTCCCCCTTTCCCGGCCCTCCAGTGATAGTAATCAGAGCAGTCTTTTTGACAGTCAAGTAATACAATAAATTGGATTTCATAGGTTCAAAGGATGCCTGCATCATGGCATTTAGTACAACATTCAAATTCTACGATGGCGATCTAGGCAGCAAGGGGGATGCAATAGCTGAACTGGCCTAACAAAATGATGTATGTCCTTAGGGTGGGAAACGGAACATTTTCTTGATTCATATTTCTGCACTATATACAATTTTGTATGTATTTTCAAGAATTATCCCAATTTCTGTAAGTATTCATTTAACATAGAAATGAAACTAAGTTCACAAACAGAAGAGCATTTAACTTATGGGAGCTTCAACAATAAATGAAAATTATCCTGTAAAAATTCCAAACCATGAGACGTTTTGGTTACATGATGCTGAATATAGTCATAGAAAGTTAAGTGCGGAAGGGACCTTGAGAAGTCCTCTGCACTGAGGAAGGCCAAAGTAAACCTAGACCATCCTGAAAGTTGTTTGTCCAATCTATTCTTAAAAACCTCTATAATGGGGATTTTATATCTTCTTTGGAAGCCTATTCTGAACCTTAGCCCCTTCTACAGTTACAATTTTTTTAAACTAATATCTAACCTAAAGCTCCTTTGCTGCAGATTAAGCCCATTATATCTCATCCTACCTCCAAAGGACATGGGATACAATGGACTTTAAAAAAGAACAAACAAAAAAAACAGCTCATAACATATTAAAAGACTATTTTCAGATTTTCTTTTCTCAAAAATAAACAAACCTTTCCCCCCCCCCCCCAACCTTTCCTTATAGGTCATGTTTGCTAAACCTTTCATAATTTTTTTGCTGTCCTCTGAATTTTATTCAATTTGTCCAATCTTTCCCGAAGTGTAGTGCACAGAATTGGACACAATACTCCCACTGAAGTGTTGCTAGTACTGAATAGAGCTGGAAAATTACCCCCTATGACTTACACACAACTCTTGTGTTAATACATTCCAAAATGATACTAGCCTTTTTTGAAACTTCATCACATTGATGATTCATCAGTTTGTGATCCACTATAACCCCAGAACCCTTTTATCAGTACTACTACCTCCCTAGTTATTCCCCATTTTGTAGTTGTGGATTGGATTTTTCTTTCCTAAGTGTAGTATTTTGCACTCTTCTTTTATTCCATTTCATCTTGTTTGTTTCAGACTAGGTGTCTCCAATTTGTCAAGGCTGTTTTGGAATCTAATCCTGTCCTGTCCTCAAAGTGATTGCATTCCCTCCAAGCTCAGTGTCCTCTGCAAATTTTATGTACTCTCCACTCCATTATCCAAGTTATTAATGAAAAGATTGACTAGTAATGGACCCAAGACTGACTTCTATGAGACCCTAGAAACATCCTCCTGGTTTGGCAGCAAACCATTAATAACTACTCTGAGTATAGTCTTTTTTACATCTCTCTTTACATCAAGTTTTGAATGTAGATAAAAGCCTTAAGCAAGCCCTGTTTGTTGATTTTCTCAAAGATGCTAACAGAATTTCAATGAGACCAGCAGAGTAACTCTTTTTTTTCTAGAAACTTACTTTCTAATGCCAAGCTACTAAAATTTAAACTTGCTTGTGCAATGAAGGTGAGATCTACTCTCAAAAGCATCTTATTTCTGTGAAAGATGAAGCAGGATGGCTCAATAGACAAAGCTGCCATGTCTTCCAGCAGAACTGAACCCTGGGGTTACAAATCTGGCCTGAGTTTCAGTAACAATGGTGGCTCCACTGACATGTGCATGAAATTGGGAAAGGAAGATCATGGTTTTTGTTCCTTTTTTGGGAGAGGAGGGGAGGCAAAGTATTAGTCAACCTTCTGGGTTGTGGTTTGCGCTGAATGCAAAGAGATCTAGAATTCAAAAGTTTTTGTTGATTAATTGGAAGAATTAATTATGAAGACTCCATTCTGCCTTATCAATATTCCTTATGAGGAGAGACTGAAGGAACTAGGCTTATTTAGTCTACAGAAGAGAAGACTGAGGGGGGATTTGATAGCAACCTTCAGCTACTTGAAGGGGTGCTCAAAAGAGGAGGGAGCTAGGCTGTTCTCGATGGTAACAGAGGACAGAACAAGGAGCAATGGTTTCAAATTACAGCTGGGGAGGTCAAGGTTGGATATTAGGAAAAACTTTCTCACTAGGAGGGTGGTGAAGCATTGGAATGGGCAACTTAGGGAGGTGGTAGAATCTCCATCTTTGGAGATTTTTAAGGCCTGGTAGACAAAACCCTGGCTGGGGTGATTTAGTGGGAGTGGTCCTGCTTTTTAGCAGGGGGTTGGACTAGATGACCTTGTGAGGTCCCTTCCAACCCTATTATTCTATGATTCTGCTGTCATTCTTCACATTGCTGATGCCCTTGATATGCAAAAACTCATAGCAGACGGAAGATGGGCCCCACCCACTGCACCAATAATGCCGCTTCCTTTTATAGAATAGCCCTTGAGCTCATACCCCTCCCCACAATGGTTTACAGAAACCATTGCCAACATATTGTCTTTCTGTATCAGAATATAACCATAGGGCCAGCTGTTAAGGAGTATATTTTATTGCCCTCAGCTCTAGAAAATGTATGTTTTTCTTCCATTCAGAGAAGGATCAACTTCTCAAAGAATGCTCTCCATCCTGCCAAATTGGCATCTGTTATGACAAACATCTTTGGTTCTGCCATGGGCATCTGTCCTTGGAATCTCCCTGGACTCATCCACCAAGTCAGGGATTTCAACACAAATGACAGAACATTTACTTTTGGGAGACAGAAAATGAGAAAATGACAGGAAAGAGACAGGAGAAAACTTTATAGAGTCCTCATATGCATTCTTTACAAAAGCATTATCCCTACGGAGGATACCATCATCCCCTACAGAGCACCCAGCAAATTTTGTGCCCAAAGAGGTCCAGTTTCTTTGCCTTCTTTTTCTTGGAGTTGAGCTCAACTGCCCCGTATATCCCTCTTGTTGGCTGCTGACACTACTAACAATCACAGAGATGGGTAGGAGTAGAGATCTCAAAGCCTTACACGCATGTAGTATTTTTCTCTGCCTGTTTGGATGCTGGGGGCAACAAGGAGGAGTTCTGCCACATGGCTTTCACCAACTTGATGACCTCTTCATGGATATGGAGGGCCAGTCTAGTGGGGGATGACACTGCTATGATGTTGAATAGTGAGTCAGCCTGCTCCTTTAGTTCCTCCATCTCCAAGCCCAGATTTGAGAAACTCTTGATGAGCCCTAAAATCATCCTGGGGAACTGTGGTGTATGGTCCCATTACTGCCTCATCCAGAGATGAGGATGAGGATGTTGGTAGGAGAGGAGAAAGTGACTGTTCACCTGCCTCTAGTCCAGATGGGGGACTGGCAAGACACTATTGCAGAGCATCTTTCTGAAGTCCCTCAAACGGACAGATGCCTGAACAGCTGGAAACCTTAATGGATTCCAAAATTGCCAAGGTCCAGTCCGTTGAGTTGGTGGCCAGGAGTCTGGTGAGGGAGAGCACCCTTCTTCAGCATGTATAGTCTTCTTATGCCATTTTTTTGGGCATCAACTCTGGTGATTGTTACCATGATGAGCTTGGTGCTGGTGGAGTGCTTGGATCAATCCCAATGTAGTAGGCCCTGAATCCTAGTGGCCGGGCTTGGACAATGGTCTGAGGATCAACTCCATCAAGAACACACTCAGCCTAATATCTTGGTCCTTCTTTCTGTGGGGTCTAAAATTTTTGCAGGTCCTGTACTTGTCCAAAATATAAGCCTTACCCAGGCACTTGAGACAGCTCTGATTAGGGTCATTCATGGACATACGTTTTTTGCAGATTGTACAAGGTTTGAAGCCTGGAGACTGGGACATGGCCCATCCCAAAGGCTAACCTATGAGTGAGGAGCACTTATTAGAAATTAATAAATTCTAAACTAATAAAAGTTCAACTAATTTCTGAAACCATATATGCTAGTACAAGAACCACTGGGATTGCTTGTTGAGATAAGGATGTTTCAGCACTGTCACAGGTAGTAAGAAGTATCTGAGGGATGGGGGTTGGCAGCACCCTATATACTAGTGTATATACATGCCACTACAGAGGGTGCTAGAGCCAGCCCTATGGATACCACTGAGGGAAAAATCTCCGGTACCAGTGCATGTGATATTCACACATACCTAGCATGGAGTGGACATGAGCAAGCACTTGACAAAGGACTCAACATTTGTTGTACGATACCTTCCTATAGAATAACTAAAAAACTAAAGAAAGTTGCAGAACACATGTGAAACGCTTAAACTATACTAAAAGGGAAAAGCTCTTAATATTTTCATGTACAGAAGAAGATTTAACTTACAAAGTATGGTAAAGCAATACCTATTTCAAATGTGTTTATTATATATGAATATCTGATACAAAATAATTTCTTTGATTATGACTACAGCAAATATAATCCATCTGTTGCAGAAACCCCTTGGCGCTTAAGCACTTCCTGTTCCTAATATCTTTCCAACCTAGTATGGTAGGAATTTTAGTGCATGTTTTTCATGTCAAAAAAGGTTTTCCCCCAGAAAAAGAGGAAAAAAAAATATCTTTGTATTGCTTTATTACTGTCATATTGTATTATAACATTGTGAAAGTAGTAACACACAAAAGCCCACGTGGCTATGCTGATTAATGACGCGTCTTGCATTCGGTGTGATGTATGAGGAAATGATGAAGTCCTTCCAAGCAGCCATCATTATGGACTATACTTAAATGACAAGAAGTAATTTATTGCAATTATTCTCTAGAATTTTAAATGAAATAACAGTGATCTATTAAGTTTGTGCTTTCAGTTCCTATTGGGGAACAGGTCATATCACACAAAGCATCAGCATCATTAGCATTTTTACTAGTAATTAATGACTGAGTCTAAAGTTACTAGTTTACTATCACCTGATCTTTGGTGGAACAATGTGGAAAATCTGTTATGCTATCCTACATGCTGCATCTGTTCTCTTTATTACATACAAGAAATCCACATTAAAAGAACATTATTTAAGGGGCAAAGTCAAGCACCCAAAATGCCAGTCTGTGGCTGCCCATGCAACCTGATTTCTGCCCTTTTGGGTGTCTATCCACTGCACTTGAAGCAAAGATTTGGTAGGGGAAAAATAGCATGTAATTAAAGAATGTATCTCTGTACATGTTCACAAGGGGACTGAATTAAGATTGCCTGGCCAAAGGTAAATCTGGCATTTGCCAACATTAATGTGTTTGATTTTGACACCTAAATAATGTTCCTTTCAACACAGATTTTTGTATGGAATTTCCAAAAAGGTACTTTTCTCATCTAACTTCATTTCTATTGTTGAATTTCAAAGGTCTGTGGCAATCAATGGAGATGTTAAAGCTTCCTAAAAAGGTCAAAAGAATTTTATGCAAATTATTAGGCAATCTAAATATCACTACTGAGTCACAAAAAATAATTCTTTTTTTAAAGCAACAAGACAAAATACCAAAACAAAATGACAAATTATCTTCAGTATCCAGACTGAAATACTCTGTCACTGAAAGTAGTAATATTAAGATGTAAGTTAAAGCATTTTATTGATTCATTTATTTTATCGTTATTGAAAAAAGCAGTCTATGTTCTGTATTACTGTGTTTCCTTTAATTTTCTACAGTATTCCTTGTTGTCACTAAAGACAGATGGACTTTCATATAAACATGCACAGCTTCAACTACCTCCTCTCTGATAACAGTGTGCTGAATCATGAATTTGGGTGACAGGATGGCAAAATGATGCTTATAACAAAATTAGAAATGAGATAAAAATGCTTTGTCATATAAGATCAGGGGTTAAAGTAAGGGGGAACACACCGGGGCCCACAAATTTGAGGGGCCTGAGTTCCGGGGCCCCTAAAAATAGAAGAATCTGGCAGAACGCATGTTCTGCCCTGCCCTGGCTGCTGGCAGGTCCTACACCCCACTGTTGTTAATCACAATACTTATTGTGTTATACAGTGTTTGCTAGTTTGTGACAATAATTGCTATAGACATAAACGACATATAAAATTATAAATATTTTTGTGGAACGATAACCGATGCATGTGGTACTGAGAAGTGGTTGTAAATGCCTACCTGGGCTGGGGCCCGCACATGCCTGAAGGGGGCCCAGACAATACGGGAAGGGGGCCCAGAGATTAGGAGGGCTCCGGGGCCCGTCATATTATACTTTAACCACTGTATAAGATGTACCCTTATGTAGACTCTTCCTTTTTTGAAATAATTCATTCTAAGATCTTAATGACAGATGAAATACTTTATCCAGATCTGGTAGAAAATAGTGTTTATGAACCCTTTATATGTAGTATTTCTAGTGACCTCTGGCACTGAACATTTACAGTTCTGGACACACCAAAATCTGGGTGATTCGATGACAGTTAAAGCAAAATGAGAGGTTAAGATATTCACAGTTAGAGGGATCTAAAGATTAAATAAAATACTGATTAATATTAAACTAAAACCTATTATCTTTACAGTCTCAGTTCCTGAGTTAATTGCACCTCTGACTCTCTTATGGCTTCCTTGACCACCCTATTTAAGGGGTAGTTGTAGGCCTGACACCTTTCTCGGATGAATCCTTTGATTCTTTCCCTCCAAACCACAGTCTCAGGCTGCAGTTTCATGCAATTTATCATGTTCACCTTAGCAGATGTGACCTCAGTTCAGACCTACTTAATTCAGTTCATTATTCTCTCAAGACAATGGCAGGGTTAACTGGTAACCAGCCAGCCTTCATAAAGCAAAATGCTATTTATTCAAAACAAAAACAGAGTAAATGTATCTTTAAAACAGCTTATACAAAGCTTAGCTTACCAAGTGTTCACTCATCTACTGCGTGGAGACCTAGTAGGTTCTCAAGTACTTCAGATACCCACCCTCAGGGCCTAGTTCTTTGCCTGGAGTTTTAAGTCCATTAGTTTTCAGATTGGGTCGTCCATGACGTCTCCAAATCATGGCTGTTATTTTAAAGTTCTTTGTCTGCCAAGGCCTTTGAACCAAGTGTCAAACCCATATATGAGCTACTTCCCAAGGGCGTGAAACTTCAAAAAGACTTGTTACCTGCATTGTTTAAGTATTGGGGCTTAGTTTCTGCAGGAAGCATCTGTTATCTGACCCACTAGTCAGGAATACAATCACTAGCAAACCCACAAAAATACATATAACAATAATACAATAGTCTTTGCATATTTATTCCATGACTCCAGAGCATCTGTCACACTTGCTTATAGCATACTCATACATAACTTCTACTTACTTCATTAAAAAAAAAGTAGTGAAGAAATCTTAAAGATATAGTCCAATATTCCTAAAAGGAACAAATTAATCCCTGATCTATTCAATTTGCATCACTGGCATTATAACAGGGATAAACTTGGCCCAGTGGGTTAAAGGTGTTGAGCTTAATATGGCCCTATATGGATTGTTTCTAATCAAAAGATACTTTTGGCTTTGCTTCTAGTTAATACTCTAATGGAACTCTCAACACAGAATATTGCATGAGAATAATGAGATCATGATAGTCATGAGAAATGCAACTTACATTTAACAAAACAGAGAAATTGACTCTAACCAAATATTGTCAATTGCATAAAGAATAGAAACGGGGGAAAATGTATAATCATAGTTCTCTAAAACAATTTTTATAATCTTACAATGATTAGATATCTGAAACAGTTTTCAGATGGAAATACACAATTTTCATGTTCATTACATCTTTTAAAGAAAAGTAACACCCTGCAGAAAAATACTGTTAAGACGATATCTTTAGGTGAAGTATTAAATGGCAGAAGACCACAGGCCTGATATTTTAAAGGTAATTGGACACCTAAAGCAGCAGCTAGTTGCCTGGTGGGAATTTCAAATACATATGCACCTAAATCCTATTGGTTTAATGGAAGTTAGGCACCATTACACTTTTGAAAAATCCCACTAGGGTCCTTTCTGCTTCTTTAGGTGTTTTATTACCTTTAATAATCTGGCCCTATGACACTGGTCCTCTGTCCTTGGTTACAAGGCAACAAGTTGATAGCTTGTATTATT
This sequence comes from Pelusios castaneus, assembly GCA_007922175.1. Classification (NCBI taxonomy): domain Eukaryota; kingdom Metazoa; phylum Chordata; order Testudines; family Pelomedusidae; genus Pelusios; species Pelusios castaneus. The sequence continues at coordinate 4,242,138 of ML685779.1, forward strand.
TCAACTACAATTACATTTTAAATTAACATATAAAAAGAAACAAGATATTGACCAAGAAAACATATTCAAAGCTATCATGAGACGTGTCTTCAGGCTATACAGTTTGCATGAAAGGCTCATAAAGCATGTTTTCTAATCTTCTTGTCATCCTTTCTGTAGATCATTAAATGTCTCAAACTGTTGCATCTAAAATAGATTTAACTGATGTTTCAATAACATTTTATAAGTACTCAGCGAAAAAACTTATGACAATCCTTGTATATGCAATATTTGCAAAAATACAGCTACATATTTAAGAACAGAATTCTACTGAATGCAAAAGAATAATGAAGATATCATTGTTCATGGAAATATTTTAATAGGGATATATCCTAGCTAATGGTGAACAAACACGTTTTTTCCTGAACATCCTGAAATACTGGAATTTTTTTTTCCTCCTCTCTTTCTCATTTGTAAGAGTTTTTGAGGCATCGTTGTTATGGCTCTAAAATTTCTGATTGAGGAGAAACCTGATTTACTTTATTGTAAAATTCAGATATATTTCTTACCCATTCATAACATACAATCCAGCAGCCCCGAGCAATTCCCAGCATTACATTCAAAGTGCGACGAGGACTTCCTGTAACCACGTGAGTAGTCGTTTCACATACATCATCCGAAAATAAAAAGCCTCCCAATTTATTCACAACCTGAATAACAGCACACTGCTTCCTGCCAAAACAAAGGGAGAAAATCCCCTACAATCAGTAGAACTCAATATTAAATATTTACTTTTTATACCATAATTATGAGAAGAGATGTATAAATGTTAAAATTCAGTCAATTTTTTAACTTAAATTTCACTGGGAAATTCCAGTTGTTAAGCACCTCTGAAAATCAGGCCACATTTAGCCTAAATATTAAACTAGGCATCTAAATGTAGGCATTTGAGTTTGAAAGTTTAGTTTCCACTGTCTAGACACCTAAATACCATTATAAAAATTAGGTTTATGTTGAGTCCATCACCAGAGCCTGGAGCTCACTACAGTCTTACAAATTATTGCCATCAGATATAATTTCCGTGTAAAACATGGACTGTCCACCTAGAACTAGCATTCTAAGTATATTACGTTCTGTGAACATGCACATTCAAGTACACAAATATATCATCATCTGACCACTGAGATCTTGGTATTCCTTGAGGAAGGATGATATATTAAAACAATTTATTGCTGCAATACTATAACCAAAAGCTTGATTCCAATGTCTTTCCTGTCCATATACCTCCCTTCTGAGGACTTGAGAGGAAGCTTAGAAACTCCTCTCCTTAAGATCAAGTAATTAAGAAACAGCCCAATGCTCTCAAGCAAAACTGGCAGAGCGCACAAGTCAATCAATGTCATTTTATAAGTACATTTAGGACATCTCCTAAAGACAGCAGGGCATTTTTTCATTCCATCCACATATTTCTCTGCTGAAAGTAACTCAATAAAAAAAGCTCCCAAAATAATCTGACAAAGAGTGCACTGAAGCCTAAGAAAGTCCAAAAAGGATTCTACAGAGAGACTGCAACAGTTTTTAAAATGAGATTTAAAGAAAACAAATAGGTTAGCAAATTGGCTTCCCACTGAAGGAGATGCCATGTGCAGAGCTCTTTTAAATTTATTAAACTCCCAGACTTGAGATGTAAGAGCCTATCTTTGGACCCTCATTTATGATAATCTTAGTTATTTGTCACTGGATATATAATCTTCCTGCATGGGAGAAAGGAATATGGCAAGAGACATGGTTCTGCCAAGACTTTTTCTATATTTTTGGACTAATCAAAATCTCCTTGTGCATCATTTGTGTCATCTTTAACATGTGAAAATATTACTTTATAGGGATTTTTGAATTGTGCAGCTAAATTTAAGGCTTGTGAAGTGCACTGATGCTCTCAGATGGACAGGTGTTACATGTCGAACTTTACAAAGCATAAACAAAATAAAATTAAAAATATATTTTAAGGTTTTCAACTTCCTGATCTATCACCTTATAATGAAAAGATAAAAATTGAGAGAAACATGTCTAAATCATTTCTTTCAAGTTAGCTACTAGCCAAGTGCATTTTTTAAGTACTCATCTTTCTGTAACCATCCTGATCTGATAAATGTTTTCAAATCTGAAACAGACATGTGGGTGGCACACAAATAACTTTTTTGAAACAATGGAATTACAACAAAATAGGGAATTACATTATTGTTGGATTATAGTTATTTTGTAAGTGTTTAAGGACAATAAAAAGAGTATACCAGAAAAATACTAACTTTTTCACAAATATGCAGTGGCAGCTGTCTTTTAATGCTTTGTAACCAAGTATCTAAAAAACCCTAAAAAATACCAATTAAAGAAGTATATCTATGTAAAGGAAACATTTAAACTGATGTTTCAGATCATTAAAATATTCTTTACAAAAACAAAATGTATATGGACAAAAGCGAAGTCTTAGATAAAAAGTCCAAACTATTTACCATACAATCCTCCATTTCCTCCCAGAAAGTCCCAATTTATTTCAAATTGAAGCTTTCCACTGTAGTTTTATTACCTTTAATTGCTGTGGAGAACAATCAGAACAGCTACTTTAATCTAAAGAGTAATACTCTGTGTATGCATGCTAGTCAACAGAGTGAAATGTATTTTATGGATAACCTACAAATAAATTTAATTCAGTACAGTATGTGACAGGAAAGGTTATTCACAGATTCAAAATTTACACTGAACAGAAAGTCACAAAATTATTTAGTACTTACTCAGAGGACATACTTGTCATGACTAATGTTCTTGATGGCTAGAGATTTAAAAAAAAGAAGAATACAGTCAAAAATATGAAAACCTTTTTCCCACAGAACCTAAGTTGTAAGAGATTCCATTAAAGACACAAAGTAAATCAGGATTAAGACACTAGTATGCAGGCCTGCAGGAAATAAGAGCTCTGAACAGATTAGAGGTCATGTGATTTCAGGGACAATGGTGTTCAGGCATATCAAGTGATGCACTTCAGCATCTAGGAAGGCAATCGCGATACATTGCACAAACACTTTCTGCCATATAGCTTCTCTGAAGCATAAGCAAATGCTCCAATGGCCCCATCCAAATATGTTAAGAATCACTTATATGGACAAAAAAAGTATTTCTGGGGGAAAATTTATAATTTATTATAAAAGGATAGACAATTGCTTGGAAACACTGTTTTGACAATCATTTGTGAAGAAACAAGAGTAAAACCAGCAAAGTAATATCTGAGCAAGAGAGGGTGCAAACAAGATGGTTCTGTAATACTAGTTTCAGCTGGTGATGAGTAATTCTTCAACTTAGTTTATAAAAATTTCACTCCAATGCCATTGTACAACTACTACACTTAGAGTTGTGCCTTTGACCTGGTAACTAATCATTAGTGGATATGAGATATATTACCAGGATACAGAATATATTCATTTTCTTAGCAAGTTTATGTTTTCATTTAACATAGTAAATTGTGGCAAAGTACTTATTCATCTTTCTGAAGCACATATATTGTATACAGCATCAACCTGTCTAGCTAAGAAATAGATATCTAAATTTTCCAAAAACTGAAGGCAAGCACACACACACATACACACACACGTTACCTGCAGTAACAAAGAAGTATGCACGGATTGTTTGTTTGGAAATGTTTTTATGAATCATACATTGTTTTAAATAAATATATGCTATATAAAGTTTTCCTACAAATCTACTGATCCACAGGAGATCCACAGTTTCGCTTCTACTATTTCCCTATGGCAAGCCACAATGCCAAGTTTCCTGACCACTTCCCATAACTATTTTCCTTTGAATCATTCACATAGTTGAGATTGCCTAAGATACTGCAAGTTAGCTTAAACTTGTAGACAAGCCAAGACAGACTCAAGAGGTGACTGAAAGCCTCATTATGTCTATCTTACTTATTAATGAATCACAGAATTAGAGAAAGAACAGTATGGCATCTGAGGGCTGGGGATGCTCACTGGGGGATCATCCCGAGTGGCTAATGAGCATACTTCCACTTCCTGGGACCAATTACACTAGGATGATGGCGTGGGCTGACCCAGGAGTGGGTGGCCACCTAGCAAAGCGGGTAAGTCAGGGTCCAGTAGCACACCAGACCAGACTGAGTCAGGGAGAGGGGGACATCACACCCTGCCATCGCCTTGTCTGGAGGTGAAGTGGGAGATTCCCTTGGTTCCCTGGTTCCTGCTCCTCCACTCCCATGGGGTCTCACAAATCATCCACAATGTGGCCTGCACCAGGCTTTTCATAATCTCTGCCTTCAGTCTCTGTGTTGGAGACCTTCCCTCTTTTTGGAGGGAGGCACGCACAGAGTAGGAAGGTTGTGGCCAAGAACTTGTCACCAGGTATGGTTTATCAGTCTGGGATTCTGATGGTAAGACCCCAAAGGGGCCATTGATGTGGCAATTGCCACTGAAACAGCCACTGGGGGGGCGGAGGGAGCTGTATCTCCTTTCTGTATCCACTATGTCTCCTGCTTTCTTTCGAGGCCACCAACTGCTCCTCTGAATCAGGGGAAAACCTGCTCCTAGGAGACCACAGAGAAGCAGCCCTGGAAGGGGCCGGTGACTGGTGCCGACTCCCACTAACTCTGGTCGTGGTGCTGGATAGTACTGGAGATGAATGGTGCTGAGGCGGGTTGAGGTCAGCTGAAGCCACTGGGGAGCAGTACTAGGGAGCTCCTGATGCCACTACAATTGTTGGCAGTGCAGGGGAGTAGTGCAGAGAAGCCATCAGAAACAGAGTAGCTATCGTCGTCTTCAGCCAGTGACGGGCGAAGGGGAGACCTTGATCTGGCTGGTGCTGCGATTGGTATTGGTGACCAGTGTCACGGGGATCTAGGCCATACAAATGCTGGTTTGCCTCTCAACAGCCCTGCCAGTTTCTTTGGTGAAACCAGCGAGCACTCTTGGGTGGGTGGAGCTGTCTGCTCAGTCAGCTCCCATGCCGCCTCAAAGGTCCCTGGTGTGGAGGGGAGCTGCAGGTCTTCCTTCAGAATGTCCCTCACTGGAGAAAATGCTGACAGTCTACTTGGCAGACCCCTTCCTGGGGCCATAATGGATGGTGCCAAGGCCTGCGGTGCTGTGCGAGAGTGGCCCAACTTGGGTTGCACCCTACTCCCTGCCTCCATCAACTTAGAAATGGGAGACCACCCCTTCAATCTTCTTTTACTGCTGCACTGGTGAGTGTGATCAGTGCCATGGGCTCGTGTCACCTCCTTCAGCACCAAGGGGGATTGCCGATGCCATGGCTCTTTCACAGAGTCTTTTGAACAGGGCACCTCTCTTGTGGATGCCAAGGCACTTCAGACAGATAGCACCTTGCTGGATCCCTGAGCCCCCAACTCTGACAGGTGAAAGGCTTCTCCATTATAAGGAGCTTTGGCTTCTGTTCCCTTTCCTTCTAGATTCTTGGGTGAAAGCTCCTGCAGATCTTACACTTCTCACAAAGATCGGACTCACCCAAGCACTTCAGACAGGAAGAGTGCAGGTCGTCTAGTGGCATAGGTTTCTTGCCGGACATGCTTGCCTTGAAGCCCAGTATGCCCTGGCCCTGGGCAGGTAATCAACATCCCTCTAGTGGGGCTACCTAATGAACAACCCAAGAAAAATGCAACTATTCTACTTAATTACTCTATTAAACTATCAACAGGTATTTAAAGTTAAATGCTATGAATACGGGAAATGCTAGCAAGAGCAAGCTGTTTTTCCAGTGACTGTCAAGGCAGTAACAAGGAACTGGTGAGAGTAGTGTCATCTGAGCTTTATATAAAGTGCTACGCGGGTGCTACTTCAGGGGGCTCCACAGCTGACTGGATAGGTACTCCAGGGGAAAAACTTTCTGGAAAGCTATGTATGCAGCATGTGCAGACCTAACTTGGAATTGACATGCGCAAGCACTCAAAGAATTGTGCATCATGTAGAAGCAATATCTGAACATTAGCCAGTGTGAAGAACAACAGCCTCAGTCCTTGACTAGAAATGTACAATGCATATTAACAAAACATTTGACTTACTAATGGTAGCACCTACTGCTTATGTCTGTACTTACTGCTATCCTAATGCTGGAAAGATTTTCATTCACATATCTAAAATAATTAAAAATCATTCTTTCCTTAGGCAGAAGACTTTCCACTTTATTATTGCCAAATTCATATAAGCTGTTAGTGTCAATAGCTCTTGGAATCTTTACCAGCTTAATACAAAAAAAAAAATCCGATTTCTGGAGTTTTCATTTTCATATTAGGCATTTAAACAAATCCCTCTGATAAAGCCCAAAGCAACCAGAATCCATATGATACAGTCCTGCTTACTGCCAACATGGGGCATACTCCTGTGGGTAGTGCTATCGAAGGCATTAGGAGAGCATGCTGGATAGCAAAAATACTGGCTAGGTCAGTAGTTAGATAGTATGCTTGTAAACAAAAGGAGTCAGATCCAGTTTTGGAGCAAGAGATGAAGCCATGTAAAGAAATCCTAAAAACCCCCAAAACCAGCTATGAAAGGATCCCCCCAGCACAGACACTGCAAAAGGTAGCTATAGTGGGCGTATCCAGTGGTAGGGCTGGGGGTGACAGAGGTTTATGCAGAGATCACAGGCAGCATTGTGGCACACAGTGCAGCCAAGAGAGGCTGTCATAATTAGAAGCTGTTAAACTAAGGCCTCTGCAACCCCCAGCAACCCAGTACTAGGAGGCCACAAAGATGGCTTTAAAAGACTACAACTCTCTTCACCCTACCCCTTCCACCTGGAGGCAAATCTCACCCTCTGTATTTATATTGCTGTTGGTTGTCTCAGCACTAACTCGAGACTTTGGAATACACAAGCATTAATGGTCAGACACCCATATTTGCTGAATTTGCATTCAAAGGTCTATTGCATTAAATATACCACAAAAGTTGCACAACCAGAGGTCAATGCATAGGGTTGCAGTACAGCCCTGATACTGCTGCAGCCCCCAGTGGCACATATTCAAGGTAGAAAAATTGCCAGATCCATACAATTGTGGATCTTTCAGCTTGTCCTGACACCACTCCCTTCATAGTCAGTCTTGTTGGGCCATCACAGAGATACCTCTGGAGCACACAAGGTGGGTGCAGTGATCAGTCTCTGTGAATAGTCAGTCAGTAGCTCCTTTTTAAAAATGTCTACCAAGGGATACAGGGGCCACATGCCAACTATGAACTGGAGTGGATTTCACTCCCAGTGAACAGTTATCCCCTCTTCATTCAAAAGCACACATTTCTGCAAACTAATGGTCATTTGTTAAACAGATAATGTGTTCTACTGCTTCAAAAAAGACAACCAATATGCTTTAATATGATTGCCCAATTAAAAATCCAAACCAAACTGTGTGTTTTAATTTTTAATTCTACATTTCTTAATTAATTGCTTTTACTCCCTTTTTCCCTTTTATGTACACTATCTACACTATATGTATAGGGTTTATTTTACATTGTGTTTTTATCATAAAACGTGTTTGGAATTAGCTGTTTCTTTTTTAACTGGCCAAAAAAACCCCACCCCACTTGGGGAACATCACTATGAGTTTCTAATGCACATTTATACAGAATTATTGCTAATAAAACACTGGAAAAGGTGACATTAGGCAAATAGACCCTTTTTATTGATCATCTGATTCCTAAAGATCTTCACATTTGCATTCTAAAACAGAATACATTTCCCCCAAATGATACTTTGTCTGTAATGCATGCTGCATTATAAATCAGACACTTATATAACCCTTATGTAGTTTCTGCTTTAAGTCTTTTTTCATAAATACAATTGCATTAAATATTTTATTTTAGAGTCTGCCAACAAGCATATTTTTTCCTAGTCACATGAAATATAAAACATGTATTTCAATACCACTGAAAGGAAACAGCATTTCTAAATCCTGCCAGTACTTAAAAACAATGATATTTCCTGTATCTCAAACTGATCTACATTGCAAAGAGACACACCCAACTTCCAAATTTGTTCTCTTACTGCTAAATAAAATGCATCCATAATAAAAATTTGTTTGGAACAATAATGTTGTCATTTGTTCCTGGCTAAGTTCTGTACATAAGTCCTGAGGAAGTTAGGTCCTCATCTCATCCTCACAGGTCAAGTAGAATTCGTCTATGTCAGGGGTATCAAACTTATTTGCTATGGCAAGCCAGATTTGATTTATATGTACTTCAAGTAGGCTAAACATATCATAAATCAAAATACCACAGCACTCTCGCAGCATCGCGGAGTGCTATGTATGGAAAACTGTGCTCTGTGATACCGTCCCCTTTTTTCTGTTAGGGAGAAAGTGTGGTCTCGTGGAGCACAATCTCACATACCCAGAGCTCCATGATGTCATGAGATCTGACACTCTCACGGCATTGCAAGGAGCTGGGTATGCAAGACCACTCTCTCTCTCTCTCTGTTAGGGAGAATGTGGTTCCACGGAGAGCAGTCATGGGCCGGATAAAAGAGGTTTCTGGGCTGCATGTTTGATACCCCTGGTCTAAGGAACATATACTATCTTTTTATTATGCACTACTTTTTCTTAATATTCCTTTATTGGCTGTACCACTAGATCTGGAGAAAGCCCACATCTTACTAAGGTGGATGATAAATGAAACAGTACCTCAAGTGCTTTTCATCTACTCAATCAGATGAGGCAGCCAGGTAAAACTTTCTCTATCTGATGCTTAGATACGGTACTCAGATGCTCATCTTGCCAAGTATTTGGCCAGGGAATCATTCTTAGGTCTGTAATCACATAAGAATCATTCCTAGTGCACATAATTAATTTGGATCAAGTCCAGTTAAAATCAAAACAATACTTCATTTGTTTAGGGATGCTCTACCCAGTCTCCTCTGCATCATCTCCTTGCCTTGCAGGTCTCCAAGATTCTGCTGCTGGCTCAGAACACACAGTACGTCTACACTGCTGGGGCCACATGGATCGACACAGCAGGATCAATTGAGAGGGCAGTGAAGACCTGCTCAATCAATCCAGGAAGTGCTTTCTGAATTGATGGAATAAATCCACCTTCCCAAAAATAATAAGGCGGTGTCTGTCAGAGGGTGTCCCCTGTCAATCCACTGCAGTGGAGACACCATGGTAAGAGAAAGTAAGTAAATGAAACAGAGTGTAAACCAAGCCTCAGGCAATTTTCACTGCTGCATTTCAGAAATCAATTTTTCAGTTACCAAATCCATAACACAGAACCATGTGGATAGCAATGAAATAGGCAAGTCATGGCCAGTTTCACTTTGCTGTAGCTTAGGAAAACCATGATAACAGCCCTGTACTTCAGAGCACAATGCAATCAAAGCCCAGTGCATTTATTTTATCATTATGAAATGCCTTTTGTTCCCAATCCCCAGCCTTTCCACACATAAACATAGGACTGTCTCAAAGTTGATAATACCCCCTTACAACATTCATCCATTAGTCCAGTGATTTCTAACGTAAGGATTTGTTGTTGTTATACTCTCCAGAGGACACAGCTACACTTGGCTGGACCTCTAATATTGCCCTGCATGCAAATTTACCCTTCTAGATTTCTCTGTATGCTGCTTGCAAACTGAATTCCAGACTCAGCTTAAGAACATAACAACAGCCATACTGGGTCAGATCAATGGTCCATCTAACCCCCAGCATCCTTTCTTCTGACAGTGGCTAATGCCAGATGCTTTAGAGGAAATAAACAGAACAGGTATTCATCCTATCATTCATTTCCAGCTTCTGGCAAACAGGTTAGGGACGCTTCAGAGCATGGTTTTGCATCCCTACCCATCCTGGCTAATAGCCGTTGATAGCCCTATCTTCCATGAAGTTATGCAGTTCTTTTTTGAACCCTTATATAGTCTTGAGATTCACAGCATTCTCTGGCAAAGAGTTCCACAGGTTGACTGTGCGTTATATGAAGAAATACCTCCTTCTATTCATTTTAAATCTGCTATCTACCAGTTTCATTTGGTGACCTTTAGTACTTGTGTTCTGAGGAGTAAATAACACTTCCTTATTTACTTCCTCCATATCAGTCATGATTTTACTGATCTCTATCATCTCCCCATTTAGTTGTTTCTTTTCCAAGCTGAAAAGTTAGTTGTCTTAGTCTCTCCTCACACAGAAGCTGATCTATATCCCTAATCATTTTGTTTCCCTTTTCTATAACTTTTCCATTTACGACATAGCTTTTTTTTTCGAGATGGGGTGACCAGATCTGCATGCAAAAGTTAGCTTTTTTGACTGTCGTTGCACATCAAGTGGATGGTTTTGGGGAACTATCCCTAACGACTTCAAGATCTCTTTCTTGAGTAGTAACACTTAATATAGAACCCATGGTTTTATATGTATAGTTGGGGTTAGATTTTTCAATGTGCATTACTTTGCATTTATCAACATTGAATTTCATCTGCCATTTTGTTGCCCAGTCACCCAGTTTTGTGAGATTCCTTTCTAACTCTTCATAGTTTGCTTACAACTTAACTATCTTGATTAGTTTTGAATCATTTGCAAATTTTGCCACATTGCTATTTGCACCTTTTTCCAGATGATTTCTGAATATGCTGAACAGTACTGGTCCCAACACAGACCTCCCTGAAGGACACTGCTATTTACCTTTGTACATTCTGAAAACTGATTGTTTATTCCAGCCCTTTGTTCCTATCTTTTAACCAGTTACTGATTCAAGGGAGGACCTTCCCTCTTAAACTTTGCTTAAGTCTTTGGTGAAGAGGTTGTCAATGGCTTTCTAAAAATCTAAGTACACTTGTATACATCAGATCTCCCTTACTGCCCACACACTTGTTGGCCATGTCAAAGAATTCTAGTAGATTGGTGAGGCATGAGTTCCCTTTAAAAAAAACCAGGTTGACTCTACCTCAACAAATTGTATTCATCTCTGTGTATGATCATTCTGTTCTTTACTATAGTTTCAACCAATTTGGCTGGTACTGAACTTGGGCTCTCCGGCTTGTAATTGCTTGGTATCACATTAACCATCCTCCAGTCATCTGGTACAAAAGCTGATTTGAAATGATAGGTTACATACCACAGTTGTTAGTTCTGCAATTTCCTATTTGAAGTCCTTCGGAACTTTTGGATAAATACCATCTGGTCTTGGTGACTTATTACTGTTTCATTCATCAATTTATTCTAAAACCTCCACTAATGGCATCTCAGTCTGAGACAGTTGCTCAGATTTGCCACCAAAAAAGAATGGCTCGGGTTTGGGTATCTCCTTCACATCCACAATCTTGAAGATCAACTCAACGAAGTCATTTAATTTCTCTGCAATGGCCTCATCCTTCCTTGACTGCTCCGTTAACATCTTGATTATCCAATGACTAAACCGGCTCTTTAGCAATCTTTGTACTTCTGATGTGCTTAACGTTTTTTTGCTGCTAACTCTTTGAGTCTCTGGCTAGATGTTCTTCAAAATTTTTTTTTTGGCCTTCTTAATTATATTTTCATACTTCACTTGCTAGAGTTTATGCTCCTTTCTCTTTTCCTCAACAGAATATAACTTTCACTTTTTAAAGGATGCCTTTTTGCCTCTAACTACTTCTTTCACTTTGTTGTTTATCCACAGTAGCATTTTTTCGGTCCTCATTTGTTTTTTTGATTGAGGGTATACATTTAAAATGAGCCTCTCTTATCTTGTCTTTAAAGTTTCCATGCAGTTTGCAGGACTTTCACTTGTGGCACTGTACTTTTTAGAGGGGTACCTGTGTTAGTCTGTTTAACTAACCTCTTCATTTTTGTGTAGTTCCCTTTTCTAAAATTAAATGCTAGCAGATGGGCTGCTCTGGTGTTTTTCCACTCCAAGAAATGTTAAATTTTAATATTTTATTATCAAGTGGTTCAGCTATATTCACTTCTTGGACCAGATCTTCTACCCCATTAAGGACTAAATCAAGAATTGCTTCCCTTCTTGTGGGTTATAAAACTAGCTGCTTCAAAAAGCAGTCATTTTAGGTGTCAAGGAAGTTTCTCTCTGCATCCCATCACGAGGAGATATATACCTAGTCAAAGCATCTGACAAAGTGGGATTTTCTCACACAAAAGCTCATGTGATAAATAAACTTAGTCTTTAAAAGTGCCACAGGACTCCTTGTTTGTTTTGCTGACCTAGATTAATACAGCCATCCATTTGGAACTAGTCAATATAGGAATAATTGAAATCTATCATATTATTTAGTTTATTCTTGTATCTTTTCTAATCTCCCTGAGCATTCATAGTCACTATCTCCATCCTGGTCAGATGGTCTTAAGTATATCTCTACTGCTATATTATTATTCAAGCATGGAATTACTATCCACAGAAATTCCATGGCACAGTTTTGTTCATTTAAGATTTTTACTTCATTTGACTATATGCTTCCTTTTACCTATTGTGCAACTCCCAAATGAGCAGGACATATTCTGTCCATCTGATATTTATACCTGGTATTACCGTGTTCCATTGATTATCTTCATTTCACCTAGTTTCTGTGATGCATGTTATATCATCATCATTTAATATGAGGCACTCAAATTCATCCATCTTAGTATTTAGACTTATTATATAGGTATATAAGCTCTTAAAAACAGCCATTTTTTATCTGTCTGCCATTATGTGATGTAATTGAATGGGACTCTTTTTTATTTGACTGTTTCTCATCAGATCTTGCTGATACTTTATCATCTTTCATCTTCTTCTCCCTTCTAGTATCCAGAGAATCTCCATTAATAGAATCTCCCACTAAGGAATGTCTCTGTCCAAACGACTTGCTCTTCCACACATCTGCTTTCCCCCAAGCCTTAGTTTAAAAATCGCTCTACAACATTTTAAATTTTATCTGCCAGTAATCTGGTTCCGATTTGGTTTAGGTGGAGCCCAGCCTTCATGTATAAGCTCTCTCTTTCCCAAAAGGTTCCCCAGGTCCTAGTAAATCTAAATTCCTCATTCTACACCACAGTCTCATCCACACAATGAGACCCTGCAGTTCTTCCTATCTATCTGGCCCTGCATGTGGACCGGGAAGCATTTCAGAGAATCCTACCATAGACTTTAATCTCTTACCTAACAGCCTAAATTTGGCCTTCAGGACTTCTCTCTTATCGTTACCTATGTCACTGGTACCTACATGTACCATGACCACTGGTTTCTCCCCAGCACTACACATAATTTGTCTAGATATCTTAAAAGATCCACAACTTTCACACCCAACAGGCAACTCACCATGCAGTTCTCCCAGTCACCCAACTATTTATATTTGTAATAATCATATCTCCCGTTATTATTATCTATGTTGTCTTAATAATTAGAGTTCCCTTCCCCAGAAATGTGTCCTCAGTGTGAGAGGTTACCATGACATCATCATCTGGAAGGAGGGTCCCAACTACAGGATCATTTCCCTCTACGCCAGTTTCATATTTTCTTTTCCTGAAACTTTCATCCTCCTCCTCAACAGTACAAAGGCTATCATACCAAGGCTGGGCTCATTCTGTGTGTCCCAGAAAGTCTCATCTATGTATCCTCTGTATCCCTCAGCTCCTCCAGTTCAGCTATGCTGGTCTTCAAAGCCAGTATGCAGCCTTTGAGGGCTTGGAGCTCCTCGCACTAAATATACATATGCACCATCCACCTATAAGGCAGGAAACCATATATATTGCTTTCAGTGCAATAAACTGATGGCCCCCACTGTGTTGCTCGACTTCTGTTTGCATTCTTTTTTACTCCTGAAGCTCTTTCCTTTGTTGTTGCTTTGTTTTTATCAGGGGGTGTTTATTACCTTAAGTTTAAAAGAATGTTAATACATTTTATCTAGCACCCTCACTTTCCCAGTCCCTCTCACAAAAACTCCCCCATTAACTGTTCCTGTTCACTAGCTTCTTGACCTCCTCTTCCTAATTCCACACAGCAGTGAAATGTATACGCACTGTAATTCAATTAGCTCCTCATGGGACACTGGACAGCAGAGGAAGTGACAGATCCTAACAGGACAGGGAAACAAAACTAAATGTTAAGTGCAGGGCTGCAGCAAAATGGCAAATTTCACTGCAAAAATATTGAACTCTCTGGAAACTTCGAAGAATGAAATTCCATGGCCCAGAATCACAGAGTCCAATCACAGAATCACAGAGTCCCTGTGTGAGATGAAAAGGGATGCCAAATAACTATTATCTCAGGCTCTCTTCACACTATGGGTAGCATCACTGCAATGGTTTACAGTCTGCTCAGACTTTCCATGTTTCCTCTGCAACAGTGACAGTTAAAAACAATTGTTCTTTTAAAATGAAAACAAATCCTGGAGCACAATCTGCAGCAAGGGAGAATTCTATGCTTCAGCTTCAGAATGCATGATTGCCTGGCTATGATTATCAACAAAGCCAGGCACTGGAGTTATTCCCTGGGATGACCCATCCACAAAGAAAGGTAAGGCCAAAGTAGCATCCCTCCATAGAAAGGTAGATCAGCTCATCATGTATATCACAGTGCCAAAGAGACTGGAATAGCAGCAGATGCTCCACACCCTTATAAAAGTCAGGGAAATTTAGAGTGGGGAGTGGAAAATCTTCTCTTCTTTCCCACAGCCAGATATTTTTACAGGAGGTAGGGACTAGGAGAATGGCTTCAGATTAAAGCAACAAGATGAACATGAATGATGAAACCCCTTGTAGAACCCAGGGTCAGAATTCTGAAATCCTCAAATTCTTACTTTCCCCCATGTTTCCAGGAGCTAGCAATTAAGGGTTGGCTTCTCACTTGGGCATTACTCCAAAATAGTACAGTCTCACATCACTTCAAGTTATCTTTGAATGATGATTATGTGTCTTGTAAGGGAGAGAGGGAGAGATTGTCTAAATCAGAAAAGAATTCAGGAGAAGGAGATTTTAGAGGCAGAAGAAGGAAGACAATAGAGAAAGAAAGATAATAGGTGAAGAGAGAGAGTAGAAAACGAGAAACCACACAAAGATGACAATTTGGAAAAAAATATGAACCATGGACTACTATAGGAAAAGAAATGGAGTGGGGATAAGTTAGAAAGAGAAAAGTAAGCACAAGGGACATGCAGTAGAGAACAAACATTGTAAAAGTTGCTCTAAATCTAAATTTAATCTTGTGAAAATACTAATTCCTGTCTAATATATGCTCGCTCATATTATGAAGTGATCTGGGCACAGACATTGCATGCTTTACTTTTTATTAAAACACTGAGCAATGTGAAAAAAAGGTTTTTTTTTCAAAAGTTAATTAGGAACTGACTAACGCTCCTACAGCAACAATTTCAACTGAAAAGTTAAACACCGCAATCATGGCTGGAGATCTACAGAAAAAACCCACCTGTAACCATAAAGTTAATTGTTTAAATGTAGGTTTAGTTTCCTGGTAGCTGAATCTGCTTACCTCCCAGATTGGCTGCTTGATTAACTTGATAGTTTGTTATTTTTAAGTCAGTACAACACCATCACTACAGCAATATGGTTTTTAATCTAAAAAATGAAATTTAAAAGCTGACATAACTGCCAGTGAAGAGTTATTTATTTAAAGCCAGAGTTTGTGTCAACAGTTTCTACTTAAAAAGTCAATTTCTGTCTTTGCTGGAATGTGCACCCTCATTAATATTAATATTTCCTAACCCAGGCCCCACAATGGCTGAACACCTGGTGTTAAAATGGTATCAACCAAATGTTGCAGATTGTATTCATGCAAAACTGCTACTTATTTCAAAGCTAATGAATCTACAGCATCACTCACCTTTTACAATTTTCTGTAACAGAGGCCAAACTATTTTAATAAGTGCAACATACAACGTAAGTATAACAATTATTAAACAGATTTTTTTTCAATATGCAGTTTGCATCCATAAAGTAAAACAAAAAAGGAATCCTGTGGCACTTTTAAAGGCTATCAAATTTATTTACCAAATAAGCTTTCAGGGGCACGATCCGATTTCATCAAATGCATGAAATGGAAACGTGCTGTATTTTCCATTTCATGCATCAAAGGAAGTGGGATTGCGCCCACAAAAGTTTGAGATAAATAAATTTGTTAGTAGTTAGAAGTGCCACAGGACTCCTTTTTTGTTTTGCTGAAATAGACTAACACTAACCTCTGGAACTTGTCATCCATAAAGTGTTTAATTTAAAAGTATAAAGGCATAAAAGAGAAATTCACTTCACAAAAATGTTATATTATTAATACAAAAAACTGTCTATTGCTAATGAAATGGGAAAAGGAAATCTGTTGTTCACAGTGATTTATAACAATCTCCAAGAGCTGCATGGATATAATTTAGAATGAAGTTCTGTAAACTGGAGTATTTCCGACATACAGAGTCATGCCAGATATTAGTTAGCTTACAAAGGATATTCATTTTCCAAGAGCTGAATATCCCAAATGGGAGGATCTCACCTGCAGTGGCCTTTCCTCCTGGCAGTTTCCGTGCCAAAAGGGGAATAGGTTCAGTTTTATACTGAGTCATCACCAAAGCAGCTGCAGCCCACTGCATTGCTTTGGTTTTCTGGCATGATAATTACAACCTCAACATAACAACTAGGTACTGAACAAGTAACTAAACTTCCAGTTGTTTATACACAGAGACAGGAAGTTTACTCACCTTCGGTGCAGTAAACAAGGTTCTTCGAGATGGGTGCCCCCGTGCTGCTCCACTTTAGGTGAGTTCGCGTGCCTCGCATCACGGAGCGGAGACTTCTCAGCAGGATCTCCGGGGGGAGGGTGTACACACACTCAGTGTATCGCGACCCTGATGACAGTTGCTCACTACATGCACGCGGCCCCCCTAACTCCTCAGTTCCTTCTCCACCGTTGAGCAATAGCTGCTCCGAAGTGGGGGGGGGGAGGGTAGAGGAGCAGCACAGGGACACCCATCTCGAAGAACCGTGTTTACTGCATCGAAGGTGAGTAACCTTCCTTTCTTCTTCGAGAAGTGTCCCCATGGTGCTCCACCTTAGGTAAGTATAAAGCAGTAACTGTAATTGGCGGTGGGATCTTCGGATTTAGTATGCTGGATGGAGTTCAGTACAGATACCCCTAACGCTGCATCACTCCTAGCTGCTTGTTCGATAGCATAGTGTTTAATAAATGTGTCTGCCGAGGACCATGTGGCCACTCCGCAGATGTCTGCTATGGGGGCATTATCTAGAAATGCTAAAGAAGTGGCAACTGCCCTAGTCGAGATCTTATGTTTGTTGGTGGATTCATGTCTGATTGTGCATAAGCCATATGTATGCACGTAGATATCCATTTTGACAGTCTCCGTTTAGAGACTGGCTGTCCTCTGTTCCTTTCAGCAATAGAGACAAATAGTTTGGGAGTTTTCCTAAATTGTCTCATCCTTTCTGTGTAAAACGCCAATGGCCGCCTAACGTCTAGTGTGTGTAACCTGGCCTCTTGGTCACTATTGTGGGGGTTTGGGTGAAAAATAGGTAAGTGTATGGTTTGATTAATATGAAAGGATGAGTTAATCTTGGGGAGGAACTTTGGATGTGGTCTCAGTGAAACTTTATCTTTATGGAATACTGTGAATGGCAGGTGTGCCATTAGTGCTGCGAGTTCGCTTATGCGTCTTGCTGATGTTATAGCTACTAAAAATGAAACTTTCATAGACACGTGCAATAAGGAACATGTCGCTAGGGGTTCAAAGGGTGCCTTCATGATAGCTCTTAAGACTAGTGAGAGGTTCCATGGTTTGACTGGGATTTGTATGGGGTATAGATTTTGGATTCCCGTCATGAAGTGCTTGACTGTCGGATGTGAGAAGATAGATAACCCATCTATTGACATCTGGAAAGATTGCTGCTAAGTGTACTTTGAGAGTACTTATAGATACTTTAGTTTCTTTCAGTCTTAGTAAGTAGTCCAGCAGCATCGGAATCCCCATGGAGAACAGATCAGTTCCCCTTTCAAGGCACCACCTGGAGAATTGACTCCACTTCTGCAGGTAAGTTTTTCTGGTTGTTGCTTTTCTGCTATTTAGTAGGATGTTCTTAACTGATTGTGAACATTGGAGTTCTACCCCCTCAAACCATTTATCATTCAAGCTGTCAGGTGCAGCCTGTCCAGGTGTGGATGTAACGTGTCCCCCTTGTTCTGTGTTAGCAGGATCGATATCGTGGGGAGAGTTATCATATTTCTTATCAACATTTCCACCAGGTATGTGTACCATATTTTCTGGGCCATCGTGGCGCTATCAATATTACCATTGTCTTGTCCTTGTGTATTTTCTGAATAACTCTGTGGATCATTGGTATCGGTGGAAAGGCATACAGTAGTCCTGTGTCCCACCTGATGATTAGGGCATCCACTAGAAAGCTCTCTCCCACTGCACCTCTATAGCAGAAAATCCTACACTTTTTGTTCCCATAGGTCACAAATAGGTCTATTCTTGGCTGACCCCATTGATGGAATATCGTTTGAAATATGCTGTTGTGCATTTCCCACTTGTGGTTTTCCCAGAACTGTCTGCTTAATGCATCTGCAGTTGCATTCTGTTCTCCTGGTAAGTAAACTGCCGAAATCTGTATGTTGTGACCTATACACCAGTCACATAGCTTGGTTGCTACCGAGCACAGGGATTTGGATCGTGCTCCCCCCTGTCGATTGACATATTACATACATGCCATATTGTCCATTCTGATTTTTATTGTTCTCCCCACTATCAGGGGGAGAAAGTGTCTGCATGCATTTTGCACTGCCCTTAGCTCTAGAAGATTTATATGTAGCATACTTTCTTCCCTGGACCACTTGCCCTGAGTGGTTAAATTTCCTAAATGTGCTCCCCATCCCAGCAGGGAGGCGTCCGTAGTCAGCAGAGTCGTCCGTGTTGCCCTTGTAAATGGAATGCCGCTCAGTAGATTTGCTGGGGTTTCCCACCATGGGAGGGATTCCTTTATGTGTTCTGGTACCGCGATAATTTTTGGCAACGAGTTTCTGTTTGGTCGAAACACTGTTGTGAGCCATAATTGCAGAGGTCGCATATGTAACCTTGCATGCTCCACTACATTTGTTGTCGCTGCCATATATCCTAACAGCTGAAGGCATGTTTTTGCAGTAACCGTGGGAGATATTCAAATTGTGTCTCCCCGACCTTTTATGGCATCGAATCTTTCCAATGGTAGGTACACTCTGGCTGAGTTGGTATATATATGAGCACCTACGAAATTCAGCTCCTGTACTGATGTAAGGGTAGATTTTTTTGTAATATATCATAAGCCCCAAGCGTTTGAACAGGTGTTGTGTTGTTGATACTGCTTTTTCCGTCATTTCGTAAGATCGTTCTTTTACTAAGCAATCGTCTAGATAGGGGGAAAAAGTTACCCCTGGCTTTCATAGATGTGCCACCACTGCTGCCATCATTTTCGAGAATACCCTGGGAGCAGTGCATAGTCCGAATGGGAGTACCACATATTGATAATGTCTGTTGTTTAGCATAAACCTCAGGAATCTCCTGTGTGACAGATGTATAGTTACGTGGAAATATGTGTCCTTTAGGTCGAGGGATGCCAACCAGTCCCCTTGTTCCAAAGGGGGAAGAATAAGAGGTAAAGTTACCATCTTGAATTTTTGTGTTTTCACATGTTTGTTTAGATGTCACAGGTCCAGTATGGGTCTCCATCCTCCCGTCTTCTTTTCTGTGAGGAAGTAGAGTGAGTAGAAGCCCTTTCCCACAAATTGAGGCGGTACCTCCTCTATTGCTCCAATCCAGATGAGTTTATCTACTTCCTCCTGTAACAAATGGGATGGGGATGTGGTCTGGGTGTAGATATAAATGGGATTGTATACCCACTGTTGACAATCTCTGGCACCCATTTGTCCAATGTAATGAGACATCATTGATGGTAGAATTGGCCCAACCTGTTGCAGAATATTTGTTGTTCCACATTCACATCTTCCTGAGTTGGATTTGGGTGGTCCTGCACACCCTCGACCAGGAGCTCAAAACTGCTGCTTTGATGGAGCAGTGCGAGGGTTTGATGGTTGTTGATTTTGTTGTCTCCGGCACTGTGGTCTTTGTCGAGATCTGTAGTTATCATATCTTCTATTTTGTTGGAAATGATTGTACCTCAAGTTATATGGCTGGTATCTGTAATTTCTTCTTCTGTTTGCAGGTGTGTGGATTCCTAATGTTCATAGAGTCACTCTGGACTCCAAGGTATGGAGCATCTTGTTCGTCTTCTCGTTAAATAATCTGGATCTGTCAAAAGGTAAGTCCTCAATTGTATCTTGTAGTTGTTTCAGCAGTGCAGTTGCATATAGCCATGATGCCTTATGCATCATCACTGCTGTAGCAATGGTTCTGGCAGAAGTGTCTGCCACATCTAATGATGCCTGTAGTGCGGTCCTAGTTGTTAAGCAACCTACCCTTATAATTGCCGTAAACTGTTGTTTTCTGTCCTCTGGTATGTAATCAATGACATCATTCATCTTACTGTAATTGTGGTGTATGTAGTTTGAGAGCATGGCCATATAGTTCACAATTCTAAGGTGAAGAGTAGCTAACGTATACACTTTTTTACCAAGGCTATCCAGTTTTTTATCCTCTGTCAGGAGGAGCTGATTTCCCTTGATTTTGTTTGGATCTTTGTTGTGCTTCCTCTATAACTAGTGAGTTTGGTTTCAGATGGGTGAATAGAAACTCATTATTTTTAGGCGCCACAAACTATTTTTTGTCCAGCTGCTTCACAGTAGGTGCTATCATGGCTGGTGTCTGCCACACCTGATTCGCTGGATCCACTAATGCCTCATCCATTGGTAGAACAATCTTGTTCAATGTTGATGACTGTAAAATTCTTAGATGTTTGTGGTTCGAAGTAGGGACTTCCTGAAGGGACGTGTCCATAGACTCCGCCACTCTCCTAAACAATTCCTGAAAATGCTTTATATCGTCTGCCTATATATGTGGTTCCGTCATTATATTTTCATCCGACATGACCGATGTATTGGTCTGGCATTTTCCTGGTCTCCCCTTTCCTGATGGGGGTAATCTCTGTCCAGACTGTGCATCATACCCGTGGTCATACTTGGAGATGACATAGCTGAGTCATCTTGAGGTGTGGTAAATCTGACCCTGTTTCTGGAGTGTCTGGAGAAGTTGTCTCAACCCGGCCATAGCATTTGATACTGCTGTGGTGCATACCATGGGGGTGGAGGCCATGGCTATTCTGCTGGGCTGTAATATCTATAGTACCACTGGTATCTTCTAGATGCAGTGCCAAGTCAAATACCTTACTCTATTAAACCAACACTATTACCTTCATGAACCAATGTAGTAGTTTCATCTAAAAAAAATATCAAGTTAGTTTGACAGGATCTATTTTTCATAAAATCATGTTGACTGGCATTAATCACATTACTTTCCTTTAATTCTTTATTAATTGAATCCCATATCAACTGCTTCATTAGCTTGCTCAGAATCAGTCAGACAGATAGGCTTATAATTACCACAGTTATCCTGTTCACACCTTTAAATATCAGAGCATTAGCTTTCTTCCAGCCTCTGATACATCTTCAATGTTCTAAGACATTTTGAAAAAAATCCGTGAGTTCCTCAGCTCACCTCTTTCAAAACTCTTGGATGCAAATTATCCAGAGCAGCTAATTTAAAAATATCTAACTTTAGTAGCTGCTGTTTATTGTCTCACTGAGATACTAGTGAAATGAAAAAAATGTTATGTTGAAACTACAGCATGTTTGTTCCTAAACATAGGGCAGATATTTATTGAGTTTTTCTCCCATTTCGGCATTATTATTGATAATTCTACCAATTCATTGTCAGGATTTTATTTGCTCCCAATATACTTGAAAAATTCCTCGTTTTTAACCCTGCTTACCGTAGCTTTCTCCTTCCCTTATCAACTTTCTACAATTCTTAAATTCTGATTTATAATCATTATTACCAACTTTCCCTTTCTTCCATTTGTTATAAATTTGTTACCTAATTTTATAACTGCTTTCACTTCCCCTCTAAACAAGACTGATTGCAGCTTTTTAGGTATCTAGTAAAGTGTTGTTAAACAACTCTCAATGATCATTTACATTTTTCTGATTATAATTCTCTCTCCAAGCTGACTTAGCTCAATTAGTTTCAGCTTGGTGCTTAAATGGAACCAGTTTCACAAAGTGTGTGTGTGTGTGTGTATTTTATTATTTTTATATAGATAAAAACTGGTCTGCACTTATTCTATTTGCACATTATAAATGTGATCATGACTTGATCACTTGTATCTAAGCCACCATTACTTTTTAGTATTGTGATCCGTTTCTCTTTATCATCAAAATGGGGTTTTGTATAGAATTCCCCTATGTTGCATGCAGCACTTTTTGAAACAGAGTTAGGAAATGTTATCTGTAACATTTAGAAATTTTAGTATGGGCAGTACGAGACCTCCAGCATATGTCACTCATCCTGAAATATCTCATGATCGCACATCTTTGCCCCCCGCCCCCCACTCACTGTAGATTGTTCTCTAGTACAGTGGTTCTCAACCTTTTGCAGGTCATGAAAACTTGGCAACATATTGCAACCCTACAAGACAAACTAGCTCACCCACTCCAGGTCAAATCCAGCAATCTTCCTGGCTCTCTGTGACACACTTAACACTGTGTAATGTGTCTCAACAGTGGTTGAGAACCACTGCTCTAGTATGATTTGATAGTCTGTAGCAGACTGTAATTACCTAATTTTATCCTTTATCTGAACCCAGATTCATAAGCATTGAAGATCATTTTCTTCAGCTATCAGTGACTCAGAAATAGTGCTATTTTTGACAGACTACCACTCATCTTTCCCTCTAATTCCCCTCTCCCACACTCCATCCTTCTTGATAGGTTATAACCATTTATTTTAATGTTACAATTGTGAAAGTCCTCCAACAGGTTTCAGCAACAAGTAGATCAAATTTATGCTCCGAAGTAAAAAATTCCAATTCTTCTTGTTTATTACCCAGGTTATTAGCATTGGTATATAGACCATTAAATAATTTCTTCTTCAGGTGCTTTGTGGTTCGTTATAAATTTTTCTTATTATCTTGATTCTATGCTCAGTGAGTGATTTAGATATGCTGCCACAATGCCTCATGGGAGTTTAGTTTGGTTGCTTCCCATACCAATTCTTCTCAATGAGCTGGGGACTCTGTCTAGACTACATCTCCCATGATGCATGGCAACCAGGCACTCCCCTTAATAGCCTTCCTCTTAATAGACCTATAGAGAATGAAAGCACGAAGCACGTGACTTGCCAAAGTGCCTCATGAATTGTAAGACTTCTAAATTGAAATATTTTGGTTTTTGAAATTTTCGTTTAAAAAAAAAAGAAACAACTTTTTCCACAGAGTGAAGTAGTTCCATTTTAAATGCTACATTTTGTACTTACACTTAAAGGGATAGTAGTTACACTTAAAGAGATGCTACTTATTCATGTTCTACTGCATTTGTGTTTGCTTTTATGGAATAAAAGTAAGAGAGATATTTGAGGTTAGAGATGAACAGAGATTGCTGCTAAATAAAGGTGATGTTAGAGATGCTAAAGGCCTAGTAAGGTTTAAATTTATCAGTTATGTTCTAGTGATAGCAATAGCATAAAAAGTGTCTTGCCTATAGAAATGAACTTTTGCTTTTTGAGAATTCAGACATTTCATTCAACTGCAGATTTGAAACACATGAAGGTACAAGTTTTCTGCATTTTGAGTTGTCTTTATCTCTCTACTTAAGAGTTTTAACATTTTGCTTAAAAAATATTCTCAAAATATTACAGTCCAGTTTAACACTTGTTTCCTACCACCTACCTTCAGCTTTGAGCATACTGAGTCATACAGATAAATATGCATGATAATCTACGTAACCATTAAACAGTTAGTATTAGTACCGGTTTTTACACTTAGTGCAGTGAGAATGAGAAACTCTTCTGAGGGCAGAAAGGGATAGGGCTCAACTACCTCTTATTTCCTTCACAACTGAAATCTAGTTAATTTCAATGAGTGGGGAAGGAAGATGGATCATAGAATACAAATAGAAAACACATCTTGAAGAACTTCAGTTACTGTAAGGTAAAGTAACTTCATGTGATTGTTCATATGTACTCCACTCCTGGAGACTTCCAGGCAATGTTCCCATGTAAGGAAGTTAGACATCGAAGGAGTCTTAAGTCAATAAAGATCAAAGACCTGCCTTGCCAAAGGAAGCTTCAACTTTGGAAGCCTCTCCCATTGCATAACGGTTGGCAAAAGTATGTATTAATCTACATCTATTATTGCTACAAATTTCCATGAGGACATTTCTAAAGGAAGCTGCCAAGGGAGCATGAGCCATAGTATAGTGAGCTTTTATCTGAACAGCAGGATAACACTGAAAGATATTGAAAAGAACACATGACCAGTGGTTTAAAGGGTTTGACTCATCAGGCCAGCTAACATAACATACAAATCCCATGCAAGAGATGGCTCTCTATCTGAGGGAATAACTGCCGTATCCCATTAAAAACACACTGTGAGATGTGAAAATATTGTATGATTTTGAATAAGTGGATAGCAAGCAGTTATAGCCACTAGATGTACTTTTATCAAGCCAAGAGAGAATTCAGATGTTTTAATAAAAGGAAATAGTCCAGAACAAACAGGGATTCCTGCTAGGAAAGATGACATGATATTGTTGTGTGCAGAGGGTCTTTTCCATTTGTCATTATAGAAAGATCTTGTAGAGTGTTTTCTACTAGCAGAATATTTTAGACATCACTGGTATAGGACCTCTCCACTTTATTTAAGAAACAAACAAACATCCCGAGAGAGAGAGAGAGAGAGAGAGAGAGAGAGAGAGAGAGAGAGAGAGTATTGCCATACTGGTTACTTACCTCAGTTGTAAAGTAGGTGTATAAAATCAGGTGACGCTACATTTGGGAAACCTGCAGTCTATGAATAAATGAAGTCTATGAACTATTATTAGTCAGAAGAAAAAGTTCCTGCTCAAACTTCAACAGATAATATGACAACAGTGTTGTGGCTAGAAGAATGGACCATATACAAATTGTGTAGGAGACAACTGACGTGGATACCAAGAGAAGCATGCATCTCTATGATACATAATGAGCCTGAACCCAAGTGTCTCTATCAGGTGAAAAATAAGCAGGAGAATGTGATTGGGAACCTTCCCTACTCTGATGAGGGAAAAAAAGAGTAGAATTTATGCATAGAAGGTGCTCATTTAATGGGATTCCCCAGAAGGACTGTACTAGAATCCCTCAAAATTCTTGACACTTTTTGAGGGGTCCTGATCTCGATAACCAGATTATAATAGACTGTGCATGTAATGAAGACTCAGGAAAATCAGAAACTCATAAGTTTTCTGGTGTCATAAATGTTGGCGCTAACGTGCTTGGTTCAGAAGGTACCATTTCAGAAGTCATTGGTGTTATATGATGTGGTATGGAGAATGTTGGATAACAACAGTGCCAGTGCTGAGACTACCTGCACCAAAGATGGTGCCAATACTCCTAATAATAATAATACTCCTGTAATAGACTCGATATACTTGTTACAGGAAACTGCCCTTAAAAGCATGGAAGCACGTATACTGGACAGCTCAGGGTATCAGAAAGCGCATGTGAATTCCTTGAGCTACTCTTAGCAGCAACTATTCTTTTTAAGAGGGTCTCTGAGAAGATGACCTCTCCTTTCTCCCACCAGAAGAATGACAGTGAGCCCTATCCCTTTCTGAGGATTGTGAAACAGAAGCCATTATCAAAAGAGAAGATGCAGCAGGCACCTAGGTCGTGGAAACTATCTTTTAGAGGAGTCATGTCAACACTTATAGAGGAACAAGACTATACTGACACAGGGACGTGGAGCTCCTTTATCCAAGACTGGTCTCACAGATTTATTTATCAAGAAATATATTCAACTTAACCTCAACTAGCTCTCTGAGACTATGTCTACACTTAGAAATTTAGGTCGACTTTAATAAGGTCGACTTTAAGTCGACCTTATTAAGTGGACTTAGAGAGTCTATACTGCTGGGGTCCTGGCCAGAAGGGAGCCCCGCGGTCCTTTCTCCCCGGGACCTGAGCATTCCCAGGGAGAAGGGAGCTGGGACGAGCCGCCAGCAGCTTCCTGGGGAGAAGGGAGCAGGGGCTCCCTTTTTCCCCTGCCCTAAGTCGACTTACCTTGCAAGTTGACTTACGGTGTCCACACTGGCTTAAGTCGACTTAAGAAGTCGACTTAAGCCTTAAGTCGACTTAAATCTAGGTCTTATTAAGTCAACTTAAGTTTTCCTTAAGTCGACTTAAGGAACAGTTTAAGTCAACTTAAGGAAACTCCAGTGTGGATGCAGAGTAAATTATGTCGACTTAAACCTGCTTAAGTCGACTTAATTTACTAGTGTAGATGCACCCTGAGTTAGTTTTGAAACCAAATAACATACAAAATATTTGTTAGTAATGTTTCACTCACCTAAAAAAATAAACATTTTTTATGATCGTCATTAAGTGAGCAGACTGTCACATGAAGAGCAGGATTTAAAGCCAGAAGATTTTCGTTCATCTATGGAGACTGAAGATCTGGTACCAGGTAACAGAATTGTACAGAAAAGTTACCCAAATGAAAATATATTTAAATAAAGCTAAGCTAATGTGAACACCAATAGAATACTTACGAAATTATCAACAAGCTATGGAACAGAATTAGTTTGAGTGTAGACACTGCTAGTCATTTTCTGTCTCAGTCTATGTTGCAGTTATAAGGAATTGAGAGATGGTTTGCTCCAGTTCATGCCTATATGCCCACAGAAGGAGAGGTGCAAAGGCAAAGGAGGCTGTTGGCACAGCCCAGCATGTGTTGCTGGTCAAAACAATTCTCATCTTTGGTGCTAAGGACTGATGAACACCAGGAGCAAAATACAGAGATAAATCACTCAAAGAACTAAAGTTTTCAAAAAGCAATATACGTTGATAACAGGGTACAGAGGACACTGGCTTCATAACCAGTTTCTCCACAGCATAAACTTAAATTTATTCTGAAAAATCCCTTTCCTCTCAAAAATGTAAGACTTGCAATGATAACAACTGTACCTTCACACAAATCCAACTGCAAAAAAGCATGTAATATGAATGGTCCATGCTGTCTTCTCAATCTGAGAAGAGATGGTTTTAATTAGTCTTCGCCACATTTAATCCTTCCCCAATGTGTACTTTGTTAAATACTTCATTTTACTGAAAGACTACAAAAAATATCGTTTTGATTAGTGAAATAGATTCTATTCAAATTTATACTGACAATAACCAAAGTCTTATATGGACATTTTAAAACAATATTTTAAAATTTTGTTTGCTTTAGTGAGCCAGCAATTAAGCGTGGCTTGCACAGTGCAATCTAGTTTCACTTTCCACACTGATTAAAGTGCAAAATGCAATCAAACACCATTAAGCTGAGAGAAGGGTTTGTGATGAACTTTACCTTCTTCGAGAAATAAGAATAAAATATGTTGACCAAAGTCCCATCTAACAATTTCACTGGGATATAACATATTAGCCTTCCTACTTAAAGTCAAGACAAGTAAACCTTGTCTCCAGTCATGCAAGGTTTTCAAATCTCATAACAAAATTTGATGGGAGGAATGTAGGCCCTCCACACTTTTTCTACCCCAGTAACTCAAAGGGTATGCCTGCTACAACAGTGAACAGTGACCAGTATAGTCAGCCACAAAGCCCTAATATTACCAAATGACCTCTTAAATACCACTAAAATGAATTTGGTTTGAAATAAGTTACATGTAAAAACCAAAAACCAAAACAAAAACCAAAACAAAAAATAAATGTCACTTGATCCCTCCTAGGCAGAGTGGAAGCTGTGCCAAGAACCCTGTATTTAATCACCATCCAAGAAGCAGCAAATGCACTACAATATGCAAAGGATTTATTTTATCCTGGCAGGCTCATACTACCCAACAAAGGGCTTTCAGGACCAGAGCCCACCTACTGACGTTCATGGGCATTAATCTCTATCTTTGCCCCTCCCCACCCAGCCTAGTTTTACAGCAGTCTTTAGTGAGTGGTAGGACTAGTCAGTTTTCTCATTAAAGAGATTGGATTAGTTAAATAAGAGGTCCTGGATGGTCTTTTGGACCTCTATAAGAAATCCTGACGGTTGAAGCCAAGAGTCCTTTCTCTTGAGTCATGATCAAACCAGTGGCCAAATTTCTGGAAGCTGTATATGCAATGTTTGCTGCAAGCCTGCGGGGCTACTATTAACACTAGCTTTCCCTCATCTAAAAGAACCTGCAATTTGGCTCTGTCCACCATAGGCATCTGATCTCTGAAATCCACAAGCCTGGAATAGGTATTAAGGTCATATTTGATTAACACAGTTTGTTAGTAACACAAAAATGCAGGCCCATGGAGACTTCCTTCCTAGGGCACCCAGTCTCATAGGCTGCGTCTACACTTGTAAATTAAGTCAACTTAAGCTTGCTTAAGTTGACTTAATTTACCCTGCGTCTACACTACAATTTCCTTAAGTCGACTTAAGCAGCTTGCTTAAGTCGACTTAATGAAAATTAAGTCGGCTTTATTAAACCTACTTTTAATTCGACTTAAGCCAATGTAGACGTGGGGTAGCCCGAAGTCGACTTAGGGCTACCCCAGGACTGCCCCCATGCCCACCCGGCCGGGGGAGGGGGGGGGCACAGAGGGAGCCTGGCATTGTTACACATGGAATATGTATGTGTATAAGGAAGCCATGTTTTGTTTAATGTTAAGGTTAAAATCAAGATGGAGTCTGTATCAGCATGTTTGGCTGTCAGCAGCTCCATAAGGGTTTGGTAAACTGTCAGTTAATGTTGCAACTGAAGTTCTGCCCAGAGACACCACTGAGTTGCGGGTGGTGTGCACAGAACCGAAGGGCCGGGTGCAAAAGGACTAAAGTGCTGTGTGCACAACTGGGACTAAGGCGCGGGAAATCCCAGCCTTGGGATTGGATTCTGGACTATATATATGCACCCAGCTCTAAGGGTTCGGGTCGCTTCTTCGTTTCTTCGTCGTCGGTTCCAGAGAATTGCTGTTCAGGACTTGTGGACTTGCTGAAATCACTCTGAGCTGAAATCACTCCTCACCTCTTCGGACCAGGAAGAGAAGCAGACGGGGCGTCGCGGAGCTGCGGACGTGGACCCTGAAGCAGACGGGGTGATCCCGGCGGAGGCCGGACCTCGACCCAGACGGACGGGGCAAGCTTGGAGGACAGCGGACCAGGACCCTGAAGCAGACGAAACTGTGGAGGGCCACAGACCTAGAGGATCAGACGATCCAAGTCTGGAGGGACGCCGGACCAGGACCAAGAAGTAGACGGTTGCTCTCGCCAGAGCTAAAGACTTGACCGCTTACCCATCTGTGTTCCTGCAGACGATCGGGTAACCAACTCCCAGGATAGGGAGAAGACAAACGGTAAAGTTTGGGCCCTCTGGGTGAGGGGCGGTCAGGGAGGTGTTACTGTGCATTGTTGTATTCTGCCTCTGGTTTTTAATCCTAAGGCTCAGTCCTAAGGTTTTCCTGAGGTGTGTTTAACTGTTTCCCTTGTGTTGTTAAATAAAGGTTACTGTTTTCACTGAAACAAAGACTGTCTCCATCTATTCCTCATAACTCTGTTAGGGTTGACAGATGCCCACTCAAGACCGAAGGCCCTAAGTACATTTTGTGTACAGCATGTCCCCCTACAGGGCAGGGCAGAGCCCTGCCCACCCTGCCCCTATGCCCTGCCAGAGTCCCTGTCCCCCTTTGCCCCATTGTACTTATGTATAATGGGGCAAAGGCTGAGCCCCCTGGCACTGGGCAAGGGGTGCCCCTCTGCCCCTGTGGACCTACCCTAGGTCCCCCTACCCCCTAGAAGTCAACCTAGGCATCCAGTGTGGACGCTCTAGGTCGACTTTGTAAGTTCCCCCTAAAGTCGACTTAAATTTCCAAGTGTAGACATAGCCCCAGAGCCCTTTATCTTGCAGGGTGGCCCGTTAGATAGTGTGGCTGAGCTCTTTCTGTAGTCATCTGAACCTCCAGCAAGTCAGAAAAAAGAAAAGAATTCACCTCTTTTAGCAGGAATAAAATATCTCCTCTTGGCTCTTTTCGGTGTAGGGCACAGCATGCTGCAGTGTGCCATACCACTCTGGCCAGTTATCATATGGCCTCATGGACCAGAAGATTCCTGCAGTTGAAAGATGTCCAAGAGCCAGGGTTAAGGATCTTGAACATCATATAAGGGATCTGTAGGTCACTGGCAAGCCTTTTAACAGCCTGATACTGGCAATAAACATACAGTGGAGAAGATGAAGGAGTGACCAACAAGTGTTGCTAACTCCACACAGCAGGAAGCCATCAGAGGAATCCTGAAAAGTTGCTAGATGTCACTATGTAACCTATATGAAGGAACATTTCAGACCGATCTAACAAGTGTCCCTCTCAAATCAGGGGAATTTCTCTCCCCTCAGTAAGTGAAGGGTGCCCAGGATAGTGCTCGAATGAAGGATTCTCTCCCATGTGGCAGGAGAGCTGGGGCAGGGTAAGGTCTGTGAGAGGAGTTTCCCCCTTCCCAGCAAGGGGCGTGCAAGTTTGACCCAACAACATCCCTTTAAAATTCTATTACAAAGGATTTGCTGAAGAGTGTTAGAAGATTTGCTTTATCAGTTGAATGTATAGATGCACATACACACACGTTTTCCATTATGAGTGTGCGTGCATCTGATTTAATATACGTAGGCTCTCTGAGGGAATATCCCTGAGAGAATGGGGGGAAGGGAGGGTGTGGCGGAAGAGGCCACACTCACTGGAAAATGCCAGTTCTCCCAGAGCTTGGAAGGTAGCAGCTAAGAAGCCATCTCTTCTTCTCCAGCTCAACCCAGTCTCCTCCCTCTTCCAAGTGTTGTCCAGGGATGACTAAGATACACCTGTCAGAACCTCTGACATCAGCTCTTCCCCCTTGTATACCAACAGAACTAGTTGGTGAGAGGGAGAGGAGCGGTATGACTCCTGAGAAGAGCCCAGATGCCTGCCATAAGAATCCCAAAGATCTCAACAAGCCCAGAAAGAATGACCAGTAGGTTGCAAGGGACCTCAATAGAATCTGTACCAGCAGTCACAGGGAGGGTCATACCCAGAGGAATGGCAAGTACAACCATTCAACTATCTTTTGGGCTCAAGTGTCTCAGCGGAAATAACAGAGTGGCTATCTCCTCTGGCTCATCCAAGTCCAAGAACTGTTCCCTGGGTTGTGGTGGTGCTCTAGATGCTAGGGTCACTCCTATCAGAAGGTTGGGATTGCTTCTGACACACTCATATGGACTCCTCCCTTGGAGTAAGGATGCTTTCCCATTGGCATACAGCATCTTCACCAGACATGCAGTTGCTTTGATATAGTGGTTCTAGTGTAGATCTGTCCTTAAAATGACATTTAAAAGACAATTTAAGCCCCACATTATTCCCATACCCAAAGAGGTTAGTACTTTTGGAGGACTGACTTACTGTATTCAAAATAGCTACAGAATGTCATTTCCTTCATACTGTTTATTTCCAACTTCGACAAAAGGAAATTTAGGGTTAAAATTTTTAAAAAACAAATGTCTTTAATATCTTATTTTATTAAACATGAAATAAAAATATTGGTATTTATGCTTCCTGCAACCCCCCGGCCACCTGACACACACTTGCAATTTTCAACAATGAATGCAGACTAGTCAGTTTCTGTAATCAACTTCACTTTCTCATTCTCAAATGCTAGCAAAATGCTGCCATGTTTGAGTTGCAAACACTAAAAGGAACTCCTTACTTGTATTTAAGAATGGTATTAAATTTGGGTTGTTCTTAATATTTTCCTGGAAGTTCTATAATAAACTTTATTATAATATTATTATTTAAAAGCAATAAAAACCTAAATGTTTGGTTTCAAGTTTGACCCAACAACATCCCTTTAAAATTCTATTACAAAGGATTTGCTGAAGAGTGTTAGAAGATTTGCTTTATCAGTTGAGTGTATAGATGCACATACACACACGTTTTCCATTATGAGTGTGCGTGCATCTGATTTAATATACGTAGGCTACCAAAAGCAAATGGGTCTGAATAAATTTTTGTATAAGGCTAAGTTCTTTTATGAAGCTTAAATTTGGAAAGAGTAGACTCTTGACCCTGATTTTGGATCTGTAGAGCAACACCACAACCTGAACAGTAAAAAAACAAAAAGATATTGCCTTCCTGGTACCAGCAGCAGGCTGCACAGCCATATTATTGCCATTTGCATTGAAGACTTGTGCTCTCATTACATGTAGTCCAGGATTTACTATCAAACCGGGCAGAATGGCCGGAAGGAACTAATGCAGGGCTCAACAAATTTCCTTTGAATCTAGGAGCCAGTCGAATACCAGGAAGTAGACTCAGGAGCAACTCCCTTTCCTGCAGCATGTCAGTGGCAGCAGGGGGTTGGATCCTCCTGCAGAGTGAGCTCCCAGCCACTCCTGACATGCCACAGGAAATGGGGCTACTACTGAGTCCTCTCCCGCTGCCGACATGCCAGCATTCCCCCAGCATGTTAGCAGCAGGGAGTGGACTCAGGAGCAGCCCCCTTTCCAGTGGCATGTCAGGAGCAGCTGGGAGCTCACTCTGCAGAAGGATACAACTCCCTGCTGCCACTGATATGCTGCGGGAAAGGGAGTTGCTCGAGTCTGCTCCTCACTGCCAACATGCTCAGGACTGAGGAGTAGCCACCCTTCCCGCGGCATGGATAGCTCC
The DNA here is from genome assembly GCA_007922175.1 of Pelusios castaneus. Classification (NCBI taxonomy): domain Eukaryota; kingdom Metazoa; phylum Chordata; order Testudines; family Pelomedusidae; genus Pelusios; species Pelusios castaneus. Next base: position 4,274,931 of record ML685779.1, read on the forward strand.
CCGCCACCAATGTTATGCCAAAGGCAAGGGGGTGAGTGCTGACAAATCCTAGGCGCCAGGATGAAATTTCTAAGCGCATCTCACATTCCTGTACAGCAATGCTCTTTGGTTAACACTTGAGACTTTAACACCTCACGGATGGCTCTTAGCAACATGCAGAAAGAAACGGTTACTTACCTGTAACTGGTGTTCTTCGAGATGTGTTGCTCATGTACATTCCAACTCAGGTGTGCGCGCGCCGCGTGCACGGATCACCGGAAAGTTTTCCCCTAGCACATCCGCAGGGCCGGCTCCCGCCACGAGGGGGCGCCCAACCGCCCCTGCATATATATCCCTGCCGGCCCTGCTTCCCTCCAGTTCCTTCTAGCGGAATTCCCCTGAGGGGAGGAGGGTGGGTGTTGGAATGTACATGAGCAACACATCTCGAAGAACACCAGTTACAGGTAAGTAACCGTTTCTTCTTCTTCGAGTGATTGCTCATATCAATTCCAACTCAGGTGATTCCCAAGCCTTACCTTGGAGGAGGGAGGAATTCTATAACTTGGCCGACTGCAGAACCGCTCTGCCGACCGCCGCGTCCTCCCTTGCTTGCTGGGTGAGCGCATAATGGGCAGAAAAGGTGTGTACAGAGGACCACGTTGCTGCCCTGCAAATGTCCAGGATAGGTACTTGCGCTAGGAAGGCTGCCGAGGACGCCTGCGCACGCGTGGAGTGGGCCGTCAGCCTTGGGGGCAGCACCTCCGCTATCTGGTAGCATTGTCTAATACACGCCGTGATCCAGGACGAGAGGCACTGGGCGGATATCGGTTCCCCCTTCATTCTCTCTGCCACCGATACAAAGAGCTGAGATGACTTCCTGAACGGCTTTGTTCTCTCTATATAGAAGGCAAGTGCCCTCCTAACGTCCAGGGTATGCAAGCGCCTCTCTCTCTCTGACGCGTGTGGCTTAGGGTAGAACACCGGAAGAAAAATGTCCTGTGAGGTATGGAAGGGGGACACTACTTTTGGCAAAAAGGCCGGGTGCGGCCGCAGCTGCACTTTGTCCTTAAAGAAGAGCGTGTAAGGAGGCTCCGACGTTAAGGCACGCAACTCGGACACTCTTCTAGCCGACGTGATTGCCACTAGGAAAGCCGTCTTCCAGGAGAGACAGAGGAGGGAGCAGGACGCCATGGGCTCGAACGGGGCTCCCGACAATCTGGAAAGGACCAGGTTCAAGTCCCACTGGGCCATAGGGGGCCTGGTGCACGGGAAGGCTCTATCCAGGCCCTTCAGAAACCGCTTCACCATTGGGTCCGAAAAGAGTGGCTCCTTGGGATCTCTTTCCTGGAAGGCCGAGATGGCGGCTAAGTGCACTCTAATCGTGGAGCTAGCGAGGCCCGATCGCCTCAGGATCAGGAGGTAATCCAGCACCGTTGGGATGGAGGCCGAGGCTGCCTGTATCTCGTTAGCTTTAGCCCATTCTGTGAATCTCTTCCACTTAGCCTGATACGTGAGTCGTGTTGAGGGCTTTCTGCTACTTAGTAAAATCTCTTGCACCTGCTCTGAGCATTGGCGCTCATCCTTACTCAGCCATTGAGCAGCCACGCCTTGAGATGCAGCACCTTGGGGTTGGGGTGTCTCAAGGCTCCCTGGTTCTGCGATAACAAGTCCGGGAAGAGGGGCAGGGGAATGGGGGACACCAGCGACATGTCCCTCATCATCGAGAACCAGTGTTGGCGAGGCCATTCTGGTGCTATAAGAATGACCTTCGCCTTGTCCCGTTTCACCTTGAGCAGCACCTTGTGAATGAGGGGCGTTGGCGGGAAGGCGTAGTATAGGTGGTACGACCAACTGATTGCAAACGCATCTGCTCGCGATCCGGGGTCGTGGTTCCTGAAGGAGCAGAAAGTCTCGCACTTCCTGTTGGCTGCTGTCGCAAAGAGGTCTATTTGGGGAACTCCCCACCTGCGGAAGATGTCCGCTGCCACATCTTCCCGCAGCGACCACTCGTGCGTCGCAAAGCGCCGGCTGAGGCCGTCCGCAATTGAGTTCTGGCGGCCAGGTAAGTATGCTGCCATCAAGTGGATTGAATTCATTATGCAGAAGTTCCACAAGTCGAGGGCTTCCTCGCATAGAGGTGAGGAGCGGGCCCCGCCCTGCCTGTTCACATAATACATGGCGGTAGTGTTGTCCGTTTGAACCATCACCGTTCTGCCTTTTAGCTCGTTCTGGAATGCCAGGCAGGCCAGGCGTACCGCTCTCAACTCCTTCAAGTTGATGTGCAATTGAACCTCTGACTGGCCCCACATCCCTTGGGTCTCGAGCGTGCCCAGGTGAGCTCCCCACCCCAAGTCCGAGGCATCTGTCACCAGGGTCACCGATGGGGTAGGTTCCTGGAAAGGGAGACCTTCGCAAGCGTTGTCCCGATTGCACCACCAGGGCAGAGTATCCTGAACATGTCGGGGAACACACACTATGGCATCTAGGGAGTCCCTGGCCGGGCGGTATACTTGAGCCAGCCACGCTTGGAATGGCCTCATCCGGAGGCGGGCATACCTCACCACATAAGTGCACGAGGCCATGTGGCCTAGAAGCCTCAAGCAAGCCCTGACCGGGGTCAGGGGCTGGTCGAATAAGTCCCGGACTAGCTCCCGTATCTTTAGGAATCGAGACTGTGGCAAGAAGGCCCTCGCCTTCTCCGAGTCCAGTAGCGCCCCTATGAATTCTATGCGCTGGGACGGAATCAGGGTGGACTTTTCCTCGTTGATCATGAGGCCCAGGCTGCCGAATGTTGCTTGGACCACCTCGAGGTGCGACTTGGTTTCTTGCGGGGAGCGGCCCCTCAAGAGCCAGTCGTCCAGGTACGGGAACACCCGGATGCCGTGTCTCCTCAGGTGGGCTGCTACCACCGCTAGGCATTTTGTAAAGACCCGGGGCGCTGCGGCTAGCCCGAAGGGTAGGACCGCAAATTGGAAATGGCGGTGGCCCACCTGAAAACGGAGGAACCGTCTGTGCCGAGGCAGGATCGCAATATGGAAGTACGCATCCTGTAAATCGAGGGCGGCGTACCAATCTCCCGGATCCAGGGATGGGATGATGGAGGCTAGCGAGGTCATTCGAAATTTCCTCTTCTGGAGGAACTTGTTTAGGCCTCGGAGATCTAGGATAGGGCGCATCCCTCCTTTTGGTTTGGGGATTAGGAAATAACGGGAGTAAAACCCCTTCCTCCTCCTGTCTCTTGGAACCTCCTCTATCGCGCCCAGTGCCAGAAGGCGCTCCACCTCTGTGTTGAGGAGGTGTTCGTGAGAGGGGTCCCCGAAGGGGGGCCGGGAAGGGAGGGGAGGGCGGGATGGCGGCATAGCCGAAAACTGGAGCGAGTAACCATGTTTGACCGTGCGCAACACCCATTGGTCCGATGTGATGCAGGACCATGCACGGTAAAACCGGGCTAATCTGTCGCCAAACGGTTGTGAAAGGGGGTGGATCCGTCTTTTTATTGTTACGCCGTCCTCTGGCGTACCCTCAAAAGTTCTTCCTAGGACCCTGCTGACTCCGCGAGCGGTTCCTAGAATTGTCCTGTCTCTGACCAGAGCGTCGGTTGCTGCGGTTCCCGCGCCTGGTCATATCGCCCCTGGGCTGAAAGGGTCTCTGCGGGGGTTGAGGGCGGAACGGCCCTCTCTGCGGAGCCGGGGTATGCAGGCCCAAGGATTTTAACATGGCTCGTGAATCCTTTAGGGTCTGTAACTTGGCGTCGGTTTGGGATGAAAATAAGTCCTGCCCTTCGAAGGGAAGGTCCTGAATCGTCATCTGTACCTCCTGTGGCAGACCCGATGCCTGGAGCCATGCGCTCCGACGCATAGTGACCCCTGACGCCATGGCCCTGGTAGCGGCGTCCGCCGCGTCTAAAGCTGACTGCAGGAGGGCTTTGGAGACCACCTTGCCCTCCTTCGTCATTGCTGACAGGGCATCCCTCGACTCCTGAGGGACTGACGCTGAGAGCTTCTCTAGGGCAGCCCACGAGTTAAAGGTGTACCGGCTAAGGATAGCCTGCTGGTTTGCTATCCTTAGCTGCAGGCCCCCAGTCGAGTAGACCTTTCTCCCAAACAAGTCTAACTTTTTGGTGTCCCTTGATTTTGGGGAGGGCCCCTGGTGCCCCTGCCGTTCCCTTTCGTTAGCTGCCGCTACCACCAACGAGCCCGGTGGCGGGTGAGTGTAGAAGTGCTCATGACCCTTAGCCGGCACAAAGTACTTCCGTTCAACTCTCTTAGCGGTGGGTGGGATCGAGGCGGGGGTTTGCCAAAGGGTCTTTGTGGTATCCCTTATAGTTTTTATTAGGGGTAAGGCCACTCTAGCGGGCCCGTCGGGAGTAAGAATGTCCACCATCGGGTCTTCCTCCTCGGTTATCTCCTCAGCTTGCAGGCCCATATTTCTTGCCACTCTTCTGAGTAGCTCCTGGTGGATCCTGCTATCATCGGGACGCGACGCCGGAGCGGCGCCCGCAACTGCCTCGTCTGGTGGGGAGGAGGAGGATTCCCCTTGAGCCTCTCCGGGGGACTGGTGCGCTGCTGCTACCGAGCCCGTGGCCCCTTCTGTTACTTGGCTCCGCGCCCCTACTGACTCTACATCAGAGCCTAGATCCCGGGGAGCACTCATCGACTGCGGGGGTCGTGCCCGGGTACTCCTCGAGGATGAGCGGCCTGCCCATGAACCTTGGGACTGGTGGTATGCCCATGGGGTCCAAAAGGGCCATTGAGGGGGCATTTGCCACTGGGGCCACTGCTGGGCGGAGCCCCGCCCTTCCCTCTTGCTGGCCTGGAAAGTCTCCGAGCCTTCCTCCGATCCCGAGGAAAAGTGGCTCTGCGGGGACCATGGTGGAGCGGAGCCTGGCGGTGCCGGAGAGCGGTGCCTTGGCTTGTCCGGCACGGTGCGCTTCCCGCTCACTCCTGACAGCTTGCGGTGCCGTGGGGAGCGGTATGGCGGAGCCCCTGCTGCTGCCACAACCATAGGCGGTACCGGGGTGCGGCGCGGCGGTGAGCTGCCCGGTCGCGCGCGGATGTCCCCCGGCGATCGGGCGTCTTGCTTTGCCGGTGCCGGTGCCGAGGTTGGCGGTGCCGGTGCCGGTGCCGCCGGTGCCGCCGGTGCCGGAGAGCGGCGCCGGCCCGGGGAGCGGTGCCATGCAGGGGAGCGGTGCCGGGACGGGGGGATCAGCGGCGTCGGTTTCCCCCTCGAGGAGACGGAGGATCGTGGAGACGGCAACGGTGCCCGGACCTCACTGTGGGTCGGCGGTACCGTGTCCTCAATGAGCTCCCTGGCCGCCTCAAATGTCTCTGGCGTGGAGGGAAGCTGAAGGTCCTCCTCCAGTATATCCCGCGTCGGGGATGGCTCAGACACCGGACTCGACGGCCCTTGCACCGGTGCCGGAGTCGACGGTGCCGCCGTGCGGGCCGCCTGGGTCGAGTGCCCCGCCTCGGGCCGCACTTTAGACCCTGCCTTGGGCTGCTTGCGGGGCGGTGAGGCGTCCCCTTCCCCCTTCTTCCTCTTTCCCGGTACCGGGGAGCGCGAGCGGTGCCGGCGGTGCCCCGCCGTCGGGGCCGGCGGTGCCGCTGGGTGGCGGTGCCGTGGCTCTTTCTCAGAGTCCTTACGTTCCGCCCTACCGGAGCTGGGTTCCCCGGCCTCCGCCGGACGGAGGGCTTCCTCCATCATCAGGAGCTTAAGTCTTTGCTCCCTCTCCTTCTGCGTGCGGGACTTGAAGCTCTTACAAATCCTGCACTTGTCCCTCAAATGGGACTCGCCCAGACACCTCAAGCACGAGGAGTGCGGGTCGTCCTTGGGCATAAACTTACTGCATGCAAGGCAGGCTTTAAAGCCAGGCATGCCCCGGTTCGGGCCCCTTGGCCCGTGCTATTTACCTAACTCTCTACACTAAGAACTAAACTACACTAACTAGCTAAGGGAAACAAATGCTGGCTACGCGAGCGAGCGAGCTGTTCCAGTGACCGTCAGGGCGGTAAGAAGGAACTGGAGGGAAGCAGGGCCGGCAGGGATATATATGCAGGGGCGGTTGGGCGCCCCCTGGTGGCGGGAGCCGGCCCTGCGGATGTGCTAGGGGAAAACTTTCCGGTGATCCGTGCACGCGGCGCGCGCACACCTGAGTTGGAATTGACATGAGCAATCACTCGAAGAAGAACAGGCCCTAGTGAACACCAGAGAGAACCATATCCAATCCAATTGACTAAAGTGGATTCATCTCAATGTTGTACTGAAATGAGATGGAGAGGAAGAGTCAATAGGGTATTCTGGACTTCCAAATAAAGTAACAGCTTGTTATGTATAAATCTGATACATAACTACCAGTAAAACATATGGTTCATGGGAAGGTATGATGGGAATCCAACTGTCAAGTCTGTATCATACTCAAATTGTGGCTACTTTGAACTTTAAACTAAGACTTGCATTCCATTAGACTGGAAACAGAAGCAATTTATGAACTTTTAAAAAAGCCTTGTGAATTTGTGTTGTGGTGAAACTGGATTCTGCTATTCTGCTTATTGCGATAGTAAATAATTTACACAGACTAAAGGCGAATGAATTAGTGGCAGCAAACCAGATACAATAGCAATGTTTGAGATTCTGTAAATTGTCCTAAGAAGATTCAATGGCAATATTTTCTTGGGGTGCAACATAGTGTCATGTTTTTGAGGCCAACCATTTGGTAGTTCTGATCAAATTCTTCAAAAAGAGTGGACCAGAAACCTTAAGTATCAACAGCTGCAATTCACCAAGTCTGTTCTCTATCTTTTTAAAGAGAATCCATCAGTGAACAGTTAAAAGAATAAAAAAGCATGAAAAAACAAAATAAAGTTGTAATTTCAACCAAAAGCAGCCATTAGTCCATCTAGTCAAGGATCTTGCTACCAAGAGGGCCATTTAATTTGTAAGCTATTTAATAATTGCACTTACTTAATATTTAAATGCAGAAGGAAAACATCTTTTGGTCAGCAGATCTCTTTGACATTCTTCAGACATACACATATTGAAACAAATGACCCAGCTTTCCAGCCTACTTTAATTGATCTGTATTACATCTCTTTGAGTGATTTCATCTGTTCAAGAAACTTCAACCATTTTTATCTTCATTTTGCCATTTGCTACAGATTGTGTAATTTACTTTTACTAGTTATATTTGCTGCTATTCAGTTTCACATTTCCCCAAAACAAGGTTTTTAAAAAGTGAAAAACCAGAAAGTTCAATACTGATGTTTCATCTTCAGTTTTGTACTCAAGTCCTGCTGGTACCATAATAGGTTTAGTGTTATAAAGAACACAGAAGTGACACCAACTTTCTTTAAATGCTGCTTCTTCGGAATACAATTGCTAAAAACATACAACAATTAATAGTTCCCTGGTAAAGAGAAGGCTAAGGCACAATTCCAGGTCATATTAAAAATACATTGAGAATCATATGATGTAGTTCATACAAAGTCAAACCCACTAGTGTAGGACTGTTCACACATTCCTATCTAATAGTCACCCAAAGTGTAAACAGAAAAATAAAACTTGAAAATTTAATAGATCATTTTACACTGCATACTGATGAAAGTTTTATCTTTTATTGACGTTAAAATTATGTATTACATATTAAAATGGTCTTGACAACAGTTCTGTGCAGACTAACCTTTTTGATGCTCCCAGTTTTCTTTACTTCCCCACTGGGCTTATTCTTTTTCTCATTAAAAACTTCACAAGAGCTATCGATAGTCTCATATACTGAAATTTCATTTTCAGTACCTAGAAACCAAGTTTATTAGAAGTTTAGAACCTTGGAGAAAAACAAGGTGCAAGCTCATAAAAACATTCTAAAAAAAAGGTTTTAGAAATCTTATTTCCAAGTACCACCAAATATGATTATAACATTTGCAAAATAATATTTACACATTAATATTTGTGGTGTTCATTTTTCTATTTCACTCAAACTATGACAGTGCATTTACACTCTCTCTGTCTTCAGTTTAGGCTTACAATTTCTAGTTTTGTGCCCAATGGCACAATGATATAGTATGTGGCTATCCAAGAGAGGAAAAATCCTACAAAGACATTTATTTAGAAAAATATTCATAATTTCTTTGTATGCAGACAAAGCCTAAATTTGGAGGCCTAATTTAACCTTTGAATTTTTCCTTAAATGTCCATGTTCGTTAGCCTGTTTAAAATAGCCTATTTTCAAACCATACCCCCCAAACACAATTGACACCGTATCAGCAGATAGAGGACTAATGGGCATAGGACTAAGCAAGCTTCTACTCTAAAGATGGCCCTCCAGAAGAGGGCAGCACCTAGATAGTAGGGCTGCCAGAAGAATGCATTCACTGTCATTGCCTGCATTGTATCTGTTCTGTGATTTAATAACTTTCAGTCTCCAAGGCTCTCAAAGCCACTTGCCTGAATAAGATGTATGCACTTTGTTCAATCTTTTGATAAACACAGCTAATTACTGAAGATTAAACAAGATCAATTTAGCCAATTTCGTTTAATGGAGTCTGATCTAGGACACCGCATATTTCGCATTTCAAATGAAAGCATCCTATCTTGTTAAAGACAGTTCAGTGTTCCACATGTTCTAAATTGAACTCTTCCCCCAAATAAGTCGATTTTTAAATTTATTTTAGAGGATAAAGTACTAACATGTACTAAATCAATATTCATGAATATATATGAATAGGTTTGAATGGGGAAGGTGACCGAAGTCCACAGGTAAGTCACAATGAGGGAGACCTGAGGAAAGGGATGGAACTTGGGGGCTGTTGGGACTGTAACTGCAGGGATGAAAGAGAGACTAGTCAGAACTGGGGGGTAGGGGGAAGGAATCAAATCATTGTCTTAGGTGTCCTAATAAATCCCTGAGGTGTGTTGGGAAGGAGGACACGGGGAGAAAATGCAAGGAGGAAAATGCAACAGGAGAGATAATTGACAGGACAAAGTAGGGCAATTGGCCCAGTATTTTAGGTGCCTGTACACAAATGCGAGGAGACTGGAAAACAAGCAGGAAGAATTAGTAGTACTGGCACAGATAAGGAACTATGATGTAATTGGAATAACAGAGATGTGGTGGGATAGCTTGCATGATTAGAGCAGTGCCATGGATGGGTATAAATTGTTCAGGAAGGACAGGCAGGGAAGAGGAGGGGGAGGAGTAGCGCAATATATAAAAGAGCTGTATGACTGCTCGGAGCTCCACTATGAAAGTGGAAACAAGCCGGTTGAAAGTCTGTGGGTTAAGTTTAGAGGAGAGTGCAACAAGGGAGATGTCGTGGTGGGTGTCTGCTACAGATTGCCAGACCAGAAGGAGGAGGTGGATGAGGCGTTCTAGGGACAACTAGCAGAAGTTTCCAGATCACAGGCCCTGATTCTCATGGGGGATTTCAATTATCCTGACATGTGCTGGGAGGGCAATACAGCAGTGCACAGGCAATCCAGGAAATTTTTGGAGAGTGTTGAGGACAACTTCCCGGTACAAATGCTGGAGGAGCCAACTAAGAACCTTGCGCCTCTCAACCTGCTGCTCACAAACAGAGTAGAATTGATCGGGGAAGTAGAAGTGAATGGCAACCTGGGCAGCAGTGACCATGAGATGGTAGAGTTCAGGATTCTGATGAAAGGAAGAAAGGAAAGAAGCAGAATACACACCCTGGGCTTCAGAAAAGCAGATGTTGGCTCCCTCAGGGAACTGATGGGCAGGATCCCTTGGGAGGCTGATCTGAAGGGGTACAGGTTCCAAGAGAGCTGGCTGCATTTTAAAGAAACCCTGCTAAGGGCACAGGAAGATAACATTCCGATGTGCAGAAAGAACAGCAAATGTGGAAGGCACCCTGCGTGGCTTAGCAGAGAACTCTGCATTGAGCTGAAACATAAGAGGGAAGCTTACAAGAAGTGGAAGCTTGGACAGATGACTAAGGAGGCGTATAAAGATGTTGCTCAGGACTGCAGGGATAAAATCAGAAAGCCAAAGGGCAATTGGAGTTGCAGCTAGCAAGGAATGTGAAGGATAACAGAAAGGGGTTCTATAAGTATATCAGTAACAAGAAGAGGATCAGAAATGGTGTAGGTCCCTTATTGAATGGAGCAGGTGGATGATGCGGAAAAGGCTGAAGTACTCAATGTTTTTTTTTTACCTCAGTCTTCACAGGGAGGGTCAGCTCCCAGGCTACTACACTGGGTAACGCAGAATGGAGAGGAGCGGCTCTTGTGATGGAAGGTCAGGTTAGGGACTACTTAAAGAACTTAGATGTGCACAAGTCTATGGGGCCGGATGAACTGCATCCGAGGGTGCTGAGGGAGTTGGCTGATGTGATTGCAGAGCTACTGGCCATTATCTTTGAAAAGCCGTGGCAACCGGGAGAGGTCCTGGAGGATTGGAAAAAGGCAAAATATAGTACCTATATATATATAGTACCTATCTTCAAGAAAAGGAAAAAGAATCCATCCTGAAACACTTGGAGGAAAATAGAGTGATCAGGAACAGTCAGCCTGGATACACCAAGGGCAAATCATGCCTGACCAACCTGATTGCCTTCTGTGATGAGATGACTGGATTTGTGGATGCACGAATAGCCGTTGACGTGCCATATCTCAACTTTAACAAGGCTTTTGAAACGGTTTCCCACAGCATTCTTGTCGGCAAGTTAAGGAAGTATGGGTTGGATGAGTGGACCGAAGGTGGTTAGAAAACTGGCTAGATCAACGGGCTCAGCGGGTAGGAATCAATGGCTCGATGTCTAGTTGGCAACCAGTAATGAGTGGAATGCCCCAGGGGTCAGTCCTGGGGCCGGTTCTGTTCAAACTCTTCATTAATGATCTGGATGATGGGATAGATTGCACACTCAGTAAGTTCACAGATGACACCAAGTAGGGGGGGAATGGTAGACACTCTGGAGAGCAGGATTCAGGGAGACCTAGACAAATTGGAACACTGGGCCAAAAGAAATCTCATGAGGTTCAAGAAAGAGAAGTGCAAAGTCCTGCACTTAGGACAGAAAAATCCCATGTACTGCTACAGGCTGGGGACCGATCGGCTAAGTAGCAGCATTGTAGGAAAGGACCTGGGGGTTATAGTGGAAGCTGGATATGAGTCAACAGTGTGCTCTTGTTGTCAAAAAGGCCAATGGCATATTGGGCTGCATCAGTAGGAGTGTTGCCAGGAGATCGAGGGATGTGATAATTCCCCTCTATTCGACACTGATGAGGCCGTATCTGGAATACTGTGTCCATCTTTGGGCTCCCCACTACAGAAAGGATGTGGACAAATTAGAAAGAGTCCAGTGGAGGGCAACAAAAATGATTAGGGGGCTGGGGCACATGATGTATGAGAGACTGAAGGAACTAGGCGTATTTAGTCTGCAGAAGAGAAGAGTAAGGGGGGATTCGATAGCAACCTTCAACTATTTGAAGGGGTGCTTCGAAGAGGAGGGAGATAGGCTGTTCTCAGTAGTAACAGAGGACAGAACAAGGAGCAGTGGTTTCAAGTTGCAGCTGGGGAGGTTGAGGTTGGATATTAGGAAAAACTTTCTCACAAGGAGGGTGGTAAAGCATTGGAATGGGTTACCTAGGGAGATGGTGGAATATCCGTCTTTGGAGATATTTAAGGCTCAGTTGGACAATACCCTGTCTGGGGTGATTTAGTGGGAGTGGTCCTGCTTTTAGCAGAGGGTTGGACTAGATGACTTCATGAGGTCCCTTCCAACCCTATGATTCTATGAACAGCATTTCAACTTGATCAAGCCAAATGAAAACTATAAGTGAATGTTAAAAAAAAGTTAGTAAAATGTAAAGCTTTTAAATTCTATTAACTATGCAAGAACTTCCAAGCTGTTAAGCTTTATCCCCTTAAGGGGGAAGGGTGCTCAAACAAATACCCGGTCCTTTAAATGCGGATGTTGGGAAGCTCCTGATTCTTTTATTGCTCAAAAACTGCGATGACTTGGTTTTTTGCCAACTCATTGGTCCAGTTGTCTTGTTTGATTGTCAAGAGACCTTTCTGACCCTCCTCCTCTTTTGCAGTTATCTAGCCGGAGTGCTGGGGATCTGTTAATCTTCCCCTTTTCTCTGTGGCTAGTTTAGCCCACATTCTGTTTTCACTTTTGTACCTGTCAATCAGTTTTATCTAATTTAACAGTTTTGTGGTCTCTCCCGTCTTTATGCTTTTTGACTTTTTTTTTTTTTTCTTTTTAAACCCCTGACCCTGTGGCCTAAGTTTTTGGACAGCCTAAGCCTTAGCATTACCTGACAAGAATTTTAAAAATTACTTTTTAAAAGCACAAAAATAGGACCAGGATTCCATCAGGATAGGCACTACAGACAAATATGAAAAAGTCTATTTACAAATAAAAGATTCAACACATTAAGAATATAATATGTTGCTGTTGTATAAACACACTCAATCTTACAATGTCTGTGTCTTTACAGAGATGGAAAAGTTAAGGTAGAGAAATTAAGGCTGGCATTCTCAAATTTGGATGTCTCAAATATCAGCAATGCTGAACACATATGGTTAAAACCTGGCCCCACTTAAGTCCCTGGCAGAATTCCTACCGACTTCAAAAGGATCCAAGTAGTACCCTCCAAGTAAATGGAACCAAACTAGCAACCAGGAAGAGATAATGGGACTCTCAACTTTTCAGCCTTGTGCTCAATCCGAAATTTTAGCAGGCTGGAGCAATTTACAACTTTTGCAAAGTAAGAGAATATACTGTTTCCATATTCACTGTAAAGCATTTAGAAAGATCACCCAACTAAGTTCCAAGTTTGTAATTCAGAAAGACTAAAATTAAGTGTCATCTGAACTGACAAATGTTTAATCATTCTTAAAATTGAGTAATGTTCCATTCCTTGCCTAATTTATCTTTTATTGCTGTGGTTCTCAGGGAAGTAGCTGTAAGAATTAACTATATCTGGGGAAGTGTTACCATTCTAACCCACAAGAGTACCAACTTATCTAAATGCTATCCCTATAAAAATGAATCACAACCACGCTGATGGATAGTATATTACTGTAAAATATATGGTTTAATTAAGTTTCAACTACAGAGAAGTTTTACATCATTTGATAACTAACAAACCCATTAGGCTTCTTAGATCACAGTATAGTAATGTTCACTGAAAACAGTGTATAGTACTGCATTCTCATTAACTCTTATTCACACATCAGGAAATCACTAATTCTCTCCATTGTGTTCAGCACAAACCAAAGACCTTGACATATAATGCTTGTGCACTCACATTTCTGGTCACAGATGATTTACACATGAACATTTTGTCAATTGCTCACATGTCAATACTGGGGAAAACAGCGTGCACAGGCAAAGGCAGAATCAAGGATCCACTGAAAATAAGTATCCTCTCATTGGCAAAATTCCCACAATTGACAAGGAAGATTTGGGGCCAAATTGTTTCTCTAGGTTTCAAACTATCAGAGTGTAAAAGAAAAAGTGTGTGTGTGTTTGGGCGGGGGGGGGGGGGAGGGGGGGGGAGGAAGAGGGGAACGGACAACAGATTTTTTTTTATGCAGAAAGCAGATCAACTCTGTCATTATGGATATTGGATTACTTTTTGTATACACATTTCAAGTGAAAAATCAAAGATGGATGACAGGTCAAAGATGTATTTTATCAGTTTTTTTCAGCATTTTAAAAGCAGCAGTTTCCTCTCTGCTAGCTCTAAATAATATTTGCATGTCACACTTTCTCAAACAGTAATCTAGAATACAGGAACAAAAATAAAATTATAAGCCAATTCACTATTTCAGCATAAACTGCAACAAGTAAATTCTCCTGCATTGGAAGGGTAATTCACAAATCAATACAAAATAAAAAGGATGGCTTTATTTACAAAACATCGCTATTTAATAAACACGCTGATTCACAGTCTGTTACTATTCTCTACAGTAACTAACCTAAAAGTTTAAGTGAGACTTGTATTTCACATATCTTTATATTTAAAGAAATTCATATCTTATTTCATTTCTCCTTCCCTTTCCAATGATTTTAAATAAGAGCTCCTCAAACTCATGCTCTATTTGATCCTGCAGTAAAGTTACAAGACTGAACCTTTGACATCAGAAGAACCTTCAAAAAACACAGGTGACAAGGTAAACATCAGATAACATCATTAGATCAATCAGAAGTGGAATAATGAAAGTTCTTACCCCCCAAAATATTTTCAAATAGCAGCAGGAGGTAGAAAAGTATAAAGGCTCGATAAATTTATCTTGTATTTTCAAGTTTGCCAAAATATCCTAGCTCCTCTAAGACGGAATTAAAGTGGCCCCCAAAAATGCTCATTTTTGGACTTTGATACTTATTATATTAATTAAGCCAATCCTGCAGCCTTTAGTTTAGAGTATCTCCTATGGCTATATTTAAGGTTCTCTGCCAACTTTATAATAATCATAATCATTTATATGCTTACTATGAACAAAAACCTAGCATGAAGTTTTTAATAATAAAATTTAGACAATTACATCACTTGTTTGTAGAAGGCTAACAATTTACAAAATGCAGTAAGCCTTATGTGGAAGTTTTCCCATATTCAAAAGTCAAAATTATCAAATTTTAAAAATAGTGTATCACAATAGGCAGAAATATTTTGTAGGGAAATTCGTATGGTATCATATTAGAATATTCTAACACTGGCATGACTCTGGCAATGATTCAGTAATTTAAAAAAAACAAAAAACAAAACTGTTACAGTTAAAAATTAAGCCTGCAACACATTAAAAAACAAATTCTAAGCCGACAATCCATCCATTTCTCTTGCACTCACTACTTTGCCTCCATCCATATGGATGCCAATGAGTTACAGCAATGCAAGTTTTCAACTTGTATTTTTCTGGGGGTCTCCCTCTGCTCATTTTTACCATAATTTTATTTAAAAGGTAGTTTTTATGATGGCAGATTAAAAGAAATATACCCCCTTCAATGGATTTTTTACACACACACACACACACACACACACACACACACACACACACACAC